>OY998147.1:4762896-5092342 GCA_963921925.1 Sphagnum tenellum | reverse complement strand
GTTTGCATGTGATTAAAATTTACATGCCATCTATTTCATATGTCTAGGTCACATCCAACTTAAACATCCCCACCCCGATCAATTCTTCGTTCAAATGTAAAGCCTTGTCCTAAAAAAAATAAAATTAGATGAGGATTTTAACAAGACTATGTCTTTAAAGCAAGGTCAATCCTATATTCACATTTGTCATGTAATTTGATCCATAGCCTTCCTCACATATATGCTTGAATTCCTTTAAGTTTGAATTCCTTCAAATCAATTGGTAGAGTGGAAGATGTTTTCATGAAAGGAATTTTGTAAAGACTTGTTTTCTTTTTTCTTCCAGAATGGTAGGAACCAGATTTCTCGAATGCTACTAGGTACAAATGGTTTTTAGATTTTGTTGAAGAAATTGATCACCAAGGTATGTCAAATTGGAATGGTCAAAATTTGCCTCTCTTGTTTACTGCAGCTCTGTTTTTTTATTTCAGGGTTTTTAATGTAGTATTAGTGCAAGTATGTTTGTTGCTTGCTTTCGTTTATCAGGTTTTTTTTTTTTTCTGAGGAGAGATTAGTAGAAGTTATGGCATGGCAGCTGCAAACAAAAGAAGATTGCTTTTGAATCACGGTTTCTTTTTAGTGTTTTTTTATTTAAAAATTTGGCCGCAAACTTTTGGTTTTCTTGCCCAGTTATTTCCATTAAAATTCTCTGAATCATGGTTCTTAATGAGAGAAAACAAAACTTAGCAAAACAGAAAGAAAGAGAGAAAGAAAGCTGCAGAAGTTGGCAAATCAGGCTCCTCAAGCAATCTCCCTCATCTTTTTTCCGGACCTTGTCTACAGATGGAGTAATCGAACGCATGGTTGCAACAACCAAAAAGCTTCTTTTGTTTCTTGAAAGCATTGATTGATTGTAACAACAAAAGGCTTCTTTTCTTTCTTGAAAGCATCGACTGATTGTAACAACAAAAGGCTTCTTTTCTTTCTTGAAAGCATTGATTGCAACAAAAAAAGCTTTCTTTCTTCTTACGTGCGATTGATGCAATAGCGCATATTTGTAGAGAAAAATGAGACACTTCTTATGATTGTCTGTTTGTCAGTTGCACCTAAAGAATCGTAGAGATCGCCTACAGTAGCGGACGACTCTAGTCGGCGATCTCTCTCTCCTCTCTCCTTTTTGCTCCTGCGGTTCTTTTGTCGAGAAGAGAGAATTGTACAGTTCTTTTGCCTTTTGTCGGAGGAGCATATTACTTCGTCTCTTCTACTCTTTTTGCTCCCGACACTGCCGCACTCTTGTCTTAGCGCCGTCTATCTCTTCTTCTGGCTCTGGCAGTTCTGTCCAGAAGAGAGAGAGTCATACAGTCCTTTGCCTCGTCGGAGCAGGAAACCACTTCTTCTTTCCATCGCTCTCCTCACAACACCACACTCTGTCCGTCTCTGGCCGTCTCTCTGTACTGTCTCTCTCCCTCCCTCTTTTCTCTCACCTTTTCTTCGCAGCATCATGGTCATCATGCAGGTGCCGATGGCGCTACATGCGCAGAATCGTCAAAAGTTGCTGGATCGGATGCGGGCGCAATTGGAAGCCGCCGGCAGAGACTCCACCAACGGTGTCATCCTTTTGCAGGTTCTTTCAATTCTTCCTACCACTACGACTACTAGTACTACATCCTTGCCTCCTTGCCTTGCCTTGCCTTTCCTTTCTTTCGTGCCTCCTGCCTCCCCGAGATTGATGTTGAGCTCAGCGGACCAACCCTGCCGTGGGGTTCCAACGCGAAAACCAGGAGCTGATGACTGTTGAGATTGACGGATTCTTCTGCGTTTTGGAGTTTTGTCGATTCTCTTCCTTTGTCAAGACTGACTGATGTTCGCTGACGGAATTATTTTTTGTGTAGTAGAGTTTTTTTCGGGTCAGAGAATGAGACCAAAAAAGAGTAGTAGTGATCTTCTCTAGTTTGTGTGTGGTGCTTTTGTGTGTGCAGGGTGGGGAGGAGCAAACTCGGTACTGTTCAGATCACGTTCCCCTCTTCAGGTATGTGTGTTTCTTCTATGACGCTACTTGGTTTTTGTTGGTGTGTCTGGCGATGTTCAAATGTTAGTACTCTGGCAACAACAGCCAGTCTCAGTTTCAGCAGTGATAATAGTGCAGCATTACAAAAGCTGAGATTTTTTCATAAATCTTATGCAAGGAAGGAAGAGAGATGTGGATTTCAGGGTTTTCTTTGTCTTCTTGACTTGGCTTATTATGCATCCAGTGAGAGACTTCAAAGCTTTTGTTTGAAACCTTTCTTTTGTATCAGATACTTGCCACCTTCTTGGACTCTAGGATGGAGGCAGCACTCAGTTCTGAATTTTAGTTGTGCCTTGAATTTATCTGACAGGAAAAGATTTCTCTACTGTGCTTGTGTTGTTCCAGTGTAACTTTAAGCTATGTGTTTCTTTTGGGCCTTTGTCAGGCAGGAAAGCTACTTTATGTACTTGTTTGGAGTAAAGGAACCAGGTTTCTTTGGTGCTCTGGTTGGTCGCTCTCTCTCCCCTCTTTGGCAATACAGCTTATTGATCTGTTTCTTTAACTTAATTGCAATGAAAAGTGACCTGATATCTATCCAGAGCCATATATACAACTCCCTCTATTTGAAGTTGAAACAGATCTGCATATTAGATCTTTCATGTCTTTGCACGCATCTTCTTTTACCATATTTGTTGGTCTCTGCAAAGGATCTACTAATAGGATGGGGATGCTTTTCTATTTCAAGGGGTGCATGAGTAAAACAGAGGGTTGTGGGGATGGGGAAAGGGTGGAATGTTTTCACTCTCTGGTACTACAATGGTGATTTGTAGTAAATGGTTGATGACAAAAGCTGTCAACATAACATTGTGGGCAATGTTTTGTTTGGGTGGGAAGGAATTGTACACTGGGAAAAGCTTTCTCTTTTGTCCAAGACTCAATCCAGAGTATGCAGTTTGGCTGGGTAAAATACAGCCCCCATCTTATTTCAAGGTATGTCTATGGATCACACTGCATCAGTTGGAAATTTGAGAGTTGTTGTCACTCAGGGCCATTATCTAGACTTTCTACAGGGCATTTGCTTTATTACAATGTAAGGAAGGTTTTGAGTTAATCTGTTTTAAGTAAGAGATGAACAACATGATCTGGTAATCAAGTATATGAAGGCATATGAATGCTCCGCAGATGATAGATGTGTCATGCAAACTGTGCAATGGACTGAAAGTACATGGCCTCCCAGTAATGGCGGAAACTCATACATATTACTGGTGATTTTCTCACAATCCTCAGTCTTCAGTGCATTTACCCTGGATGATGATTTTGGGAGATTTCAGGAATTGTATGAGGTTGATTCTGGGCATTATGTGGATGAGATACATGAGGTTCTGAAAGATTCACAAAGAGGAGGCGATTGGACATTATATCTGCTCCATGGTCAGAATACAGATAGTGGGAACTTCTCCAAACCTGCTTCTTTCGAGGTTCATCTCAAACTTTTGTTATTAAGCTTGTCATACACTTTTGCTCATTTTCTGGGATCTCTAGAAATAATTGACAGATTGTTGTAAAGAACAGTGAAGGCATGTTGGAAAGAACAACTGCAGAGATATGGAAAGAGGTTTTCCATGGAGAACAGCCATATCCAATAGAGGACTTAGGTCAGCAGTTAGCAAGAGAGCATTTTATTCCTGTAGGGCATTACCTCTTCCTGGTTCTCTACTTGATTGTTGGCCTAAGGAAAATCAAGTTTACTATTTCTGACTGCATGTCCAAGAGGTGAGCATCAAATCGAAGTCCTTGTCGGCTTACTATCAATTTCATAGTTTTTGGGTGCAGGGCATGGAGATGTTTAACACTGACCTTGAATTGTTGCACCCAGTACTCAGTGAGTGCCGGGTGCATAAGTCAAAGCTGGAGCTAGATGTCCTTCGTTATGTGAATAATGTCAGCTCTGAAGCCCATGTTCAGGTCCTGCTTCAACCTTTTATGACTTGGGAGGTTTTGCTTCTATAATAACAAATTTGTGGCATATCTACCCTTGAATGTACAATGTACCTGGTTGGGATTTTGCTCTTTGCATGGTGTAAGACCTTCAACTATGAGCTGGGTTTAGGAAGTCAGTGAGGCAAGCTTAAAGTGACTAATTACATATTCAAAAACTACAGGTTATGAGGATAGCTAAGGTGGGCATGAAGGAGTATCAATTGGAGAGTACATTTCTGCATCATGTGTACATGTATGGAGGCTGTCGTTATTGTTCCTACACATGCATTTGTGCTGCAGGTGAAAATAGGTATTTTTTGTATCTGTACTTATACTGACAAAATGCTTTCTTGCACAGTTGCACATTAGGAGTTAGGACATATGGCAGTTGTGTGGGAACTTGGATCATGATAGTGTTGTGATAGTAAAATGGGTTTGATGGCCAATCTCAGTTGACATTGACGTGAAAGAACTGTGAGCTGTTGACCTTCACACTGCAATCTTACTCCACAGGTTTAGCATTTCTGTATGATAAAGTGCAATCCAATGACTGGAAGTGCACTCAATTTTTGATAGCTGATTTGAAATCAAGTGTTCAAAGATCTGCATAGTATTTGGCCCATTATAGTGTATGATATTGGTGAGGATGGTCTGGAACAAAATGGAATTATTATTCTTTGTCATCATATTGAGGATATTAGACTTGTGCTTCGATTCAGTTACAGCATTCAACATCGGACTCTCCGGTAAATGTGAACAAAATGTAAACTTTGAACTTCCCTTATGGACATGTATGAACCCACTGTACAGAGGTGAAGTGCATAAGTTGTGATAGATAAGTTGCTATCATAAATGTGACTGTTGTCAGTCCCTGAACAAGTGAGAGACTCACACTGTTGTTCATACTGCTAGACTTATTGTTCTTCATTCAAGTTCTAGCCGTCTGTGTTTTCCTTCTTCCCAGTTCTTCAGTCCTTATCTAGAAGTCTTTCTTAGACATCAAGGAAAAGTTTTCAAACCCTGTCCTAGCTTTCTCAATCATGAGCATGGAGATTTCTCAATACTCATAAGAGCCTATTTCTATTTGGAAATATGAATATGAGTATGTGTTGGATGGCAGCTCCACTTTGCATTATGGACATGCTGCTGCCCCCAATGACAAGGTAAGACTCCCTCATTTCTCAGACCTGTTTTACACTGTTCTCTGCCACAAGTAAGCACTGGGTGGTTCTGCCACCCTATATTCTAGCTTGCAGAGTTTACATTCCATGCCTTCACATGTCTTCAACCCTTTATGATGGTGAGCAAGGACAGGTGTTTGTTGCTTGTGGGATAGATGGACACTTTGTTCTTGGTTTCTTTCCACAGTAATGTGGTGATTTCATCCAGGTGATGCTGGATGGTGATATGGCACTGCTAGACATGGGAGCTGAGTATCATTGCTACAGCTCAGACATCACTTGTTCATTCCCGGTGAGTGGCTTTTGTGTGAAATGCTGCAATTTTGGCTTTGCCCAATGCAGCACCTGTAAAGTCTTGCATGTGAAGTTGGAGATTTGCTACTTTTAAGTAAATTGCGTTGCAGGAGACTCAACACCTTGCAAGTCTTATCTTGTTTGAAGTCTTTTTATTTTTTTGCTACTGTTATTGCCTTCTATCAAGTGTGCCTAGGAATGAGTAAGTCTGCTGCTTTGAAGTGGATACAATGCTGTCTCATCTCTGGAGTAGAAGTATGACCACATAATGTTTTGCTGTCATAATGGGAAATCTGCCTTTTCAGGTGAATGGGAAATTCACAGAAGAACAGCGTATCGTATATGAAGTGAGTCCCTGCCTCCACATAGTTGTCCTAATTTAGAATCTGCAGTGGCATGATCTCTGAAATGTACTGGTCTCAGAAATAGAATTGAATCCACACACCCTAGGTGGTTGCTTGATGTGAACAATTGTTGGTTTTCATGTCATCTGCATTAGCAGATGATTGCAATTGCAAGACTATCATGTTAGTGTTGCATCATTTCCTTGGATGATGATTATAATTATACCTAAGCAGCCTTTTTTGTAAAACTGATCTTCAGATCTGTAACTTTTATGGTGTTCTCAGGCAGTGCTAGATGCACAGAAGGCTGTGATAGGAGCAATGAGGCCTGGAGTGAGCTGGGTTGATATGCACAAGTACCCACCTCTCCTTTGTTTGGGAGCCTGTTTTTCACTTTGGAGAAGAGCTTTTAACTAGCTATTTGAAGAGCTAACCTTCTATTGGGGAATCATAGTGGTCACATTTTCCCGGATCCCATCTTGATTGCTTCTTAAATAGGTGTTCTCTGCATGTTCTGCAGACTGATATCTCTCCAAACCATTGATACTAATAATGCAGGTGGTTGTAATTGCAGGCTGGCTGAACAGCAAATACTTCAGGCCCTAAAGCATGCTGGCATTCTTAGAGGGTAAAGATCATATCTTCACACAGTCATTGAAAAGACATGCATTGTGAGCAACCCTTTGCCCATGATGGGGCACATGATGTGGTTGGCATTATGGCTACTGATTGCCATACTGTGCAGGTTTTAACTCAAGAAATGTCCCTTGGGAATGGTGAAACTGAACTGTAATGGTGCATGTCAGGGATGTGGAAGCAATGATGGAGATCAGATTAGGAGCAGTCTTCATGCCTCATGGCGTGGGACACTTTCTGGGGCTTGATACTCATGATACAGGTGGCTATCCAAAGGTAATGTCCATGTTCACTTTGCTCACTGTGTCTTCCCTTTGCACATCAATGTGTTGCTGGTTGTGTTATGTTTCTGATTCTTGGTCATTTTAATCTCTTCCATTAGTGCTTAGACTCTCTTGTGCATGTTTTGAGATGGGATTTAATTTTGGTTTAAACAAATAAGCATGCACAATAAGCACTTGTTTTACACCAAGCAGGGTACATCACGGATCTTGGAACCAGGCCTCAAGTCCTTGAGGACAATTCGCATCTTGGAGGAGGGCATGGTAATTTATTTGCTGTTTCTTTTCATATTTCTACAATTTCCTTGTGTTTTTTTCTCCTGGTTCTACTTCTAATTGAGAACAATCTACAATTTGCTTATGAGTCCCTCAATAATTTTAACTTTCTCACAGCTGAAAGTGGCCTAAGTATCACCTTGCTTATTGCCTTTTATTGTTGAAGACAAAAGCCTAATGTGGGGCCTTGAACACACACCAAATGAGGTGCTACATTTGATCCCACTATCCATGTTTCAATACAGAGGTTGTTATTCTATTGTATGTCTGATCACATCTATTAGAGATTAATGTCCTGGGTATTGGATGTTAGGTCCTCACATTTTGTGTCAGTTTTCATCAGTCTGACTCTGTGAAGTAGTCTTATTAGCTCTTACCTACTTCATTAAGGTTGATGTGGTTTACCTTCTTTTGGGTCTCAAAGAGAGGATGCCTAAGTTTTCCTCATCTGGTTGTCTGCTTGTGTCTGCTTGTGATGGTTCTGTCTAAAAAAACATTACTTGTGCTGCAGGTAATAACAGTGGAACCTGGGTGTTACTTCATAGAGCCTCTGCTGGAAGAGGCATTACAAGACCCTGCCAAATCAGAGTTCTTGGTGAAGCAAGTTCTTGCGAAGTTTAGGAGGTTGGGAGGTGTGAGGCTGGAAGATAATGTGGTGGGTCACTCTCAATGAAATTGCTGCTCTTTTTTTCCAACATTTCCTTGGCAGTGTGCTTGTCTGTATGATGGAATTGTTGTATATTGCTCCATCTTGTGGTCCTGTACAATTCACTTTGGCAGTCTCACAGACCAGCTTCCTCCAATGACTGTCAACAGGATGATGTCATGGAGTCTATTGATTTTACCATTGCTTTCTGAAGAAAAATTTTACACTTCCAGTTGCATCCCACAATCTAATAACTATGAGATTGATTCCCGAGAAGTGTGACATACTCCTTTGGAAGCTCATCACTTGACTGTAGTTTTTAGTCACTGGACTACAAGTGCTTTTGTGATCATGATGAGTATGGAGATTTCTCAATTCTCATGAGTTATTTTTAGTCACTGTACTACAACTGCACAGTGGTGGCTTTATCTTCTCCATTCCACTGCAGGTGCTCACAGCAGATGGTTGTGAGAACTTGACGAAGTGTCCACGGGAGATTCAAGAAGTGGAAGCAGTCCTGGCTGGAGGGGCATGGCCTTTATCAAAGAAGGGAGCATAATGCACACTCTTTCATTGGTAATGATGGTAGCTAAAAGGGGTTTGCCTTTTGAAGAAAATGCCCAAAGCATTGGGAACTCCACAAGAGAAAAGTGTTGATCAAAAATCCAAACTACCCACATAAAATACAGGTCCAAATCTCTTGGCACCCACTCTACAATTTCTCAGGCATTCTTTGTGCATGCATGTGTTGTGGTCTGTGATTGTATTCCTTGTTTGTTTCCAAAGTTTAGTTCCTAGTTTGAGGAGAACCTCCCATTTCAGTTCTAGTTGACTTTTAATTTGCCGGAACCTCTACCGAGGCTCCTAGAGAGTAGACCCCATGTGACAAGGGGGAAGCAACCCCTATGTCATGAAACACAACTGGGGAGAAGGAGATGCTAGTTAATGGCACCCGGCCAAACCCAAGATTGCTATGACGCGAAGCATAGATAAAGCAACTTCAGGGTAGTCATAAAGACAATGTTGAGCAATCTTAGTGCATAAGAGATCACAAAGTCCACATTCAAAATCTTTATCTCATGTACCAATTATGTCCACTACATGAAGACTGTTCCTAAGAGTAAGCCAAGTGAGTGCAATCACTTTCCTTAGACAAGAAGTATGCCAAAGAGAACAAAGGACTCACCTTCAATCCACAAACATCTCAGACTTGAGATATCATAAATGTGGATTGCTAGTTAATATCCTCAATTTGTTTCTTTGTTTTGGTCAGGGTGTTTATAGACAATGCATTGGTATCCCTATGGGTACAAATTGTGCAGTCTATTTGGCAAATTTCTATCTCTTCACTTATGAGTTTGATTTCATTAAGCGTCTCTTGAAGAGTAACACCTGTCCTGTTGTGCTTCATAGTCTGTCCTTGGTTCGTAGGTTTGTGGATGATCTTTTTGTTCCTGATTTTCCAGATTTTGAGAACTTCATGTACCTTAACCAAGACTCTTTGGTGGCTGCATATACCCAAAAACCTCTTGCAAGTTGAATTGTACATCTAAAGGCTTCTCTTGTAATTTCTTGGATCTAACTGTGAGCCAGAGTCCTCAAAGTTTATCCTGTGCCATTTTTGACAAACGCTCTCAACCAGAGTATGCAGGTATTGAAATGATTAGAATGCCTCATGTTCATTCCAGTATCTCAATGACTGCGAAGCCGGGGGTTATCAATAGTCAATTTTACAGATTCTTGAGACTTTGTAGTTGTAAGAAGTTTTTTTGTCTTCCAGATGGTCAGTCTTATTGTCTTTCTGATGGCAAAAGGCTACCCTTTTAAAGTTCTTCTAAAGAGAACTGGAGGGTTGATTCTTAAAGAAAAAATCCTGTTTGGAATTTCGGCTTTTGGCATTTTCAGAATGATTTTGCTTTGGTTCATGTAAGTGGGGAGCTTCCTGTAAGCCCACTTGTTCTCGGTCTTTCCCTGTTCTTTTCCCTTTCTGTCTTTCTTTGTCTGGTTTTTGTTGTGGGGTCTGTTGCTAGCCAGTAGTATGGCTGAGTTTTCCTGTTGCTTCCGGAATTGCAGCAGAAACTCAGTTCGCAGGATGGTGCTTGTCGCCGGCCTTTACCCTCTGTAGGGAGCTGATGAACTCAGTGGGGAAGTTGTGATAGTTAAGTCACTATCATACATACTACTGTTGATGGTCCCTGAACAGGTGTGAGACTGGCACTTTTGTTTGAGACTGGCACTTTTGTTCATACCAGTGTGTGTTTTTCGTTTTTCGTATTGTTTTTTGTCTCCCTTTGTTTGGTTCTTTCTGTGGCTTCCTGAGGAAGTGTTAGCCTTGCTGTTTTCTTCTTCATCGTGAGAATGGAGATTTCTCTATTCTTATGAAAGATATTAATATCCTTAATCTTGTACCCGTTCTTTTTTATGCCTAGCCCAAAATGGGGGGTATATCCAAGACCCATGAAGTTACTTCCTTCCATTTGGGTTGATACGGTAGTGACCTCTCAACAAATTCACCCTCAAAAGTTTGAAGGTGGGTTTTTCTTCAGCAACCCTGAGGAGACTTTGTTTTCTTCCCTTCTCTTGATAGCATTCCCCCTCTTGGTAAAGAACACTAATGTCTCTAAGCTCCTTGGTTGATATTCTCCAAATCATGGGCCCATAGGGATTAGAAGTCTCAAGTCCCATTGGCACATCCTAGCCTCCATGGAAATGTGAAAGGCCTTGAATATGGAATGAGCCTGCTGTGCAACGATACTCTTTGGGGCTACGTAAGCAGTGGCCCTTTTTGAAAAGAGTCTTGAATCTCAACAAGGGTGGAAAGCTGTGTGGGGCAGCTCTAACCTTTTTTTGGGAACTGTCATGTCTAGTTCTTAAAAATGTGATAACTGGAATGGTTCTTTTATCAAAGAAATTCAGGTTTCAAATACTCGACCAAGGTAGGTTTTCCCAAAAGAAGTGCAGTTTATTGATTGATTGTCAGCTCTTAGTTTTTTAATATCAGATGGGTATCTACAACTGATTCTCTAAATTAGACTTGGGCTCAGCATTGCTATGCACAACTAGGGATGATCGATTAATCTCAATTGATTAATTGATGAAAAATGTGAATTGATTTTGTGAAAATTAAGTTCCATTTAAATGAAAATATTGAATGACATTGCCCACAATTTGAATTGAATTCTATTCAGATCAATTGAACTCAATTTAAGTACATTGAATGGAATTTTAATTTCAGTTCAACTAAATTCAATTTAATTTAAAAAGATTTGTTACAAAATGATGGAGATAACAATGAAAAGCTACTCATGAATATGGTGTTGGGAAAAATAGTTAAAGACAAACTCAAAATGATGCCTTTCCATGCCTCTTTATTTGGGAATGAACTAGAATTTATTCTAAATTGGAATTGTCCAAGTGAAATTGTCCTACCTAAACCAACTCTATTGAAACATCATATTGAAATTTTGTTTGCAAAACTAATACTATTATTACTGCAAAAAAAAAGAAAAAAAACATCTTCATAAAAAATTACAATAAACTTAAAACAAGAAAGAACAATATAATAACATTGCCAAAATTATGTTAAATTATATATACTAATGTTGCATGTGCTAGTGGCCCAAGTGTAAACTAGTTACCCAATTCAATTTCGTATCTTTCGTAATTTAATTGAATTTCCAATGACAAATTTTTCAAAATTAAACACCTCTTGCACGTTAAGTCTACAAATTTCCAAATCACTTTTGTTAAATCCTCCTTATTGAAGGATTTCCAAGAAAATCAAGAGTGCACCCAATTTTTTGTTTTGGTTTAAACAAAAATTTAATCAAAAATTTGTTCAATATTCAATAACTTTTCCACTATAGGTTAAAAGATTATGAAACAACTTAAAGCACCCACTAATCATGAAAGGGTTTCCAACAATTTGAAAGTGCAACAAGAAGTGCCATTTGTTTGGGAAATCTCAATGCAACAAGTAAAACAAACAAACAACCTTACTTCATAGATAAATAATTAAGCATATATGCATAATCTTTCAAATTTTGAAAATGTTTTTTCTAAATCTCCCTCAATCTAATTAATTCCACAAGATTGGAAGGAAATTTACAATGAATCTTACAATCATTGTGTTATTTTTTACTTGTAAAATAAATTGTGTTATTTGATTGGAGATACATTTTTCAAAATAAGATGTATTCCAACAAGGGAAAATATTATTTCTTTAAATATGTGACCCCGCTATGCTCAAAGTTTGACCAACAAGAAAACCAACAATGATTTATATTTCCCCTTGTGATGAATGCAAACATTAGACACCACCTTAGAATATATGGAATTTGTTCATAATGTCCATCCATAATTCATAAATAAATCTTAATTAAGTTTTAGTTAACTTTTAATTAAATTTCAATTAACTCTCAATTAACTTCTAGTTAAGTTTTAGTTAATTCCTAATTCAGTACAAATTAATTCTAGGTTAACTTTTAATTAACTCATAATTAAGTCTCAATTAAATCTTAATTAAATCATCGTTAAGTCTTAGATAACTTTTAGTTAAATCCTAGTTAAGTCTAGTTAACCCTTAATTAACTTTTTAGATAAATCTGAGTTAACTTTCAATTAAGTTTCAATTAATTCTTAGTTGATTCTCAATTTAAAAAGTTTCCAAGAAGCTTTCTTACTTGATACACACACAGAAGCTTCCTTGAACTAGGTCCCCAAAGGGACATAAATAGGAGTAGTGCCCCTCATTTCCTTTAACTATTCAACACAAGTTTTAGGCACAATCTACATCATAGCTTTGTCATTTTTTTTCATGTTCATGTTTGCATATGCTAACATAATAAATATATGTTTTCACATTTGTTTTACACATTTTGTGTTTTTGTTTTTGAATCACATAATTTTATGTTGTACCTTGTTTGGAAGTTAGACTTAAACCTTACTTTTAACCTTTGTTCTCATGGTTTTTCATGTCTTTGACACCTTTAAACCATATATTTAATATCTTTCAACTCTTCTTGATGTTAACCAAATCATAACACATTTTGAATTTTACAACTAACCTTTACAATTACATAATAGTTCGAAAGGACATATGCAACTAATGACTAGTGAACTGTGAAACTCATGTTGTTTCACTTATTTAATCACAAAGGACATTCAGTTGCAAAGCCCAATCATTTTAACAATTAATTTTTTTTAAATATATATAATAATGAAATTCCATGTCATCATTAACCTTGGTATGACATGTAAAATGCATGTCATTTCAACTTAATCATTTTTTCAACTAAGTGTTACAAAAAACACACTGATGGATGGATGACATGTGTCAAAATTTTATAAACATGTTATGAATCATCAAACATGACCAAAAGTCAACCTAGTTTAGTCCATATAGTTAGCATAGCCAAAAGTCAACCTAGATTAACTTAACTAAACTAAGTAACCTAGCCTAGCTTGTTTAACCAAAAATTAACTTAACTTAACCTAGGTAAGCTAGCCACCTATGTTAGGCAACCTAGGCAACCTAACTTAAATTAAATGGCCTAAGTGTCATAGGTTGCAAGAATGAGAACTTGAACCCCTCACCTTCACTTTGGGGTTCAAGCCTTCATCCATTACACTAACACATTTTTTTGTACTAATTATATTTAACACAAACTTATAAAGCTCAAAAATTTTCACCTTGAATTAACTTTGGGCACCCTAGGTTGACCTAACTCAACCTACCTATTACCTACCAACCTCACCTGGACCTAAACCTCCCTAGGTTGACTTAAGATGAACTAATTTGTCAACCTATATTACTTACTAACCTAGCCTAAATTAACTTGGGCATTCTTAACTATAAAAAAAAACCAAAGATAATTATGTCGCATTTAGTCACATCTAGTTGCACAAACTTGAGGTGGTTACAAACTTGATAAAATATCTTATAATGAAGCTACCTAAGTTGATTTGACAAGAAACCTAAAGCTAGGAACCTAGGCAAGTCTACCTAGGTTAACCTATTAGTAGGGCAACCTATTTTAAATATAATCAAACATATTAAATGTAATAAATATATTATGTTTAACTAACTCACAAGGTAGCCAATATTACAAAGTAGGTTTTCACTAAGTAGCCTACATACATGGGTTAACTTAATAGGTATGTTAACCTAACCTAGTATGTTAAGTAGTTAGAAAATCAAGAAGTTATGTGTCACCTTTTTCAAAATGATTATTAATATTATAGTCTAAAGTAAAACTTAACAATAGATTGTTTAATACACATTCACATGCATGTGAATTCATGATTTCAAAAACCTTGTGGCACACAAAACTTATGGCGTGCCATGAGAAATATTGGTGCCATAAATTCAAAACACACAAAAATTTAGGAACCACTTGGCCTATCATAAATGGTCCAACCTTAAGTTAACCATAAATGATTATAAAACAATCTTAAGTTGCCATGTGGCACAATCTAGTTGCTTTAATCAAATCATTGAAAATAAATAAATAATATATATATGGAAAAATATTTTAAAATATCCAAATGATGCCACATGTCACATTTTTAGGCTACCACATGTGAACAAACTATTTGTTTGCATTATAGTCACAAATGTAATAGCATGAACTCATCTTTGAATACATGTATAAAATCACCATATTTATATTCTATGGAAAAAATCTTTTATTTGTCATTTGCAATTAACGTTGTTGGCAACTTGTCATTTGTTGTTAAGCTGATTTTTGGTTGCAAATGTGACTTGCGATTAAAATCTAATTGCAAACAATTTTTTTCTATAATGTTCTTGCATTCTATGAAATAATATAATATTACATATATGATAAAATTGAAAATATTCCCAAATTTTAAAATATATATTATCATAATCTAATTTAAAATTTTCATTTACATTGAAGTAAATTATAAATTTCATTTTTCTCACTAAATTGCATCTTATTTTTTGGAAAATAATGAAATAACTTCCCCAAGGATAAAATGGGACCAATGTATCCACAACAACATAATTAAATATTAAAAAAATAAAAAGCTAAAATAAAAACATAATGGACATCCAATTATTATACATATTCTTTTGTGTCAAAACAATTAGGAGTAAATTAGATTATAAATTAAGTTTGCAAACCATTGTGCTTTTCAAAAAAATCAATTGATTAATTTTAATAATGGATGTTAATTACAAATGGTAGTATACAAAAAGATGCCCAAAATATCACAAAAGAAACATGTTTAAATAATGAATCATTTTTCACATGTAATGTGAAACCTAATGGCATTTTCAATGTTTGCATTAAACCTTATGCTAACAACACTTTCTAATGGTGGCCTAAAAAAATCTTGAAAATTGCATCCCATTATTGAATTTGCACATCAAAACAAGGTGTTAAATTTTCAAATTTCCTTCTCCAACTCTACATAGCCATGGGACCACACACATAAGTCATCAAATCCATTTGCTAACATCAACAATCATTGATAGTGTGCCACTTGCAAAATATGGTGTCATCCACCATTGTTGAAAGTCTAAGAACAATAGTCAGCAAGAAGAAAGGGAAGAATTTTTGTGCCAATGAAGATCAACAATTGTGTTGTTTTTTCCTACACATCGCATAAGGAAATGAACCAAAGACAAATTAAAATTCAAGTATGGTAAGATGGGTTATAAACTAAACACCATGATTGGACCTACACATGATTAGAAAAATGCTTACATGGCATCCGAAAGAACATTTATTAAAAATATGGAAATTCATGCTCATGTAAATGGTTTGTCAAATAAGCTTATAAGTGAGGATATGAATGTACCATGAAATTCTCAAAGGGGGGGACATGAGAATAACCACATGGGGTAATAAAGTTTAGGTATTTCGTAATGCCAACTGAAAGGGAAAAGTTCATGTTTGACATGCACCATTGCATTGAAAATAATAAGGTGAACATCCCACTAGAAACAAGTGATAAATGTAAAACAAATCAAAGCCCAACATTTCAAAAAGGTGAGGGCAACAAATCAAATCATTGAAGGAAGGCCAAGCCCCTTTGGAGAAATAAGTAAAATGATATGATGACAAGTTAAATGACCCACCATATATCAAAAGATCTTGCACCCAATAACTTTTCCAACATAGCCATGGTACACGAATTAAATTTGGCATAATGTTATAAGACATTTAAAAACAAAAATATGACATGTAATAAACAGCCTGGGCATTGGGCATAACAAAACAAAAACATTGCAAAGGTTGCGTATGGATTTGCAAGCATAGGGAGGTTAGTTATGGTGTTGAAATTCTTTTTAACCGCCTTTGTGACGAAGGATTCCACAAATTTGGCATAAAACGCATTGGTGGAACTAAAATATGATAACTTGTGTCAAGTGTAAAAAAGCTTGGAAGAAATGATATGGATGATTTTAATCCATGTGGAGACCAAGCTACACACTTTGTTAGTTCATGAATGGAAAGCTTTAATGATGTAAACTTTGCACATAATCATAAAAGGTGGGTACCACATTTTAAACATGAGCAACAATATGTGTATCATCAACAAGTGAGGGAAAAACACAAGTAAGGTGAGTTGTTGTAATAAGGAATTAAATTTCATGGGAAGAAAAAATTAATGGAAAATTTTTAAGTAGTTATTTGACTTTTAAAAATTTTTAAGATTGTGATTATATATTAGAATTGGGTATTTGATTTTTTTGAAACTATAATTATGAACTTTAAAGGATCACCTTGATACCCGTTTTAAAATGGTGGTTCTCAAAACACTTGTTTGATTTTTTTATCTTTTGAAAAAGGCAAACAAGCGCCTTGAAAACCACCATTTTAATCTGATTTTTTGAAGGTCATGAAATAATTAAAACTGAATTGTGGAGTATCAATACATTGTAAATAGAACAATGCAATTTAAGGGTAAGGGTAGGTAGATAGTAGAAATTGGACAGTCATTCTACCTCACTTTTGCCTGTCAAAACCCACAAATATTCAGAGAAGTCATTGTGTAGTTTGTAATGAACATCTAGATTTTCAACCTTTCTACTACCCTATGTATGTATATTCATCAATTGTGAGGCCGCATTTGATGGGAATGCTAGTATTCCAACCTCACATTTTTTTCATCTTCTATAATCATGTTGTGCATGGATACATAATGTTATAAACAACATTGTGATCCCACTATTTACATAGGTTTTGAATAATCACAAACCTAGTACTTTGAAAAACCCCAAAGTTTTGTTTTACATCCTTGTGCATTACCTCTTGTCATTAAACGAAATGTTTTTGCTTTTCACCTTATGGTTGGTGCACAATTTACCCAAAACTTGACCAATAAAAATATATGCCATAAACAAGAAGGTAATACCTTGGGTAGCAATTCCCATTCACTTGGAATTCAAGTTTAGTACTTGTACACGTAACAAGTTAGAAATTAATGGAAAATTGTCAAAAAAAATGAAATTATTGTCACTTGGTAAACTAAAATGAGAATGCCAAAACCAAAGACTTTTGTTTGCAACTATTTCTAAGAATACAGAAACATTTTTGTCTTTGTCAATAAACTCAAATTGCTAGACAGTTGGGCAATTTTTCCATCTATAGTGAATATAGTCAAAGGAAGTGAACATCCCTAAAAACCGTTTGATATTAGTTTGAATTGGTTGTCGCAAATAATTAATTCAAACACTTACTACATTGCTTTCACGAATCACTTAAGACTTTCCATGGTTGTACTTTCTCCCATGCGACAATACTCATCCAATGCATTAATTGCAACACTATAAGCAATCATTCAAATAGATGTAGTACATTTTTGCAAAGCAGACACCCCCATGGTGTTGTAAACGTTTCATCATTGCATCAAATAAAAATCACATCCACTCACAAAAACAACAATTTAGAAAAATAAAAAATGTTTCATCCTATAACAAAGATGAATTTGTTGATCATCATAAATAAGGTTTTCACCAAAAAAATCATGCATAATTCTTTCTTCACCAAGTTGTCAATCTTTCACAATATTTGTTCCATACCTTAGTTGATGATCGCCATGAACTTGAGTAGCATCATTGTGCTCCAAAAAAACATGTTGTAATGTGGTTTCAAAAAATCCATCTTCATTTTTTTCATCAAACAAATTCCATTGCAACTACCTACAAGAAACAAAATAAATCAATCAATGAAAAATAGACAAGAAAAAAACACTTGATGTTGAAGAGTAGCAAATCAAACAACAAAATAATGGCAGGCACATCCAAAATTTTCATTACACTTGTGAAGTTGCAAAATGAAAAAAGATATTATCCAAATCTTTACGATCTAATTGTTTTTAAATGCACTCAAAGATAAGGATCGAAATCTACAAAAGTTGCATTAGTAATGAAAAATATCAAATCGCAACAATCATTAAAGTAACATATAGATGTAGGTGACAACAAACAATAAGACATGTATAAACTTTTAGGGCTAGCTTTGCACATGTCATTGCTATAAGCCCTTAGAAGAATTAGATTTAGGGGTGTTTAGGGTTTTAATGTTGGAGATGCCCTAAGGTTGTAGGACAAGGGCATTCCTAATGGAAGGGCCAAGATGATAATATAATTAATCCTAGGAATAAATGTCCTTGTTTGAAGGCCTTACCCAATGTAAAAACATTGATAAAAATATTTTGTGGAGCTTAAATTTGATTTAGAATATGCTTTCCCCAAACACTAGAAATGTTTTTGGTAGGTTATTATGATAATACTAATATTACTAATAATAATAATAAATAAATAAATAAATAAGGAAACAAAAATCCATATACAATTTTGAAAAATGAAAAAAAAATCATCATAAGGTAAATTTCCCATAATAAAAGAGTTTGAAAAATAACACGTCGTCAAAGTTTCAAATCAAGTAATGGCATCCATCCTTTTTCTAATGGTATAACAAATAGGTATATAATAAACACATAATAAACACCACTAAATTTTTACACTAGTGTTTTGTATTAATAAGCCCCCAACATTATTATAATGTACTTTTCAAGGTGGGGCATGGAGGAAAAAATAGAAGTTTGAAAAACCCCCTCCTTTCCCAAATAGAACCACAAAATTATTATTATTATAGTTTGAAAAAAAAGACTTTAATAGGGCCACATATTCGATAATTTCACCATTTAGATTCAATTAAGAATATTGCATGCATGCAATAAGCACTTAAAAAAATAATTGGAAGCAAATTAAAGAAAGGAATATGTATGTACTATTTAGGGTCATTATTATTATGCATATTTCTATTATTACTGCTCTTCTTGTTTTTTTTTAAATTATTTCAGGTATAATATATTTGTTATATATCTAATTTTTATATCTATCTATATTATTAATATATGTAAAGGACGTAGGGATGAAATGAAGCTTTCCATCCATCCCTCCCGTCTCGTCATCCATTTTTGGTGAAACTTTCCATCCATCCGTCATGAAGGAGACAATCATGTGGCAATTGATCTCATAGTGCAGCACATCCACACAAAGCTTGGCCAACATGATCTCCGCAAAATCTATCCAAATGTTTATGTGATCCAATGCACCTTCCAAGTTTGTTCATGCTTTGTTTACACTGAGTGCAGCAACAATGTGCAAAGACAAACAACATATGAATCCAAACTGCAAACTAACAAAGCTTTTTTGGGTTCCAAGTAGTACAGCACGCGAGAAGATGCTGCTGCTATTGCAGCATGAGGATCTAGAGGTAACGTGTTGCTGGTCATGGCACTCACAACTTCATCTGCAGCCATTTATCGGTCCTGGTTGTTCATCATCAGAAAGCTTTCGACGTAGGAACTACTACTCCTGTTGACACAAAAGCAGCAGAGCTTAGAGTATTTTGATCATGAAGAACAACAACAAACAACAACTTGATAATGTATAATATCAAACTTTCTGAGGTGCAAACACAAGGAGAATGCGAGCTTTGGTGATGATGCCGAATTATCCCAAGCTGTGAAAGAACTGCAAAGAAAAGCTCAAGCTGTTTGCTAGCGGAACAAGTGGTGATCTGTCCCGTGCATGTGACCATCGTGTAGTATGCTGCTAATCTGAGAACCATGGCGGAAAGTTTGGCCACTCACACTTGCATGGGAGAAAGTGCCACCCATAGTGAGGTAGAGATATTCGGTCCAGGAAAGCCCTAATGTGCAAAACCAAGCTTGCCCTCTTCTTTGAAAAGCTTCAGATTTCAATCCTAGCTTCATGGACCCCATCATCAAAGGCAAGCAAGTAAGCTCCCTCCCAGTTCTCCCACTTTTGCTACTTCCTCAACTTCAGCCAATTTTCCAAGGAGTCAACTTTGGCCAAATTCTCGCAGCACCCATTTCTTCTTCCCCCCCTGTTGCTTTCTTTCTTTCTGTGTTTCTAGATTACCTACTTTGTGCAAATGCTTCTTGAGGTGTTATTCTGAATTTATGAATTCTCATTTTATGAACTCTTAGTTTGAGGTCTTTTGGGAAGTTGAAAATTGTATGGATAATTGCAAGATTTGCATTTTGAGTTTGTGGGTTGATCCAATTCCTCTGGATTTGTGGGACTCTTATTGATCAGGAAATAAACATCCATGGGTGGGCATCATTCTTGCCTGCATGGTTGATGCTTATGCATGTACAGGAAGTAAAGGCAGTGCTGATATCATCATTATAGAGGTTAATTGTGCAGTGCCAAGTTCCAACATGACCTGTCCATCCATCCATCCATTTGTCTCGTCATCCATCCATGGCACGGAATAGACAATCATGTGGCAATTGATTTCATAGTGCAACACATCCGCCCAAAACTTGGCCAACATGATTTTCGCAAAATCTATCCAAATGTTTATGTGATCCAATCCACCTTCTAGGTTTGTTCATACTTTGTTTACACTGAGTGTAGCAACAATGTGCAAAGACAAACAACATGTGAACCCAAACTACAAACTAACAAAGGTTTTTTGGGTAGCCTATGTGGAAAAATGGCCACTACAAGCTGGATATTTTTTTATTTCATCTGCACTACAATTACAGATTGCAGAGTGCTAGTTCAGCTATTGTGATTGGGAAGTCTTTCTGAGCCTGTCTTTGAGTGCATTTACATACTCTCATTTGAGATTAGGAAACTACAACACATGATTTTGTATTCTACTTCGACTATCTCATACATTTATGCCGATATAATGTGCCAACAGCTAATGAAGTCGCTGCATTGATGGTAGGAGATGGTTCTGAAGCTGTAGACATGCGTGACATCATCGTGGTTCAACAAGTTGGCCTGTTTCAACGCATTTCTGAACTACATGTTGGATACATGGCTCTACATTATCTGTTGCTATTTCCTTATGGTGAGGATGGATGGCATCCGAATATTCCGCTCAATGGTGTTGTTTTACAATTTGTTGATGCGGATATGGATGAAGACCATGCGGAAGAATATGAGCATCAAAGAAAACATTGTAATGTGACAATGGCTGAATTTTACGGTTATTGACTTCAACATCGAGACGCTGATGACATTGCATTGCTTTGGGGTGACCGATCGAGGCAATAATACATTGTGGATGCTTATGCAGTTATTGAACAAAATCGCTTGAAGCATTTGCACCTGAATAAAAAAAAGCTTCGTGCATATCTTTATCAAGGCCTTCAAGACGCATAGTTTTGGTTCATGGCGTTGAATTGGATAATCATTGGGTGGTACCGCATAATGTCTATTTGTCAACCAAATACGATGCACACATCAACGTTGAGGTTTACAACAACATTCATGCAATCAAATATTTGTTCAAGTACGTTTACAAAGGACATGATCATGCAATTGTTGAAATCTCACGCCAGAACAACAATGCCACTGAAAGAAATGTGGTTGACGTTGATGAAATTAAAAAATATCTTAATTGTCGCTATGTATTTGCATTGGAAGCAGCATTGCACATCTTCAAATTTGATATGCATGAGCGGTTTCCTGCTGTTGAGTGTTTACAATACCATTTTCCCAATCAACAAATGGTGTTGTTCAACGATGAGGATGATGTGCAGGATGTGGCAGCACAATCAACCATTTCTAGAACGATGCTAACGGAATCGTTCAAAACAAACCAAGAATCGGAAGCTGCACGAAGCCTTACGTTCAATCAATTCCCTCAACAATGGGTGTGGAATCGGAAGATGAAACAATGGACTATGCGCAAGAGAGGTTTTGCCATTGGTCGCATGTATTATGCACACCCAACATCGGGTGAACGTTATTATTTGCGGATGTTGCTGAACTGTGTTAAAGGTGCCACATCGTACGAACATTTGCGAACAGTGGATGGCATAGAACATGACACATTCAAAGATGCATGCATTGCAATGAGTTTGCTTGTAAATGATAATGAATGGCATCAAGCCTTGGAAGAAGCCAATCTTTGGGCCTCATGATGACAGTTGTGTGACATGTTTACGTCCATGCTGATGTTTTGTGAGGTGCCAAATCCGAAATAGTTATGGGATGCACATTGGGAGTCTTTGAGCGATGACATTGAAGCAATGACACACTGCGAGCGTGATGATCCAACCGTTACCCTTTCTGAGGATGTGTTGAAGGGTCGTGCATGAGATCGATCAAGTTCTCATCCGCAACGGACACCGCCTGGAAGATTTTCCAACGTTTCCCAAGTGTAATTACGTCCCTCCTGTTCATGGAGGAAATCGATTGGTCCAAGAAGAGTTGGCTTATGATCAACATTCATTGACCATAGATGCAAACACTGCAGAAAATAGGTTCAATGATGATCAGCGCATCGCATATGAAACTATTTTGAATGCTGTGATAAACAAAGAGGGCAAATTGTTCTTTGTGTATGGCAGTGGTGGAACCGGCAAAACATTTGTTTGGACAACGCTTTTGTCCTGTCTACGAAGGCAAGGCAAAAATCGTGCTTGCAGTTGCCTCATCAAGAATTGCATCTTTACTACTTTTGGGCGGCAGAACCGCCCATTCAAGATTCAAGATTCCAATTGATCTTCATGATGAGTCGACTTGCAACATCACACAACAGATGAAAGTGGCTGAGTTGGTGCGTAAAGCTGATCTGATCATTTGGGATGAAGCATCGATGATGCATCGCCGAGCTTTCGAAGCTATTGATCGAACTTTGCGTGATTTGATGCAATTGGATGATGCACAGGCAACTGAGAAGATCTTTGGTGGGAAAACCGTGGTCCTTGGTGGGGATTTTCAACAGATCCTGCCTGTTGTTCCCAAGGGAGGACGAGAAGACATTGTCAGTGCTTCATTGCCTCGATCGCATTTTGGCAACATGTTACGATTCTTCATCTTCATATCGACATGCGAGTCATGGCAGCTAACTCTGAAGAACAACGAGAGTTTGCCAAATGGGTGTTGAATGTTGGAAACGGTAATCTTCTTGCCATTGCAAAAAAAGAAGGTGTCGATCCAGATTGGATCAAGATTCCATCCCATATGAGGCTACCAATAGAGGATTGCAACTTAAGAGGATTAATTCGAACCATCTATCCGAATCACCAACACCACTCTGGAGATGCCATGTATCTTATGCAACGCAGCATTATGGCCCCCAAAAATACTAACGTTGATGAAGTCAACGATGCAATTCTTGAATCGTGATTTGAAGAATTACACACGTACATGAGCATAGATTCTTTGGTTCCAACAGAAGGTGCAAGTGCTGCTGCAGGAGTTTCAACAGATTCATCGTATCTGGTGGAATTTCTGAACACTTTGCAATTCAGCGATATCGCAAATCATAAGCTAAAACTTAAAGTGGGCGTGCCAATCCTTTTGTTGCACAATCTCAATCAATCAATAGGATTATGCAATGGTACGAGGTTGATTGTCAAGAGATTGGGTCAGCGTGTCATTGAAGCAGAGATCATCACAGGGAACAATGTCGGTAAACGTGTGTTCATACCCCGCATCATCATGTCCTCCTCCGGGACTGATTGGCCATTTGTTTTGTGTCATCGTCAATTTCCTATTCGAGTGGCATTTGCGATGACAATCAACAAGAGTCAAGGTCAGACATTGAACAACGTTGGGGTATATTTGCCATCTCCAGTCTTTTCCCATGGTCAGCTATATGTTGCTATCTCACAGGTCACAAGTAGTGCAAACATCAAAATTTTACAAGTAGTGCAAACATCAAAATTTTCAGCGCCCAGGGTCCTGATGGATACATGCAGAATGTGGTATATAGAGAGGTATTGAAAATGTAGTTTGTAGTTGTAATTTTGTAATATGTATTGTCAAATACACACACACCTATGCATTAGGCACGGGGTTCAAACTAGTATATATATAACTGAACTGTGTCACCGGGTGAGTATGTTTTCATCCGTTTTCATCCGTTCAACTGTGTGTCATCAGCATTCGAGCTCTGCCAATCTCGGCTCTCTGGTGTTTGTTTGTTTGTTTGTTGTGGCATTTGTTGTGCGTTTTTGTGTTTGATTCATGTTTTGTGTTAATAATAATAAGTCTAAAGTTTTCCTGCCAAAGTGATTGTGATGCAGAGAATATCTTCCAGGTGAGTAGCTATCCGGGGAACTTTTTTCGCTTTTTGTTTTTGGTTTTTTTCCAATGGCGTGGCGATGTTGTGGAAGATGGAGGAGAGCTAATCATCAGCAAGTTAATTGAGTGGAAGAAGCAGAAGAAGAAGCCAATTTCTCAGGTGCTCCAATTGCAACTCCATTTCTCCTGTTTTTGTTTTGCATTCTTTGGTTTTTTGATATTTTTAATATTATTTTTTGGCCTGTTTTGGAAACGGCAGTGATTTTTTTTCATTTTTGCTTTTGAAATCCGCGCTTATTAAGGAGGCGATAACAACCCTCGCGTAGTCCATTTTCTTCTTTTTCTAGTCACAGCTTCTTCTGCTGTATCGATATGTGCAAAATTCGAGAGAAATTGCTTTGTTAATACATAGCAACAACGTTGAAGAGGTCTCCAGTGATGAATTTCAAGTTAGTGACTTGTGATACCGTCGCGCAATTTTCAATTCCTACTTCAAACATACAGTTCGGCACCAACGCTTCTTCTGTTTTTTCCTGTTGTCAATGAAGAAGACGCACTAGTGGTTGCTGTAGAGAAAACATGCAATTAAAGAAGTTGACATGACAATTGGAGATGTCCTTTGACAAAGTTGCAACAACGTTATGGAGAGGCATAACTCAATTTCAACTTGTACATCCGTTGGACTCATAGATGTGGTTGTATTTGTAGAACAGCACTACTACGGTTTAGACATTGCGCACGGTCCGCACAACAATAGTTCTCGTCGCTGTATGTAACTAATTCTGCCTACGCATTACTCGACTTGCTGGTTTCCTATCGGCATTTGCAAATCGGACTGTCTAGGAAGCGGCCATGGCCCCGAAAAAGCCACCTAAAAAGGTTTTGCGTTTTGTTTTGTTGTATTTGTTCCTTTCAGAGAATTTGTCTTGAAAACAACATCAATTTCGTGAAAGATACATATGGACAAAGAACAGGGGCAACTACTTATGTTTTACATGATGAAAAGATCTGGGAAGAGTAATGTGTATCAATTTGACGAAGTTGTCTTGTGGCTCTGTTTTCCCGTTTTATGCTACAGAAAAAGTCCTTGACTGAGGAGGAAAAGAAAATCAAGGCAGACTTGATTGCATTCCAGGTATGTTTTTTCACCATCGATTAAATGACCTCTTTAAGAATAAATACTAGCTGATGGAGAACACGCTCATCTGCATTGCACATTTTCAACACAATATCGCACAGCATACACTTTGTGCAAGCTGTGCACTTTTTTTGTGTGTGTGTACACTTGGATGATTCTCAGGTTTCTGCTTCTTTCTAATAGGCTGAAGAGATGCGGAAGAAGAAGATTCGAGATCGCAGAACCAAGATAAAACAAGCCATGGTTTGTGCATATCCAATCCTTCCCACATAGTTTAGGCTTTCTGCTATGATCAGGAAGTTGAAAAGCTTTGTCATGGAACGAGAATAACCTAATGCAAGCCATAAATAGAATAGCGAAGTACCCTAAAACGAGCACCAATATGGTCTTGTCTTCTCCTACTTCTGTATAGGGGAAGGAACCCCTTTGAGGTTCTTCCTTCCCAACATGATGAACTTTTGAAATGGAGGGGATCTTATGAAATGGAAGGTACCTGAAAACAGGTACTTTCCATTCTGCAAGATTCCTAAAATTTGAAACCTCAAGTTTTAGATGTTCTGCCTAGGGCAGTGTGTCAAATTACACAGGCGAAATTTTAGGAGGTCATTAAGATGTTTGGAAATGGTTTATATCCCCATCAGGATGATGGCAGTCATGTTGAAGTGTGGAGAGTTTGGAAGGAGTATTGTGTTGTTTGTTTGGGTGGGCATTTACCTGTGTGGATATTAAATCAAAGTGCATCCTTTGATGAGATTAGATGACTCCTTGTCAAATCATGTGTATGTGGATATTCAGGTTGATGAAGCAAGGCGGAGCAAGACAAGCATGCTGGAGATCCATAAGGCTTGGCGCAAGATAATGCGCATAGCTAAAGTTGAAGAGCTCCGCAATGACATTGTGTGGCTGTCTGCAAAACATGTGCATCAGGTGCACCATCTTTTTCCTCTCTTTTTCACATGCTTTCATTGTTGTAATCTTCTGCAGACTGGAGTTTCGTGTTGTGTATTTATATGTCTCTGATGTGACTATGGAAACTGCTTGCACAGGTGGAGGGAAAGGATCACACCATTGCAACATTTCAAAGAACACTAGATGAGGCAGAAGCGCAGCACCAGAATGTGCAAACCAAGCATTTCACAATGCTTGATAGCCTCATAGACCTTCACTACATGCGCACCAAAGTAAGATCTTGTTATTATTTTCATTCTGCAGGTTCCTTGCTGCTAGTGCTATGACAACCATTACTGAGAGATTTCAATCCATCAGGCATGACATAATGTCTGGAGTATTTTTGGGGGATATGAATCCATCATAGCCCATGGTAAGTAAGGTCCCTTGCTTGGCTTTATTGATGGTGATTGCCTGATTAGGATGCAATAAAACTGCTGTTTGGTGGAATAGCTGTGGAAAATTGCTGCAGGAGCTGTAAAACAATGGGCCATTGATTTATGACAGAAAATGGAGGAAGAATTTCAAAGCCACTTGCAAAGGCTGGAGCAGGAGTTTTCAAATGAGAGAAATGTGATGACAAAAACACATAAAGCTCAACGGAAGGTATGGTATTGGACAGTCTTGCCATAACTAATTCAGGTTCACAATGTACAACCATTTTCTACCTTGTGGATTGTATCTGGAGCAGCATCTATTTACCAGAATTCCACTACACTGTAGCAACCTTTTGTTGCCACACAAAGCTGTCTATAGTTACTCTGTATGAGTCACAGCCTGAGTGTGGAGCTACCATCACTATCACAGAGAGGAATAAATTAGATTTCTTCTTGCCAGAGAACAGAGAGGATGCAAGGCCACATAGAGGAACTGAATGATAGTCAGGGGAGGTCCCCACAATGTCTCCAGAACCTGTAAGCATTATACATGTGGAAGTGAGTGATGGTGAGAAGGTGATGACACCTGCTTGCAGGAAATGAAAGATATGCTAGCTGAAATGAAGACTGAATTTGATGAAGCAATTAGTGAGAAGCGTCAGGAGTTTGAAACTACACGTGAAGAACTCAAGGTCTATTTCCTTCTGTCTCCACTTACTGCATGTGAGCATCCCTCTTTTGCTTGCTGAGCAAATCAATGATTGATATCCATACAGGCTTTGTTGTAAACCTTCAAGATTCCTACCGTCAAAAGCAGCAGGTGTATTCAGAGCTCTCTTACATTGGAAAGTAGTGGGATAATTGTTGCATTGTTACCCATTGAGAAACACATATCGAAAGGTTTGGCCTAACCTGTTGCAAGGGCAGTCACCAAACTCTGTGGAGGCCTCTACATCAATGTCCTGGAGATAAACATTCCCACTGCTTACTGCAGAACAAGAACACAGAGGACTATAACGTGCTGAGGATATCCTTGGAGGCAAACATTGAGGAGCTTGAGCGACGAATTGAGAAAACCCATGAGGTACCCCAACACTCTTCAGACACAGCAGTCACCAGGCAGGTTCAACAAATGTTTTGGCAGTTTGGTGAAGTTGTTGGACATCATGGGCCATGATCTTTGTTAAGTATCAAAACAGAAAGTGGGGAAGCTTGCTGATCATTGTTTCCATGGTCATTGAAACATGGAACATAAAGGCATTTTACCAGCACATAAGTTACAGGATGCACCTTTCACCATTGGTGTCAAAAGATCAATTGTGCAGACAGCTCCTCTTGGTGTAGGGAAAGAAGTTGTAGATTGTCCCCATGATGTAAAGAATAATTGGCAGGATGGCAGACATATTTGGCAAACACAGAAGTAAAGACAATGTCATTCAAGGCATTAGTGGCCAAGGATGCCATCACTGCACGCATCATTGAGCAAAGGATGCGCAGGCTCATTCACCTCCATGAAACCCTTGCTTACTGGCGGGTCAGGATTGCCACTAATAGGTCCTTTCAACTATCTCCCTTTCTGCCCTCTTCTTATGTCTTGGCAGTTGTTCACACAACTAGCGCTCAAACCTTCATATGAACATTAGTCTTTGTCATATTCATATCTTGAATTGTACAAGTGATCCACTGACAGAGTTACCTCATTCATCCTTGCTGACAGCTGTTATGTTGTCATGACAGCAAAGAGTGGGAGGAGGCCAACAAAGCTCTTCGTGATGAGAAAGACAGATTGAACAAGCATTACCTTGATCTTAAGAGAACTCTAGATAGGCTGTACACCTCTGAGCATCAGAAACTAAAGGTAGCCAGCACCTTGCAACATGCAGAAGTGTGTAGCAGGCTCACCCTTCAATTGGCACTTTCTATGTCTGCATAACTTCTTGTCAACACAGTCAGGACAGAGTTCTCAGCATTGCACCAAAGTTGATTTCTTGAAAAGTCTTCAAATGTCAACCAAACATAATAAAAGAGAGTAATGGATTGGGGTATACAGGTACATTTTTATCCTTCTGTGCTTGCATGCAGGCAATATCCAAACATGTAATGAATGCCACAAAGGACCTGAAGAACAAGCTGCAGTTGACTGAGCGCCTGCAATTGCTAGCCAAATACAATAGCAGGGTGAGTGCCTGCAGACCATAGCCCTATGATGCAAGTGGTTCTTGATTCAAAACCCTTATGCATACTCGATGTTAGTTACCCCACATTACTCCAAAATCCAAACATATAGAGGTTTTCATATCTTTGTGAAATATGTTAGTCCAATTATTCTGAACTTGGATGCCATTTCCTTAAGGGTGAGAGAGATAATCAGTCAGACTCTGAAAGTCAACAGATTGAATAATAATATCTACTATACTTTGTGCATCACACCTATCCTGGCTTAAGGTTAGGCCATTGTCTTTTCTCCACCCTTATCTTAGTTTGCAAAGTTTTAAAGTTTGGTACATGAGTATGGTCATTGTGCTTGCTTTGTTATGCCCCAGATGGAGACAGAAGCTGAGAAGCTCTTTCCCTTTGATCCATTGCACTGCTCCACCATCCCCACAGTGCCTGGCATGAAGCTGGAGCAAGAGCTGGCTCTGGACAACGAATGTAAGGTCTTCAACAAAAGTCCAGGCCCACCTCTTCAATATTAAGTCAATGCTGCTGTTTTGAAGGATTCTTGTTTGGCATTCACATAACATTGACCTGCAATAGTCATATCATTGATAATTGCAGAGCTTCTCTGGCACATCTGAATCCTCCATCTGTGCATTTAGAATTAATGGATTCCCAGAGGAAGTCTAGGAAGGCAAGACCCAGAGTCCTACTGATCGCTGAGAATTTCAGCACATCTTTCACGAGCAAGGAATTATTTCTGTATCCAGAAGAGAGCAGCTGTGTCCAGAAAAGAGCAGTCCAGCTGCTCATATTTCTTGCCCTCACATCCCTAGTCTTGTTCCATTCAAACTTAGGACAGACCCTATAGCCAAATCTTCAATCCTATTTCATCAATCATGTCAAATCTTACAGTGCACTTACATGTGCAATGCATATGGTTTCTAAACTGCAGCTGGTAAAGAGATCAGGGAGGATTCTCATTCTACAGTGGCTGTGGTTGCCACTTCTATGGTGGTTCCATCAGCAAGGCATAGCAGCATGATGGGGGTTGACATACCACTTCCAAGTCAAGATCCAGAGGAACCTACTTCGGAAGGCAATCCAAGTGATTTTCGGTGGTCATCCTATGCTTTAGATGAGTCAGGCAATGAAGTAGAAGAACTGAGCTACCTGTCAAAGTTCAACAAGCGCTTCAATAAGGTCAGATAGAATGTCATTGATAGTAATCACTCTGGAAATGCCTGTGGACAGATATAGCACATTCTGATTTGCTCAAGTACACCAAGGTCAACACAAAAAACACCAGTTCAATAGAAATGGATTATGGCTAAACAATTGAACAGACACACCAGTTTTCAAATGCTGTCTCCATTAATTGAAATTATCCATTTGTCAACCAGGATGTATAACCTACCATTTTAAGAGAAGAGGTACAAATGACAAGTTCATTAGATCTTGAACACGGCTGCTGCACCTTATGCACAGAGATGTTACTTGAACATAGCATGGTCATGCACCTTATTTATTTGCTTGCAAAGGCAACAGAATTAGACCTTCCTGTCTTGGAGAATTTCAAGACCAATCACTAACTGTGATGCAGGGAAAGGGGGAAGATATTCAGTCACTGAAATAAGAAGTAAAGGTGAATTAGACTTCTTGTGCCTCTGAAGTTCCTGAACCTCATGGCATCACAGATTTCAGGTTATGTGGGGCAGAGTAGACTTGTTTTGCACCACATGTCATATTTGAGTGCAGCACTCAATTCGGTGTAGCTTTCCTCCCAACCAAATTGTTGAGCATCCATACGATGGGCCTTTCATGTTGACTTTCAACATGGTAGTTTTGGAGAGTAGCTTATACCTTGCAGGATTTTCAAGCACTTTTTGTTGCCCACATCATGCAAATGTGCTTGATGGGCATTGAGGTTTCCAAAAACATGCGTAACAAGTGTAGGAGACTTTCCAAAGGGCAGGGGTTGTGATATGTTTCTCTAGTGCAAACTGTTTCCCAATGTCTTCATTTATTGGTAGCAGTAAAGTGCCTTCCATCTTTTCATGTTTCAAAGTTCTCTTGGTTTCCTAAACATATGGTTTCAGATTCAGAAGATAACAGAGACATTAGTAGGAGTGATGGATCAGGTGATGCTTGACAAGCTGGCAAATGAAATGGAGAGGAACAACCTAAGTGAAGAAAATATGCAGCTTTCAACAGCATTGGCCAATTACTTGGACAAGTTCACCAGCCCTGAAAGAACAAAGACTGGATATAGTGCACTTGTGGTTAGCCCCTGGCACCAGGTTCCTTATTCAATGAAGGAGCAGGGCAATTGCATCTGCCAGTGTGTTGTAAATCATTTCCAATCCAATAGTTACATGCTTTCTTTGAGTTTTTCAAGCCTTTGCAAGTGGGTTTGAGGGCCTATCTGCTACATTCTCCTGTTGTGGGTCTCTAGTTTCTGAACACCACCCCCGCCCCAAAGGGCAGGGAAGCCATCACTTAATGCTTGAGTAGAGGTGCTTGTTTTTACATAAAAATGTTCTGACTCATGGCATCACATGTGCTTGATATGCAGGCAGTGAAACAGAAACCAAGCTCACCTCGCCAGCTCCTCTCACCACCATATCTTCTGCCTGTCCGAAAACCAAAAAAGGTTGCTGCAGAGTAAATTCCAGTTTGCTTCAATGTAAATTGGCAACAAATCTTTGTGGGAGACCCAAGTTGCATCCAGCACCAGAGTGCATTAACTGGACCAGAGCAGATGGCAATTTTGAGTTTTGATCCATTTTGATCATTCTCACACTTGATGATGCCAGAAATCAAATAGGTAAACCTCTTGCTATGTAGTAGTGGATATTTGACCTTGCACATCGAGGCAAGTTTGAACTTCATGAATTCCATTGTCAGATTTCCTGTTTTGGCTTCACTTCCTATTGCAAATCCAATTTTTTTAAACTTTGAGAAGGTACATCTAAGGTGAAGTGCATGAAGAGACTATATTAATTGTTGTCATGGAAGCCCCATCAAACATGGCTTGTTTAGAACTTCCATTCTATGGCTTCAGGGTCAGGGATTTCACGCAATGTCTGGCTATATATCTCATCTTTCATTTTGAATTGTTCAATTGGTATCAAGGTACCAACTACAGAGGAAAAGCTCACAGTTGGTTGGGGGGCTTGCGAGTGCTAGCCAATGTCTTGACTGAAGTCTTCATGTTGCTTCTGGGCCTGTGACCAAAACTTAAAACATAGATGTTTGTTTAGTGGTTTACCCAAAATTTTGGGCAGATGATTATATACTTATCTACACCCACCATCAGGAGTTGATGAAGTCAGTTGGGGGGCTGGCGAGGGGAGTCATGGCAGCAGCTTGTCACTGTAATCCTGCAATGAAGATGATGGTTCAACCGTTTGTGAGCAACTCTCATTGGATTATGATTTAATGCACTCATTTGTTGTGTGTTACCTTCAAAGTGTTATTGCAGAGTTCTCTTTTGCAGTCTTGTAGATATGTTGATTTGATGACGTGTGATCATTGCAAAGACAACATGCAAAGAGAAATTTGCAAACAGAGAGTAGCAACACTACACCTTCCTGTATTCTTGTTTTAAAATGTCCCACCCCTCCTCTCTGCAAGTGAAAAGGAAAGTTATTAGTCTTTTACAAGATCTTTTTGTTGCACAACACCTTCATCACACCCAATTTCATGTTTCCATGGAGTTGGTTTGTTGAAGAAGCTACAAAGCCAAACTATTGAACAAACTACAGAACCTATCAAAGAAGGTACACATCAAATCCATTTGGCAGTAGTTCACAAAGTATCACTTCTTCATCATTGATTTTGATTCTTGGTGTTTGTTTGGCTTTTCTTTTACACTACCTATATTTGTTTGTGGGAGTGAGATTTTGGATCAAGAGGACAAAAAAGAAAAAAGGGTTTGCAGATGAAACAATACAAACACAACTTCTATAATGCTAATTTCACACCCTTTAAATGTGCCAAGAAGGTATTAGAACTTACTAATAATTTTCGCAAGTAGGGGATAACTTTGAACGTGTATTGGTCTGTGTTCAATATAGGGTAGAAATATGGTTTTCACATCTTGTACTTTCATATATTTATCAAAAGACACTTTACATTCAAGGGTAGATTTGTAAATCTTGTGTTCATTAATTTGATCACCAAATGATACAATACTGTAGCACCTGGGCAAGTTCAACACGAATTATATTATTTTCAAAAATGTTGACATTTTCTATGTATATTTATTTATTTACAAAGGAAAATAAAGAATCTGATGGAATGAAAATGGAACCCTAAAAAATTTAATTATTTGACAAACATGTGTCAAAGTGGCCAAGGTACTGCAGTAATATTGTTCCCATTAACTGCGACCATATAACAAATACAATACTTTCAACCCAGCCTTGGGTAAGAGTATGATTTAACATGATATTAAATCCCACCGATTTGATATTTTTAAGAATAATTGTGAATGGGGTGCATTGTGATTTGATACATAATGAATTTTTACAAGCTCAAATGGATGAAGTGTTAGATGCCATTAGTTGCTTCAAATGTAATGGGAAATTCATGGAAAACATTTTGAATTATTTGTATCCAAAAAAAACTCTTTTATCTCATAGTTGAATTAAAATTAGATAACACATTTATGAATTCAAACACCCTGGCATCTATCTATGAAGCACCGTAGGTTGTTTTGTTTTGTTTGTCACGTTGAGATCTCCAAACCATATTGGAATTTGGGGGTGTTCTTGGTGTTGTTGGAAAGCCCTTGATAATTCAGATTTAATAGAGTTCATTTCACAATTTTCAGAGTTAAGTTGTGGAAGATATTGAATTTTGAGTGGACTTTGTTGCTGGAAAGTCAAACAAATTGTGAAAATTGGGTTTTGCAGGATAAGTCAGTTGAGCCCTCAATGTGTTCACACTTTGGCCAACAACACAAGCTACACTAGTGATAATGATTTCAAATATTTTATCAAGATTACTGAAAGATGATGGTAGCACATTTAATCTTCATTTTCATTCATTGTATCATTTATCATGATCACATGTGTCAATGGATAAGATCTCATTTCTTCATCAACACAAATTTGCATATGTTGTCACCCACATGATGCAACACCATTCTAAAATGTAGATGTTTCATTTGTTCTTGTGAGATGAGTGTCACAAATATGAGAAGTTATGAATGATGGATCATGGTCAGAAATTACAATGCCCTTCTCTTTACATAATTCATCCCTCATTTCTCACATCAGACCACCTAATGATCTTTGTAGTCCAACCATCTAAACCAATGAACCTTTAGGTTTAAATTTGAAATTCCAATGCATTTTAGACTATTGTTCGTCATATTCTTACACATTTGTATATTTGCATACCCTTACATGTGTAACAAAGTACAAACTATTTCAATGCCCAATTTTGTGAACATATAACTTTAATTACACAAATTAGTAAACCTTTCAAAGCCTTCATCCCTATATTAAAATTCAAATATTTAATAAAGATGGTTTAATAAAGATGGTTACATATTATCATCTTTCTCTTCATTAAACTTTCATTATGAAAAAAGTTAGACCATGCAATGCCCTCATTTTTATCTTTCACTACATAACAATCAAAGTTCAACAATGCATTCATCCAATTATTAAACTTGTAATACCTAATTTATAGGAGATTATGCATTACATTTCCAACATTCTAATCAATGATTGGTAATATTGTTGATAGAACATACATGAATAAACATGACTGTAAACCATAGTTGTAAACAATAGTTTTATTTCTAGCTAATTATCATCCAAAAAAACATTTATGGCTTGCTCCTACTACAAAGAATTTTAAGGGGGGGAAAAAAAACCTAAAGCCATATGTGATGAACCATTAAATAAACATATCACTACAACATTTGCATCCTTAAGGTATTGTTCTCCATCTTGTTGTGTAGTTGGGGTTCTTGCCACTGGAAACAACTCAAGTGTCTCCTAAGTTATCAAAATTTCCTTTGCTACCAGAATACTCTTCCAAATCAGTGAACTTTTGAAGTTTGCCTTACAAAAGCTTAAGAGATAATCACTACAATTGGAAAGATTCAACCTCCTAAGGTTGGTGAAGACGACCCCCAAGAGAAAGTGGTAGACTTTAATGCCCCTTGCAATCAAACAAATGCAGTTTTCTCAACTTGGACATGGCACCCTTCTCCACTTGAGGACATTGAGTGAACTTGCAAGACCAGTGCAGCTTCAAGGCTTCAAGAGATGGAAAGGCACCAGCATGTGTGAAAGATTGTGGAAGGCTTATGATATAATCACATCTGCACACAATAAAATGTGATAGCATAGGAAGAGCTTTCATGGAAGGAGGAAAACAAGTAACATTGTGATATTCAACATTTCCATATTGGCCAACTTGTGTGTAATCTTTCATGGCTCTTTCTCCTCCCCCTCCATGGTGAACATGATTCACAAGTACCAACCTATTTGTTTGTGGCATAACCCACAATAGGCATCCAATTAACCATTCTCTTGTTCTTCAAACCAAACCATCAAACTAATGCAGTTTGGAATGAGAACTGCACTAAGCACCAAAAAACTTCCAAGGGTACACAGACATTGAAACAAAGACTATGAAGCTTTCAAGATTTTTGACATGGTACTCAGCAACACCAAATCATTTTAATATGTCCATATATGTTACCAAACCAACCATTTGAAGGATATCAAATTCAACTATTTAAACATGTGAGGTTTTTGCCATTGGAGAGATCACATTGTTTCAAAGAGGGCTAGGAGTAGCATGTTGGCGTCATGAGAATAATGTGGATAGCCTGAGGCAAGTACGAGCCTGGCAAAAAACTCAAACACAATTGTAATCCTTATAACTCAATGACTCTTGACCCAAAAAGACTTATACATTGCACCAGGCCAGGAATCATGCACAGAATTTCATTAGTTTTCGAAGGCTTTTTTGGAAGGTGATGAAAGAATGCCGTTTTTACTCTGGGGAGGTTCATTTCATGATTGCTAAAGTCAGGTGAGACCGTTCTGATAAATATGACCTTCTTCTTCACCTATGAGGAAATGACTGTACTGTAGCCTCCTATTCACATTCCTTTGCACTGCATTTGAGCAGGCCATCTGATGGTCATTGATAAACTGCTGAAGAGCTCACTCCATGTTTCTGGATGTGCAACTATTTTAGAAGTGAAACAGGGATTCTGTATGATGACCATATGTATATCAGAAACATGCCTAACAAGTGATTGGACATTACATGTAAATCTTAGCTTGACAACCAGACTGAGGTAAAGGAGGGGAAAATTGTGTGGCAAAATCCTCAAATGCGAAACTCTAGTTCTACATCTTTGAACAGCTTTCTAGAGATGGGAAATTGTATCTCCTGAAAATCGCCCATGTCACCCAACAAACATTTACTCCTCAAGGATCCCAAGAAGATCATCGTTATGGTACAGTGAAAACCTGCAGAAAAATCCAAAGTGACTAAATCATCTGTCATAGCATTAGACTGAAATGGAGTATCTGTGTTCATCTAGGACTCATGAGAATTGCCTCAAAATCTCTAAATCCAAATCAGAGGTAAATGGTGCCATAAAACTCATCACTCTTTTGTTCTTCCTCTTGAAACTCATATTTGGAGCTTCTGCATATAAACTGCAACAAAAATCCACATGGAACTAGCTCATCACCCCCTTGATGGACAGGACATGCAATTCTTCAATAAATGAGAATATTGGCAGCAACCCTTGACTTTGATTAGTTTTATTAAGTGATATTCAATGTGGCAACATGTGGTTCTAACTTGAATGTCTTTGTGATCAGTCCTCAGAAAAAGAGCCATTCCTGAAGTTCATGTAGGAAGCCCTTGGTCCATGACACCACATAAAGGGGCATGGAGATGTGGAGCAGAAATCGCACCTTGCAAATAAGCAGTGGAGCATTTTTAAGTGGGAGGCTAAGAGACTCTTAATTCTGCAGGTGGCTCTGCTTCTTCCAGATTGCAATGAACATGTTTGAACCTCATCCTTGTCCTATAACAACAGAATGTGCTGTCACATAAATATTTGCAGAAACATGACTCCTGTAGTGTTTCAAGGCTTGCATGTGTGCTGAAGGAAGGAACTTTGAACAATGTCAGAGAATTGAACAGGTTGACTCTAGAAAAAGCTTGTTGTGTATACTTGCTTGCCATCAACCCTGAAAAACTTCATGCATACTCGGGTCTGAGGTCTCAAAAACCAGATCTCTAAAGAGACAACAAATAGAAAGGACACTGTTGTCTGCTCCCAAAATCTTGGGCTCCCTTTCAAAGAGAGGGTTATTACTAATTACCTGAATGATTCATGATAGAGTCAAAACATTACTAGTAATTGAAAACTCTCGCACATGCCTAAGGAGAAGAATTTCTCTTGTAGCCATCCATTGCTAAGACTCAGTAGCAAGTGAAAAATAACTGAATTTTCCTCTTAGCAATCCATTGCTCAGTCTCAGGTAGACAGTACTTAACAACTGAATTTCTCATTTCTATGACCTGAGAACACATCAGAGAGAATGCACCTAACAACCTTCACTGAAATTCCCATCTTTGCACATTTCCAATGCCTAGCTGCAACATTGAATGCAATCATTTTTCAACACTGACCAAACTCATCCAAGCAGCTGAACTAGATATCACAACTCTTCAACTTACCATTCCACATGGATCAATGCAGGTGAAAGATGTACTAACCAAGAAGAGTATATTGAACTCAAAATCTTTGCACCAGCTATACTAGAGTCAAAATATCCATACCTGGGTGATCTCCGCTTGTGGAGCAGTAGCCCCTCACCAAGGTACTAAGACACTCATATTTGGTTACAGGGCAAACATGGTAGGCAATTATTTTATCAGTTGTTTCTATGCCGATGCTTTGTTTTCTCTACCTGTTGGTGACAATGATGATGACCAAATCTAGTATGCACCTAGCCTTTGGCAACAGTGGCTAGATATACAATAGAAATCTCCTCTGAGTTGACAATATCCAACTAGCCAGAGCCAGATTCCTGAACAGTTACAAAATCCACTCTCATCACATCATAAGGACATGATTGTCTTTCACATTGGAAAGCTGATCCATAGCATGATTGACAAACATTGGCAATTAATATCTCTGAATTGTTTCCAAACAATCCTTCTTCCCATTGATGGTTGACAGCATATTCAACGTTCTTTTTGCTTCAAACACATATACTGAATTGAGAGTAGTGTCATCCTGTTGAATGCACCATTCAGTAACAAAGGTTGGTTGTATTGCTCCACACATGCCCGAGCCAAGGTATTTTTCCCATTCATTGGCGTCACTTAAAAATTCAAGTGGTAAAGGACTTGGGGGATTTCAAGTGAAATTGTGGCAAGCTGAAGTTCATTTTGTTGAACTCAAGTCTTGATATATGAAGCCTTTCCGCACATCTGAACTTGTACAATTCTCATAGGCTTCCTCTTATGCAGATGTATCTCCATTGGTTCCGGTAATCCTGAAACTCCCTTTAAGGTGAGTACCTTGGTAACCTACTTGCAATTCTGCACCCACTTCCGATTCATCATTATCCAAGTGAGTTTGAGTTCGTCTCACAATTGACTTGGTGTCTTTGGGATTCCCCATCAACAATTCAACAAAATGCAATCTGGCAAGACCCTTCTAATTTCTCAAGGATGTTTCCAATGTCTGTCACATCCTCATTCACACCAAGAAGAGCAGAACCATTTTTATTGGCCAAGTCTGCTGGCAACCACTCTTGTGGCCAATGTACACGCTTGCCATCACTGGTTATGGATATCCATGTTTCCTTCCATTCATCATTTTTCCCAAGGCCTATGCCACGAAAGAAAATTATGACCAAGTCAGGCTTACTTGAATCGCACTGCTGGTTCAAATCATGAACTGGTGCGATCCACTGCAAATCAAAAGGACATGCATGACCCAATTTGTCAATTACAGGTATTGACACACATCTTTTGCACATGAACAATAGGTAAAACATTCAGACCCTAAGGGTTTCAGAAGCAACAAATATATACATTATGATATCAATCTCCAGCTACTATGTGATAAGATGTCTTGCAAACTGGAATCTGATGCGTGTGTGTGGAGGGGAATAGGCCGGGTTTACACAGAAAAAACTGCCAGTCTCTCGAGTTACTTTTCCTACAATTATAGTATTGTGAGGATTTGGGTGTAGAGTTCACCGATTGATTTTCGTCAGCCATTTGCGTCTCGTCAGTTGTAGAAAAGAGTTGGCCTTTGAGGTCTGGATCGACAACAGTCTCGAAATCAACTGAAAGCCGTGCCACTTCTCGATTAAATGTTTAGAATGAAGCTTAAATAAAATATTCTGGACCAGGCTTTATGTACTCACAAAATCTTCAGCCTTGCAAATCACTAGAAAACATAGTATGAAATATGCAGAAATTTGCAATCTTGGCAGTGTCTCGGACGATTGCCTTGTTGCCACCTCCTTTAATTCTGCTCCTGACCCAGCTCTGCAAAATATTCTGAGCTTGGTAAAATATAATAAGGGCTAGTTAAGAAAACGCCGCCAAACTAGAGGCACTGATCTGTAGACAAATGCTAGGCACAAAAGACACCAAAAGTAGTTGCGACTGACATTGGAGATGAGCAAGTTGAGTGCAAAAATCAAGCTCTATGCCAAGCTGCTGAATTAGTGGTCTTGCAGAGACTTTGTGCAAGCACCATTGCGCGACTATTTGACATTCTCAAAAGTAAGTACTAAGTACCAAGAGGAGCTTGCTTGAAAGTATATGAAAAAAATTTGTCTCAAAAATAATACACTCGTACTATGGCATTAAGAACATTTAACTATCGTGGGAGAAATTTTGTCATCGTGAACCAGGGAAACGAGGAATGATGCCCCTAGTCGTGTCCGACACTGAAACTGGAGCAACATGCTGGACATTGAAGACTTTATGGTTATAGAAAACTTCAGGTAGGCTGGGAACAGAGTTTTTTTTTGCGGCAATTTTGTGACGTAGCCACCGTGGCGATCAGCCACAAGAGGAATTGCCCAAATCTGGCTATAGGTCAGAGAGGAAAGTAGAACAAATCCAAGAATCCTGCTATCTCTTGGCGACATACTGAAACCTGGCGACTTTGGTGCATTTTTTTTAACATAAATCCCTTTTTATAGGTAGCACTGGATTTTTTTCTCACTAAGTGGCGAAAAAAAACACTAGTTGGGAACCTTTTTTATAAGACAAAAAGGTGAATTTCGCCAATTTTCAATCTGAAAAACATCATTTCGACCTATGTAAAGGAATTTTCAATTTGAACTTAAAAGCACAATTTCGACCTACACTAAATAATTCTCATTATAAAAAGGCTGAATTTAGTCAGATTTCCAAGAAAAAAGTATTCCAAATCGCCATAGTTTTATTACAGTTCAGTATAGAGAAAGATCCCTTTTTTTGGAACTTTCATCTTATAGCCAGCTTTGTCTATTTTTTTTCCTGGATAATTGCCACTTTATCGAAGTGAATATTGTCAAGGAAAACACGATTGCCAAGATAACAACATGCTCCTCAAAGTTTTCCCAAATAGGTCATACTTTTTGTGTAAGAAAATTCCAAGGGCAGGGACATTCCCAAAATAAGGGGCCTAGGAGGAGGCAATAGCCCAGTTCCAACCCGGATAGCCAAGTCCAGCCCCACAATTTCAGAACATCCCCAAGCACTAGACGCCCATCATGAAGTCTAGCACAAGCTAAAGGTTATCATGAACCTAGACATATGTAGATCACAAGGCGTAGGTGGGGGAGGGCCCCTTACACCTGTTCCTTAATAGCGGGAAGGATCTTGTGCCTATTGCATGTAATTAAGGACAAGATCTCTCCCATTCTTAAAGAGTAGGCATAATTTCCATCCTACACAGCTTTGGAATCCTCAGTCCTTTCTATTTTGACACATAAGAGGCTATAGTTGTGATATGCAGTGTCTACACTTGTGAGGAAATTAAAAAGATGAAAGAGAGCCGCAAATTTTTGCTAATAATTTGATGATTGCATCAGTTGATTACAGAGTACCTATCATGTGTATCATACTGTGGAGTATACAACATTCGGCTATTTGAAAAAGGACATCTGTAAACGGTAAATTGAGGGATTGAATCCAGTAGTCTTGTATTTCATTGTCTCCTCAAGTTTTCCTCCTTGGTGATAAGTGTTCAGGTCATGTTGCATAGCATCATTCCGTTCAAGTCGTGTTGCATAACATTCCCTTCATGTGACAAATGGCATCATTGAATAGGGAGGTAGAAAATTACATTAGAGACTGTGGAAGGATGCGGGCTGACAAATGGCATCATTAAATAACATTGTACCAAATTGCATTAAAGTCTATCTAACAAGGTTCATGTCTGTCCTTTATTTGCAATAGGAATGCAACATTAGCTCCCACGTTGATTACCATGGATTGCCAGCATGTTTCCATTCCTCGCAGCATTGAGTTCTTTAAAACTCAGGGCCAAACAATGACATGTGCAAAACATCAACCCAAGAGAGCTTTCTTTAAGTGCTAACAACTTGGACTTTGAGGCACCCTATCCCAATGAGGTTCATCAGAAACCAATTTCTGACAGCTCTCTAAAAATATGCAAATCATATTCATTTGTTGAAGAAGATCAAAATTCAGATTAAAATTTACTTTCATTAGAGTTAAAAGTTATATCTGAACCTGGAAGTTTCAAACATCAAGCAAGATAATTAAACAAATTGAGCCAGAAGCTAAATTAATAGAATACCCCTCAAATCTCCAAAGATTGTAGCCTTGTTGTTTGCAGTCTGGTTCTGCATATAACTTCTTGTGCTTATGTCAGTCATGATCACCTTCCCCTCAACTTATTGTGAACTCAAATCATCAGCAATCACAAGGTCATAACCCTAGTTGAGAAATTGATTACACTGCATTAACATTGTACCTGGCTAACATATGTCCAACTCAACAGTTGTGTTGGAACTAGATGATTCTTGAGATGGCGTCTCAAGGAATCTCTGTTGGATCAGAGTCTGTGTACTCTGTTGGATCGGAGCGTGTGTACTCTGTTGGATCGGAGCGTGTGTACTCTGAGGGGTAGTTCGCCTTTGAGTTCCCACCATAACAACAGAAAGAACATGTTTCAGTAGGCTGTAGTTTATGGCTTGCTGGGAAGTTGGCTGGCAGATCGTGATATGCGTAGCATCCTCAACCTTATAATGATTTCTGCGTGCCAAGTTTTGAGCTGAAGCATATGGCACTAAAACTGATCCCTGCATGCAAACCACTTCAAACGTTGAAGGAGATTGACATTAAGTTTAGCTCCAATGAAAGCACGATTGAGTCTCTCTTCACCCAACTTGAATGACCCTAGTGTACATATCCCAAAATTTACCAATAACCATTATAGCAGTACTACAGGATTTCACACTGTAAGTTACTTATTACATGACTTAATTACTAAATCCTTTTATATATGTTGAAAGTTCAAACAGATCCACCCTGGTAGTCATTATTATAGCTAAGACTTTTGGATGAAAAGCTTACTCCTCTTCTAACAGGCAGTCCTTCACCAAACGCATAAATGATGAGGGTTGGATCCACAGCAGTCTCGAAATCAACTGAAAGTTCTGCCATTTGTCTGTTGAACGTTTCCAAACTTTTCAAAATGCCTGACTCGGCAATTTGCTTCTTGTTCGCATCCTTGAATTGTTGAGATTGATAAACAAAGAACTGTTTGAAGTCTTCTCCACCACCAGTATGCGGTACACCATAGAATATTGCTCCTTTAAGATTTTCCAAAAACTTTTTGCAAGTTCGTTGCACTTGTTCGTCAAGACCACCCACAATGCGAGCATTCACACGCTTGCCAACCTCAACAACCAAGCTTTTGACCACAAGACCTCCAAAGCTATAACCAACTAGTACAATCGGGGCCTCCCAAAGGGGTTCATATTCACTACACAAAAACCATCAATGCCATCAAATAATGATAAGTTCAATTGTCAACTTCTTAACTTGAACAAATTACAGAAATCCTACCAATTGTAATCTCCGAGATAACATGATATGCACAAAGCCATCTGTAATGTCATGAACAAAGTTAAGCCCAAGCTGTTTTCAGACATAAAACAAATAAACAGCCATTGCAAAGTATCATTAAATTTTGGACATTGTTACTAGCTAAAGATAACATTCCTAGTTGGAAATTATATTTTGGATTTGACCATTGAAAGAATGACCTCAGGGTCAAAACTACCATGTAGTCAATGTCAAGTTCCTTTGGTCTTTCAATTTTTGGGCCACCATGTTCAGTGAAAGTAGTCTAAATCTTCAGTAGTACAAGCAATTTTTTTCTTTCACAAGTTTTCATTTGGGAAGTATGTCCAGCATATCTGAGACATATGGGCCCTTCTTAGTATGAAACATGGCCAAATCAATATCTTTTAAACATAAGTTTCCTTGTAAAAGTTTATCAAATCCTAGAAACATTGGTAGGGGAGATTGCTAAATTATATTCCATGGAAACATTGACAATTTTTGAGTATGTGCCCACTTTTAACTTGTATTTGTTATATTTGAATGTTCTCCAAAGCACAGGGTAAAGCCCCAAGGTAGGGACATTCTCAAAATGAGGGCCCTAGCAGGGATATTCATGGATATAAGGTGCCCTCCACATTCTAGGTAATTTCTCTGAGTACTTTATTATATGTAACTCAGAGGCTTAGGCTTCTTTAATGTGATCTAGAAAACAAGTTTCTAGAGCTTTTTCTTAAAAAGAAACCAGCCCTATCTTGTTTCAAACTAAACTTTGCTTTAATGTCTTGAACATCAACTATAATGGTATCCATGCTGCCCCACTTCATGTTTCAAGATTGACACTAAAAATAAACAAATGCAAAGAGTGGATATGCATACATCATCGGCCGCTTGAGATCTAGCTAAAATTAAGTGCTTATCCTGAATTGGTTTCAGAGCAAGACTATGTCTTTGTACACAAATGATAGCTAAGTTCAGATTGCCATACCTTTTTGACACCAAACTCTGGACAAGGTTTTTCCCAATGTCTGTCACATGCTCATTGGTACCAAGAAGTGCAGAATCGTATGAAAGAGAGAGAATCCGAACATTGTTAACATTTTGAGTTGCCAAGTCTGCAGGCAACCACTCTGCTGGCCAACATACACGCTTCCCGTCACTGGTTGTAGATGTCCATGTTTCCTTCCATTCATCATTCTTCCCATAGCCTATGCCATGGAAAAAAATGACAACCAAATCAGGGTTTGTTGAAGTGCACTGTCGGTTTAGATCATGCACTGGCGTGATTGCCTACAAGTGGAAAACAAGACAGTTGGTCAACACAATGTAACAATCACATTGATGAATCCCACATCTTTCCCACATGAAAAGGTCAGACATTCAAACCCTAAGGGTTTCAGAGGGAACAAAATATAGACATTATGATATGAATCCCCAGCTACTATGTGATAAGATGTCTTGCAAACTGGAATCCGATGCGGGTGTGGAGGGGAATACGCTGGGTTTACACAGAAAAAACTCCCAGTCTCTCAAGTTACTTTTCCTACAATTATAGTATTGTGAGGATTTGGGTGTAGAGTTCACCGATTGATTTTCGTCAGTCATTGGCGTCTCGTCAGTTGTAGAAAAAAGTTGGCCCATGATGCGCAATGAGCGAACAAAAACTGGAGTAGATGACGATTTGAGTGACGAGTTAGAGAGATCTGATTGCAGAATACTCTTCTTGGGGCCGGCTTAGATCGTCTGAACCTGCCTTTCAAGATATTATGTCACAATATCTTTTCAGCCTTGCCAATCACTAGAAAACATAGTATGAAATATGCAGAAATTTGCAATCTTGGCGGTGTCTCGGACGGTTGCCTTGTTGCCACCTCCTCTAATTCTGCTCCCAGCTCTGCAAAATATTCTCAGCTTTGTAAAATATGATAAGACCTAGTTAAGAAAAGGTCTCCAAACTATAGGCACTGATCTCGAGACAGATGTTAAGCACAAAAGACACCAAAAGTATTTGCGACTGACGTTGGAGACGAGCAACTTGAGTGCAAAGATCAAGCTCTATGCCAAGCTGCTGAACTAGCGGTCCTGCAGAGACTTTGTGCGAGCACCACAGCGCGACTATTTTACATTCTCATTCGGAACTGCTCAGTACCAAGAGGAGCTTGCATGAAAGTGTATGAACACTTTCTGTCTCAAAAATAATACACTCATACCATGGCATTAGGAATATGAACTATCGTCGGAGAAATTTTGTCACGGTGAACTCCTGAAGGATCCCACTAGTCGTGTCGGACACTGAAACCGGAACAACGTGATGGACATTGAAGACTTTTTCGTTATAAGAAACTTCCAGTTGGCTGGGAACGGGGATTTTATTTTTTGTTGCAATTTTGTGACGTAGCCACAGTGGCGATCAGCCACAAGAGGAATTACCCGAATTTTGGCTACAGGCCAGAGAGGCAAGGGAAAAATTTCAAGAATCCTGCTATCTCTTGGCGACATACTGGAATTTAGTCTCTAAATATGGCGAGTTTTGAAAAAAAAAATCCTTGAAATCCAACGACGTTGGCACATTGAAAAAAATCCTTTATATGAGTCAGACCTGTAGTTACTGTCTTTAGTGCACTTTCCTATCGAGGCATCTTCATGTTCTAGAACTTGTCTTCAACCTCAACGACAGGTCCCAATTGACAATTGAGTAACAATTTATTGGGGAAATTATTCTTACTTGCCAAGAGATGGCTAAAAGTAAAGAAAGACCTAGTCATTGTGAAACAATGAATATCAATTCAGTTCAAGCATGAATGACTAAAATCAAACCTAGTTGCTAAAATTCATGATTAGATGGCCTATGAATTCGGGCTGCTTTCATATAGGTAAGATTTTACCCTTTCATCACCGAACAACAGAGATCAGTTATGGTCATTGACAACTTAATTTGATCTTGTGGTCAATTCAATCATTCTTGAATGAATTTTTAAGTCCAAATTGACTATTGTCAAATGACCAAGACATATCCAAGTTGGACTCGGACGAATGAAATCAAATTGGTTTCATACAATTGTTTTCAAGTTCCCTTATCAAATTAGATCAATAGGTAATTTGATTACCTTTCAACAATTGAACTTGATTCAATCGAATGGTGTTGATGAAGCCCATTCATTGTGCAATAGACATTGTGCTTTGAGAAGTGGTTATACAATTGTTTTTGTGATTGGACCATGGGTGGATGGTAGTCCATGTTGAACAAACAAGTTAACCAATCCATGATGCTAATTGAAAAAATGTTGCAACTAGGATGGTAGGATAGTGCATCTAATTTATGTTGTAACTTGTTGATTTTTTTGGTTTGAAGTTGGGAAAAAATGTGGGAAGCTACAAGTTCACTTGTAATTGTGAATTAGTTGCAATGTAGTCACAAAGTCTAATTGCAAAATTGGCCGATATGTTATGCTGCATCAAGTTGTTCCCAAAGATATAAAAGATGACACCAACGTTAAATACCAAAGACAATAGGTGAAATGTCACACAAGCATACATGCAACATGAATTGTAAGATTCCTAATCATGTAGGAAGATTTGAATAATATTTTTCACACTCCTTATATCTTTAAATATGGATTTCAATGACAATCTAATTTGTAGGTGGGATACTCTTAAAGAAGCTAGGTTATTAATAGTTTAATATGTAAATATCAACTATGTATTTACTATTAGTTTGGAACTTGAACATACTTAATTTCCTTGTTGGAGAAGATTGATTCTTACAACAAGACATGGGTTTTGAATTTATTTTTTAAAAAAATTGAGTAATAAATTTAGGAGCTTTTGTATTTTTTTTGTAATTAATCACATGTTGATGAATTCATGTACAAGTATTTGCTAACCTTTGTTTTAACCATATGTTTAAATTTTGGAATAAAATAATTCCATTTCAGTATTTTTTTAATGGCTCAAACAAATACAAAATTAAATATGAATCAAAATTACATTCTACCATGTATTTTCTCATGGAGATTGATATTGACCAATTACCATCCTATCATTCATTGCTACGCATTATTGAAGTTTATAAAGATGTTATGGTCGAATGGTCAACCTTATTAAAGGTCTAAACATGCATATGACTATTGTTGTTCAAATTGTTTTATTTTTATTTTTTATTTTTACTACTGTTTAGAATTGGATTTTCATCTTTTTCCTCTTAGTTGGTATGTGGTTAGATTTGGAATTTTTATAACCTTATTATTGGGTCATTTTTCAATTTTGTTGAGGGTTGACTTTACTTGTAATCATGGAGAAGTTTTTGGTATTTATGAAAATAATCATATGGAAAATGATGGATGTTTCCTTCATTTGTACATCATGAAATTTATTGGGTCATTTTAAAATTTGTTGTAGTCATGGGTGTTCCAAGTCCAAAATAAGTTGCATGAGGCTAGTTTTTATGTGGGTGAGTGCAAGAACAAGTGGACAAATGGGCTACAAGAAATTATGGTGTTTGAAATCCAACGAAAGGGCTTTTATGGGTTGAAATGAATTACAAAGGTTTTTCATTATTCCTTCGGCATTTTTTCCATTTAATCTAATGCACATTTAAAGGTCCCTTTTCTTAACACATGTGTTGGAGAATAATTCAAAAACATGTTTTTCCTAATATTCTATGAACTTTTGAAAAAAATTATTTTTTAAGTTCTTCAAAAGCCCATAGGTAAAATTTTACAAATAATATCATGAAAAAAATTTCAAACTTAATTTTTGTAATATGTTACAAATCAAGTCCTCAATCACCACATCATAAATGATTGGACCATTTCAAAGTCCATATAAAAAATTGTTGTCAATATTATAATCCATAAATGTTTGACTTTGAAAGTCCATATCATTTTTATTTCTTGATTATGAAAATTTAATGAATGGAATAGATACATATTCAAGTTGGCGCCCTTAAACTAAGTCCCTATTAAGAAAATTTGAACGTACCTATCAAATATGGTCATTTAAATGACAAGCCTTCTACAATTTTTTTCAAAAAATCCAAAAATTGGTCTACTCATTCTTGTAGAAGCCAACATCTTTGAGTTTCAACATGAAATCAGGAAGAAGGTGAGCCTCATGACAAAATTACATTTAACATAGTATTTCCATCCTTTTACAAGTTTAATTTTTCAAATTATCTTTTAGATTTAGTGGAAGAATATGATAGGTCATGGTTGGTAGTTATTATTGATTTGTGAATCATGTGAACAATGGGTGTCAATCTATTGTGTGGATTTGAGATACACATTTGGCTCAATTTAATTACATTTTTATAGTTGTGGAGGAAGAGGCCAAAATTGACAATGTAATCTTTGATGTGTTGAAAAAAAATCCCAATGTGCCATTGTATAGAGTTGTTTATGCTTGTGTCTTTTATAATATCTTAATTTTGTGGAGGTGATCATAAGATGAATATGCAATGATATGTGTGACATTTTGATCATGGCATGCTCATTTTGAATTTTAGCTTGAATGTAATTGTCTTGTTTAATATTCTCAAAGCTTTAATATTTAATTGGCACATGTTTAAACTATTGTGAGTGGGTAGGAATCACATTTTGCATATTGAATTACATTTGTTAATCCATAGTTTCAAAAAATCATATTAGACTTCTTTGCCACATCTTTTACATTGTGGAACATTCGGTAGCCACATTGATGCAAGCATGAAAAAACATGTATCCTTATTACCAAACATATGGTGGGTTATTGCCACATGGTTATGATCATGTATTATTTAACATAACTTCATGACAATTAGAGTTAAATATTTTCTTGTGTGATCAATTGAACTCTCGAGCCGAAAAAAAGAATGTGCCATCTTTGCAACTAAAAAACCAATTTGGTAGCCATCTTTCACCATTTTGTGATTTTTTTTGAAAAAGGAACATTTTATCACAAATTCATTATTTTTTGAAAAACTTGCCCTAAAATGAAAAGAAATAAAAGATTACAAAAATTCACTACAATTACCCACAACATAAAAAGTGCTTAAGATATACTTAAGATTTTTCTACTTTCATATTGTGACTATTGCCATATTTGGCAAAATATCCCTAGGGATGGTCACGACTTGAGCAACATGACAAATTTTACTTTTTATTTTTAAACACTAAACCATCTAGTTTACCTTGGGAAAATGAAATAAATAACCTTGAGACATTAAATCCCAAAAATCTAATTTTAATCTGAGATATATTGCAAAAGCTTTTGTGGTAATATAGTAAACCCCCTTTATAATCTCACCCATTTTAGTCACATTCTTATTTGTGTCACACATCTTTTGATAACCATCTATTTTAGTAAGAAACACCATTTTTTTGAGTCACTACTATCACATTCATTAGTAGCACAAAACATTTTCAAAGCTTTTTTAACAAATATGACTATAATGAAAAAAAATCTAGGACAAATATTAAGGTTTTATAGATTTCAATTCCCTTTGGCAATGTTACTATTCTTATGTGTTCAAGTTGTGCAAACTAACAACAAATAAACCCAATTTAAGAAATTAAATAAATAAACAACTTTCTATTGTAAACAAACAAAATATATTTGAGCTTGCCAAGAAAATAATAAATCTTAATTATAAAAATTTAGTTGACAAGTATATGAGGAACTCAAACTCAATTAAATCGTCACATTAAAACACACAAAAATCACAACCTTCTTCAAATCTAATATTGCATGGTAGAGCTTGAAATAAACCATGTCAAAAATTTAAACAATTGTTGACACCTTAATTTTAGCATACAAGGACTATTTTACAAAGTTTTGTTGTTCCTATACCCACAATGTTGTAAGGTCTTGCATGGAATGTGACTATACACATTTGAATCACAATTCATTAATTTCACCAAAAAAATGGTCATCAAGGGTTTGTTTATAAAAGGGGTTTATCGTATATATTAAGAGGATCTCCACTCATGCTTAATATGTCACTCTGGATAATAAAATAAAATGTCTAAGTTTAGTTTTTTTTTTTTTTGGCAACCCCACCGATAAAACTATAGTTGAAACTACATATATGTGGGAATTATTAACAACCAACCACCTTGACCAACCATTATGATTGACCAATCAGAAATACTAAGCCGTAGTCAAGGCCAATTTATTACACTATTTTTCAAAGGTGCACAATTGTGTTGCAACTTTCACCAACCACGTCAAGCTACACAAATTTGGTTCAGAAAAACCAATTTCCTGAATTAAACCGGCTTATTTTGATTTTTTTCACAATAAATTTTATTCTCTGGAATCACCAACTGAACACCGATGAAGTTGCTCTAAAAGCTTGTAAATTCAGTATTAGCAAGGGGTGGGCAACTTTGTACAAAAAGTAGAACAAAAAACAAGAACAAGAAGTGAAAAAATATGATTAATCTCTTGAACTCGCACTACAAAACCTTCTCATAAATGGGTATACAGGGTATGCCAATATTCTTGAGAAAAAAAATTGTTTTTAGTTTCCACTTTTTCCTTAGATTTGTGGGAGAGCCCCAATGATCAAATCCCCCCAAAAAAATCCAAAAAAAAATTAGCCCATGTAGTATGTATGTATCTCCAAGCTTTTAGAAGAAGGTCTCCAACTGTTATCTCTCCAAGCTCCCAGTGTTTTTTTCTCCAACCTCCTCTAAGTATGTGCCCACAAATTAGTACCCTCGACAAAAAAATTCAATGGACATCTTCCTAGACTAATAACACTGTTTATTTTTTAATCAGTCGTAATTGTACTTCAATGAAGAACATTGATGATGATCATCACCAATTAGCTCATGGGAAATTAGGTCTCTACATTGTGGATTATTACATCTTTGTCTCTCTCTTTGTCTCTATCTCATTCTTGCAACATCTTGTACGCCAATAATCCTTACATAGCAACAAAAACAACAAAGTTGAACTGTTATTTTCTTCCCCCCTGTCCCCCTTCTTAAGGACTTCATATTTTGTTCAAGGGTGAAGTGTTTTCCAATTGTATTCACGTGTATTCAATGATGTGTGAGAGGAGGGACATACCTATTAAATGACAAATTGCTGTTTTTTTCCTTTTTGTGGGTATTTTGTAGTAGGTCTGTACACAACATGGGTGCAGAAGAAATTGCTGACATCTTCCGACTTGAATAAGTCATGGAGATTGAAGAAGAACTCTAAAGATTGAACTCCAATCTTCCATTTCTAGAGAAGACTCAAGGGTACTTTCATGTATGGTTTTGCTTCTGCAAGCTAGTTACATGTGGTGGTATGAATTTGTAGGAGTGAACTTCAACATTTTTTTCCCCTATTAACTTAGATTGTGCTACACTAATGTTGAGTCGAACAGCAACTTGAAAGTACATTCTGAGAAAAGAAAGTCAAACATCCAGGCATTAGAGGTTTCTTAAGAAATTAGCTCTAAAGAAATAGAGTTTTAGATTATTATGGCCTCCAAGTTAATATGGTTGAGTACTTATTTCAAGACAAATAAGTTTGCATAGTGCACACCTTTTTGAGTTTCCATCTTCCTACTTATCTTTCTTCTTGGAATCTTGAACATATAAAGTATTATGGGGTTGGGGATCAGGAAAGATCCACCATTGTTTGAGTTGAGTAATCCAAAATTTTAATGCAGAACAAACTCAACCCATCATCTTTTTTTCCACATATCACAAATTGACACAACATCATCATTAGCCCGGGACTCATAACATCATGTTGCATACAAGGTTTGTGTGGTGATTATAATTGAACATGATAGTAAAAAACCATCACAAATTGCTTTGCCATTTTTTGTTTGTCAAAGGCTTTTCCAAATGGTTTTTGAGCTCAAAGGCATAGAGGGTGAAGAAATGGGATTGGTGGAACTTGATTTGTAAAGTGTTTTAGTCTAGGTTGATTATACCTCAATTGTTTACAAGATGGTGTGACTGCACTTGGTCATTCTGTTACATGCCAAAGCCTTCTAAACATGCCAAAGTCTAAGCAATAGGTATTAACGCTAGCCTCTTATGCTTACAAGTGTTGTTACATATTTCCTTTGAAGGCAATCCTAGCTTATCAATCTCAACTTTTCAATTGTGAAAGTTCAGAATGCAAACAATCCATTTATATCTCAACAAGATTAAACATATATTGATCACACCTTGGTCTTTCATGAATTTTTGGAAGAGGAATAGAAATTTGCTTATGAAAAGTTCTAGCAATAATCATGAAGCAATTTTTGAAACATCTTGATCAAAGATAAAAACTATTTTTTTGTTCTTCTGATTATATAGGTATAGGATAGTTGGTGACTTGTAACAAAATGCTTGACATTTGTGCTGGGCACTTTCCAATTCCTTGTGGGTGTTTGATTGTGTAGCAAATAAGATCACAAATACCATGCGTCAATCTTATTCATATGTGCAACTTTAGTTCCGAATCTCTAGTTTCCTTCAACAATGATTCCTTATGGCAATCATGTTCCAATTAGCATTGTAAATGATTGAAATTTTTGTGATCTTCTCATTATCGTTGTGGCATAATTTTTTTGTGTTCCATTTTGGGGTGTATTTCAAGAAAAATGTAAAACTCTTGTAATAGGTGAGACAAAGAAATATGTTGAATAGACATGTGTAAAATGGACAGATAAATTTCAATACAAGGATTTGAAAAGAATGGATTTGGATGAACCGAATGATCCAGCTCCACAAGTCATTCTGCCAAGTCTAGCAACATGGAGACCCATTATAGTGATAGGTTTTAGTAGGAATCATTTGCATGTGGCGCTTTTTCTTTTGAGATCAATTGGAAAGCAACATCAAATCCAATCATGTCCAAAGTTTACAATGTTTCTTTAATGGTGTGGGTTATGGAGGAATTCAACACTTCAAAGACCAAGAATTTTGATTACACAGTTTAAGAATTAAAGGAATTGTACCATATTGACGTAAAGGTGAGAAAGCCCAATTTCACCAAGTACCTTGATTGGATACACATCAATCCAAGCCATTTTGACATTGATGAAGGTGGCAGAGGTTAGTGATTCTTTTGGTTCACGGTTGGTGTATTTGATCCTCAAGGTTTCTATAAAGTCAAACAAACACGTTCATTGATTAGGTTCAATACATCCATTGTTTTTGCCCATCACACCCATGGACCTTTTTTTGCCATGTTGTCTAGTATTTCCTATACTGAATTTTTTTGCAAGGGACTATGCTTGGAAGGTTGTCTTCATACATACAACACTAGTCGAGCGGGGCTTTGTGTTATGGTTAGATGGTGGGGGCCGGATTGTGAAAGTGTCAACAGTATTGAACACATTGAACTAGGTGAAAGCCTATGGGTTTGCATCCAGGAATCTAAAGGCAGGGTTGAATGTTGGACACACATAACATAATTCAAAGATCTCTAAGCATATTTCCTTTATTTGAAGCAGCAACAAAATTGTAATGCTTCACATATTGGTTTCACCACATAAACATATCAAGATTTGTTTCGGCCTTAATATGAATGTTCTATAACAAGATAATGTATAAGCTCTCGATGGTTTGAACCAATTCAATCATCGCCAAGACTAATCAGCCCTCACCATGTTATTTGTTTTAATTCAATATTCATGCAAATGTATATACAATGGCATAACCATGCACAATGATTATACATTACATGAAATGTATTAGGGGGTTAATACAACCCACTACTATAAGGACCTAGTTCTAGTGATATAGTTTTTTCTACAATAGAAAAACATTAGGGTATGTGTGCATTCAAAGCAAATCATACCCAAGATCCGTTAGGCTTTATAGTTTTTATGGTTTTGTTTTGATGTGCATCTTCATGCAATCTGGTTAATCCAAATATGTTCAATTCTGCAAATAATTAATACCAAAATGGTTCAAGTTTGACCATCATTGCAATTTTTATGAAAGAGCTGGTGGTTCCATGATGAAATATTTGATTTTTCTCAAAAAATTGGAGAACCATGATCATATGGCAGAAACCAATTATTTGATTTTGTGAAGACTATGGTTATGGATCTTGATAATGGTCTTGATAACCATTGAGTCTTTTCTTGTTTTGAATATCGTAGTACCTTTGGGTCCTTGTCCACTTTGACACATGTTTATTAAATTATTAGTTAATTTTGAGGATTCCATTTCAACAAATGATGTTTTCTCAAATATTCCATTGGATTTATTTTTTTGTAATTTAAAAACTTTAAAATTTGGTTTAAAAAATATTTCCATGTTTTTTTTTTTTTTTTGTTTTGCATTATATAATTTGTATACATTGTATAATTTTTTGGGTTTAAGGCATATATCACTAGGATTTTTTTTTGTTAGGGTTCATATAGTTAGGGTTGTAATAAGGCTTATGGAAAAATATCATCTGGATTTTAGGGTTATGCCTTATGATTTAATGTTTAGGAATTTGGTTCATATATATCAAAGCTTAATGTTTAACTATTGACTTTGTTCATTGTATTGGTTTTTGATTTTATTACTTGTTTAGATCTATAACATAATTATGAATCTTTTTTGTTTCCATATGTTCCATAATTGTTAAAGTTCAATGATTCCTAACTGAGTTTTGTTTAAATGTAATACCCATATCATATTGTGATAATTCATTAACCATGAAACATAAATTTGTTTTTTTAATATTTGATTCCATGCCAATACATCATGAAATTCATGTTTTCGAAATTATTTATTCACATTATAGTATGATTTAACATATATAAACTTGAACATAATGCAAAATTGGTCACATTGATGATATATGGGGTTAGGATTTAATGTAAAATTTATTACGCAACGTTAAAATTATGGTTTAGGTTTAAAATTTAGGACATATAAATTGATGAACATTTTTTTTACAAGTCTACAATAATTAAAATAAATCTAGGATGCATTTTGGGAAAAAATTGTAAGGTTTAAACATATGTAAAACAATGCAATGTCATTTTATATTTTTTTGAAGCAAATGAAAGAACTTAACTTGCAAATATTACCAAATGATTATATATATATTGTGTTTCCCTAAATGTAATACCCACATGTAGGGTCATTTCAAAATAAATAATATGTAGTTCGGGTTGCCTTTCAATGAAAACCAAAACTTATATGCAATACCCACATGTAAGGTCATTTTAAAATAAGTGATTTGGGTACCCAAAATATGTCTATTCATATACCTAAATTAATTTTATAACAATTAATTATCACGAATAATTAAAAATAATGATGATTTGAATAATTTATCAACATAAAATGTAATTAAAAAATAATTTAAATATAGAATTATGAGTTTGATTTTTAAATTTAAATTATATGAATAATTAAAGTTCAACCAAATAATCAGTTAATTAATATTTTTAAAAATGATTGTTTAAATATGATAATCAATCATTTAATTATTTGAAATAATTTTTTAGTAATTCCTTCATTATGACATTATTTATTGATACTTAGACTATATTATCATGTCATATGATTTCCATAAATAATATAATGAAACTTATATGCAAGTATTGCAAAAGATGTTTAAAACCAATAACTATTTATGGACCTACATGCGAGTAATGCAATGGATGTAAAAACCAACAACTATTATGATACCTATATGCAAGTATTACAATAGATGTAAAAAACTAGTAACTATTACGAGACCTATATGAGGGTATTGCAATGGATGTAAAAACCAACAACTATTACGATACCTATATGTGGGTATTGCGATGGATGTAAAAACCAACAATTATTACAAAACCTACATGCGGGTATTGCAATGGATGTAAAAACCAGCAACTATTACTAGACCTATATGTGGGTATTGCAATGGATGTAAAAACCAGCAACTATTACTAGACCTATATGTGGGTATTGCAATGGATGAAAAAAACCAATAACGATTACAAGACTTATATGCGAATATTGCAATGGATGTAAAAAATGAACAACTATTACGAAACCTATATGCAAGTATTGCAATGGATGTAAAAAACCAATAACTATTATGAGACCTATATGTAGGTATTGCAATGGTTGGAAAAATCCAACAATTATGATGAGACCTATATGCGGGTATTGCAATGGTTGTAAAAAACCAACAATTATTATGAGACCTATATGCGGGTATTGCAATGGTTATAAAAAAGGGTTTGTATATTTGAAATGGCCTTTTAGAAATTCTAATAGAAAAGGATGTAGGTAATACACAATGTTCATTTTGATCTTTGTACACCCTAGACAAATTAATGTTACCTATTCATATTGGCCTATTTAAGTTTTGATTATTACATCTAAAATACTAAGAAGATTATGAAAAAGATGACATATATGATTAACCGTATACCCATCAAACAAATGTGACTAAAAAAAATATTATATTAATAAAATATGTATAAATATGGGTGGATTAAAGGACCAAAATTCAAAAATTAGGTACTCCAAAAAATGAAAAGGTTGAAAAAACCGAGCTAATTATATAAAATGGAAACATTAAACCATACCATTATCAAATCCCATGTTTAGCTCAATAAACGGTTGTTCCATGATGAACAATGTATAGATGGTGGCGTTGGATGGCGGCGTTGCATTTCAACTTGAATTTCATTTGTAATAAACTTTTCCTTTGTTGTCTCCTGAACCCTATAAGCACCCCAAAACCATCAAATTAAACCCTAAAACACCTTGGATGAAACACAATTATATAAAAATAATAAAAATTGATTATTATTATATTTTACTTTCCATGAATCATTCTACATTAATGGAAATCCAACACATCTATCAACTATTTCGTCTTATTTGTTTTCCTAGACTCTCAATCCTAATTTTTAACATCCCATGCCATCTCCAATCATCGTGCATATACAAAATGAGTGGATCAAATCATTTCTTATAAATCTTCATCCTTCTCCATTTGTGATGCTGGCTTCCCATCTGCACCAAAATAAATAGAGGTACCTATTGGCCCTTTTCAAATCTCTCGAGGCATGCTTCGCACACCCTAGGCATTAAGACTTAACACCTGCAACAGCTATTTTGAAGTTAATTTAACCAAAGCTGGTTTTGGGAATGATGAACATTGTTTTGCAACAATTACCAACTTATCCCATTTGAGCTGTGTTTTGGCATGAACACAACTAGCAACCGTTTGATCATTTCGCCTTTACATGGTCATGGCATTTTCAAAGATGCAAGCAATCATTTTAGCATGGTCTTGATGTCAAAGACCTATTTCAGAACTTGAAGGCCTCCAAGGTTTCGTTTTTTTTCTACCACCAAACCATGCACCTCCTTAAAATGTTTGGCACAATATGTAACAATATAAGTGCTAACTTTACACTTCCATTTCGACCCAACCTTTGTCCATTCTTTGTTCTTTCGAGCCAAATTAAGTGGACAAAGGGGTGTAAGTGGTTAAAACCTAGTCGATTTCATGTCTCAAACCTAAACCAAAAAATATAAAAAAGTAAATCATTACTTTATAATTAAAAAATCCTAACCTTGAAACCTCACATAAAAAGCTCAAAAAATAGAATGCAAGTATTGCAAAACATAAAATCACACAATCATATACAACTCCCACAAACTTTAATTATTTGTAGGTATGACAATAAATAAAATTTGACAAAAGAAATCTATTTGATGTATGTAAATTATAAGAAAATCTAATCCACCATTTTTTGATTGAAATTCTCAATCTATATTGAGAGTGATTTCACCATTTGAATTGTAAACTATTCACATTATCAACTCTAAGCCACATAGATTACTTAATTCATCAATTCTTAATTTTGATGGAACAACATTTTGCTTATGAAGTTCAAAATCACCACCACCTTTCTTCAATCTCCTTCCTTTAGCCATTACAACCTTCAACATTAAAAAAAACCACCATTTCATTGTTAATTGTCAATTCTAATGAACTAGACCAAAAGGACCAAAGAACAAGGAAAAGAAAAAAAGAAAGAAAGAAACTGCATGTTACCACCTCCTTTTTCACAACACACCACCATAAAAGAAGGCGATGATAGTCTTGCCGTCACCTTTTTCACAACAAAACCATTGAAAAAGGTGATGGCAGTTGTCATCGCCTTTTTTTGCAACAAAGCCATTGAATAAGGTGACTGTGATAGATGTCATTGTCTTTTTTTTCTTTTCAAATACAAAGAAGAAAGCAACACAACCTTCTTCTCTGCAACACCACCACAGAAAAAAGTGATGACAACATCTATCGCAGTCGCTTTCTTCTTCTTTGTAACACTCGCCAAGAAGAAAACAACAATAGTATATGTTGTCATTACCTTCTTCTCTACAACACCTACCTAAAAGAAGGTGATGTCAATAGCTATTGTCGTTACCTTCTTCTTTGCAAGACTTGCCACAAAAGAACAAGGCAACAACAACTATCATCACCTTCTTCATCTCTACAAGACTTGCCATAAAAGAGGAAGGCGACGACAATTGTTGTCAGCTTTTTTTTCTTTACAACACCACCCTCACAAAAGAAGACAACGACATGTTGTCGTCGTCTTCTTCTTCACTACAACACTATGAAAGAAGAAGGCGATGGTAGTAAATTGTTGTCGCCTCCTTTGCTACAATAGTAACAAAGAAGAAGATAGGAGGGAGAGGTAGGTAGGAAACAAAAACATGAAAGAAGAAGACAATGGTGTATTCTTCAAAAGAAAAAAAAAAAAACCCAAGAAGGGAAGGGAGCTTACCTTTATTTTCTCACTTCTACTTTTGGGATGAAATGTTCTACTTTCCTTCTTTTCTTCATGTTCCTACAATGTTGAGATCTCCACCTTCCTGAAGCCTTGTGTCGCGAAGCTCTGTGGGGCTAAAGCTCGAGAGCTCTACTAAACTCTCAAAATGGAGTGAGCGAGAAATGGGGTGAAGGACGTAGGAAGGAGGGTAGGCAAGAGGGGGGGGAGGTAGGTAAGAGGGGAAGATTTTGGGGCAGAAAAGGGGTTGAAAAATCCCTGGGCAAGGGAAGAGGATGGGTTTTTGGTTCATTTGCAAAATGGCTTCAATGACCTCATCCTCAACTAGTGCATTAGTGGTTGTTGGTTCATTCCAACCTAGGTGTGTCCTTCAGTGTTGTATCTAGAGTTTAAAAACTTCAAAGGCATGGGTAACATTATTAATCAAAGTAACCCATGTGCCTACTTTAATCTCTGGTATAACTAATGGTATAGATTTTAGAGTGACAAGTTTTTCCAAGGTTTCTACTTAAGTGCTAACAATTACAATAGGTACTTCCACATGTTTTGTGGGCAAAGGTAAAGTATATGAAATAATGGCCATCTTTGTTCCTCTTCTAATGGGTTCAAGTTCCTCATTAGTAATAACAACAAATTCATTTCAAGAACTTGTAGCTACAATAGTTGCTTGCATAGGTGAAATTTTCTAAAAGACATTAAAATGTACTTCAACCATTTTGCTAATAACCTTGTCATACTTGTAGTTTTCAAAGTGTAACCCATATACAACTAGTTCATTCTGGTAAGTTTTTTCATATGCACAAACAATCTTTAAACTATTTTGGATCTATTATTTTATAATCTTTTGCATTATTTGCCACCATTCCTTCCATTTTGAGTTTTTGTCAACCAATGTTTGGTTTTGTACCTTAAATAAAATGTTTTCTAAAAATAATGTGTCAAACTCCTTCAATGGGTTGTCCATGTAGCTAGTTTGAGAAACTTTATTGCGTGCTTTATGAAATGTTTCCAATTCTCCTTTCAATTCTTGAATTTGTACTTGAAATTCATGGGTACGATTCTCCATATCAATGTTAACTTTTGTCAAATGTTCCCTTTGCTATAATCAGGTATTCTTTAGTTCCAACAAAGTTTTTTCCCGTTATACAATAATGGCCTCCATCTTACCATAGTCTCTTGTTAATCAGTCAAGATCAACCTATAGGGTCTTTAAGTCATTACAGGTTTTGAAATGTGCCTAGGTTAACTCATTACACTTTGACTGTAAAGCTTTGGCCTTCTTGATTGCTCTTTCAAATTCAACACTTTTAATAACAAGACGCTTGTTTTTTGCCTGTAGTTCGAAAAGTTGGGTTTTCACAATGGCCAAATCCTTATCTCTGTTTTGCAGGGCTTGTTTTTTTCTAACTAGTTCTAAGCAATAGGCATGTAACTGGTTGTTGGTGTCCTTTAACAAATTCAACAAGTTTTCAACAGTATTGTATTTAGATTTTAGGTTAGCTAAGTTGTTTACTATCTAAAGCCATGTCTAGGCAACTAGGGTTGTTTCCTCAAAGAAAAGTGTAACATGTTTCATGCTTTCATGTTAAATATAGGTTGTCAATGTCTTAGGAAAAATATAAATAAATCTAGTTTGAACTAGTTTAATAGGTTTAGGCCAAATTGGTTGAATCGATTCTTTACTTATCGATAATGGGTTGTTAACATGTTTTATAGGGGTAGAAGTTTTTTGAACAAATATAGGTCCCTAATTTTGTACGTATTCAAAATCAAGTTCAATTCATTGCTCCATGAACTGGTCATTTTCCGTCTTTAAGGATTATCATCTTGTTGTACAATACATCAAATTCCATGTTTTCATCACCTCATTCCATAACCACAATTTGTTGATGGGTATGAGGTTTTTTCTCAGTGGTGACCTGGTTAATTTTGGACTCAGTCGATCCCTAGGTGTTGATGGTTTAGTTTGTACCTTCATCTGTTGTGATTTTCAAACTAGTCATGGTAATATGTTGGATGAATGCATTGATCATTGTTCACTTATGAATTGTTATTTGGTTTGCTTCGTAACGATCTTCTTTTCCTCTCTCCCCTAAACTGGTTATGGTCTTGGAGAATCAATAGGAGTATCCTCCTCTAACAAGGGAAACAAGTGTTATAAACAAACCTTTATAACATGTCCAAAATAACTTGTTATTGCTTTCTTATCAGGTGTTGTTAACCCTATTGTGATCTACTTTTGCTGTTTAGTCCACCGGGTCAATTCTATTGATATTTATGTGAACATAATGGAACAGCAATGGCATGATACTCCTCTTTCATCCGAATGATGCTCCACTCTTCTTTATTAACAAACTAAAAAAATAATCATAATCAATATTTTAAAAAAACCTTACCTACAATGATCAGTAGTTTCATCATTGTTATAAGATGAAGTGTTATTTGCTCTTTTAATTTTTTGTTTCTATGAGTGGGCATGATGGATGTTTTGTGCAATAATGAGATGCTTGTGGTACCATGGGCTTGTTTGCTTTACAAAAATGTATTGTGGTTGTTCAAATGTTTGCTTATGGCCATAATTAATGCATTATACGAATATTGTTGCATGAGAAAAAATGAAATCGTGGAGAATTTGAAGTGATTCATGAAAATAATGTGAGAGGTATTTGAGCTAGTTTATTTGTGACAATCAACTTGAGCTAATCTCAAGTGACAACTTGACATAAAATATGTGGCAACACATTTTCTAGGTATGATCATTTCCTTTGACTACATCCATTGTAGATGGAAGAAGTGCCCAAATGTGTAACAATTTCAAATTATTAACTAAAACAACAATTTTTTATAACCTAAAAGCAATTGCAAATAATATTTGGTTTTGGCAATAATGTGAATGTCTTGGACATGTTTTCATTGGTTTCTAACTTGTTATGTGGTGGAGGTAATGACATTGAATTTCAAGTGAATGGGAATTATTCAAATTATTATTTTCTTGTTTACAAAATCTATCTTTTAAGGTGTAGAATGTGAATGAATTGCAAGGTGAGAAGCAAAAACATTTCACCTATCAATTAGAGGTAGTATGAAAAAGAATGTAAAGCAAAGCTTCAAGGTGCTACAAAACAAGTTTGTGATTGTTCAAAACTTGTGCAAACAATGTGATCAAAATTATGTGGTTTTTGACATTTTATATGCATATGTATTCATGCACAACATGATTACAAAAAAAAAGGAAAATACAAATTGGAACATTGGTTTGATGTTGATAATATTCTCATCAAGTGTGGGTTCATAAAAAATGAGTAAACCCAAAGCGATAGAGAGATTCAAAATCTTGACTCTCGTTACAAATTACATAATGACCTCATTGAACATTATTGGGCTTTTAAAAGCAATAATGAATTACAATGAAACAAGGTTCTTTTTCTTACACCTACTCTTGCCTTGGCTTGCATTTTCACTACTTTGCAACAATCTTTTTAGATTCCAAATTTTCTATGTTTGTTAGAGAGGGCATAACTTGGTTTTGTTGGTTTGATGATGTTGGTATTCAATCAAGATCAATTTTTGTTCAACTCTTTTTTTTTGTTGAAACACCAAATATGTGCACATCTTTGTTGTCATTATTCATTTTCTTCGTGTTTTTGGAGTTTTGGTGATGGTTAATGATGCCATGTTTTGTGCATGTCATGACATCAATTGCTACATATGTCAACGAACACACTTGATAGGTGTGGGTGTGGTCCTAATATGCATGTGAGAAATGTTGGGCCAAATAAACATTTTGAAAACTTGATATCCAATTTTAATACGAAGGCTCAATGATGGGATGCAAATTTCAAGAATAGTCATCATTGTAATTTGAAAGTGCTATTAATTAACATAGGGTGTAAAATAAACTTTGGAATGCCTTAAGGACAAGGAAAATTGAATGTTTTGAAGTTCCCCATTGAGTTAAAACTAGTGCCATCATGGAAGAATTTTTTTTTACCTATCACCTACCTCCTTCATAACATTTACAATAGCAATGTTTTTCAATGTATTTTTTTTCTAGAACATTAATAGAACTTTGCATGGTTGTACACAAAAATGCCACAATGAGACCCCACAAAAGCATTAATCAAAGACTTGTGTGATTCAATTCTTTGAAGAAATTTGATGAAAATTGCATGGTTCCACAGATAGGGCACTACAAGGATACCCAATCAAAGTTCATTAGGGGTATTTTAGCATTTGCAGATAAGTCGTTAGGTGATACTAAAGATTTTTTACAAAGCCTTGTAATGTAAACTATTTTTAGTTAATAAGATTGAACCACCAATACTAACAATAAGATGAAGTAAAATGTTAGATATTTATGAATGGGAAAAAGAATGGTGCCTATACTTTTACTTTGGGTGATTGTTCAAAATGGTAAAATTAATTTTTCTTTGGTTTTCTAATTGCCAAATTTCAAAAACGTAAATAAATTCATTAAATATTTTATGTGAAGTTATAGTAGGTAATTGACAATTATAGAAGGTTGTTGAAACTTTTTTATTTCCATAAGTATTAAATAATATGTGAGTATTGAATATTAAACAATAATTAATAATTTACTAATAATTCATTCATTGGTAAATATTAAATATAAATTAATTGACCAATTAATAAAAATTAACAATATTAATTATTTAAGTATTATTTTTACTGTAAAACTAACCAATTAATTAACATGTATAATTCATGAATAATAATAAATTAGTGTATCAATTTATGATATAATATTTAGTTAAACAACTAATTTTTTGAAATAATTAAAAATATAATTCATTAGTTAAGTAGGTTGTGTTAATTATTAATAATTAACTAAGTAATTATCATTATGTATTCTACATGTTATATTTAATTAATTAATCAATTGATATTAATAATTTATGAATTATTACAACTCATTTTATACAATGATTATACATATCAATATGATTTCTTGACAATATTTTAATCATAATTTAAAGTAGATAATATATTTTAAAATAAACCACACAAAGTCAAAATCAAATTTTTTTATTCCAATATGCCCATAATATGAAAAAATAGACGTCTTATATACTTTGAATACAAATTAAATATTTGAATATGTAGTGAATACAAGTCAAATGTGTTTAATACACATTGAATACAATTTCAATACATTTAAATATGTTAAATATACCTTGAATAAAAGTTAAATAACATACTTTTAATGTAGTGCACAAAATTTTAATATATATTAAAGGCATAATTACACCTTGAACAACCAAGACGCAATTAAGTTTTCTATTAAATGAACATGATAGGCTATTTTTTGATGAAAATCCCAAGACATTACTCAACATTGAAGGATGTGCAATTTTGTAGTCACACAATAGTCACAAGAAATAGTTGTAAATTTTAAAAGATGGTAATTAATTGTATTTTTGAAGTTGTTTTCTCCATTACAAAGTTATGTTTGCATTTTGTAGTTGTACTTGTTTAATACTATGTTTTGTTAATAGTAAGAATATAATAATTGATTTGTACTATTGTTTTCAGAATTTCTATGATTATTTGTCACTTTAAAATTGCAAAAATGTATTTTCACTTCTTGTTCCTATAATTTCTATTTTCCCAAACCAGGAATATTGTAGGCTGGCCTTCGTAATCATGATTGAATGACAAGGGAAATTTTTTTACAAGGGAAGTTCAAGATCTATGTGCAAACAAAATGGAGGTGGCCATGATAAGTAAGTAACTTTGTCTTATTTGTTGTTCATTTTTATTTTTGAATTTTTTTGCACATGTCAATGATTTCATGTTTTTTTTAGTTTTTGCTTTGCTTTGTTCGTAGATTTTTATTTTTTTGGTTTTGTCTATTTGCTTTGTTTTGTTGTTTCTTGTGTAAATTTTTTTTTAATGTTTTATTTTTATTTTAATGGTTCATTTTGTCTCAATATTTTTTGGGCCATCTTTTTGTTCTTAATTTCTATAATTTGCTTGATGCTCATTTTTTTAGACATCAAAATGGTTTCAGTATGCATGGTAGAAATTGCAAAAATCTTCATGTATGAGTTTGGAAAATAAATATCTTTTAGTTGAACTACTTGATGCATTTGGAATTATTTATCTACAATACTAACTTCAAGATGGGGTTGAATAATCCTTCGCAAAACATCTTGTAATTTTGAAATGATGTTATTTAGGTTTTCACATGGTGGTTGTAAGAAGAATGTGTTTTACTTTAAATATTTTGATTATTTTTTAGTTTAGCTCTTGACATGCAAAACATGGCTTTTCCAAAATAACAATGAAAATTCGAGCATAACAAATTGTTATGCATGCAACTTCCCCTTGATGCCAATTTGTTCATTCAATTATAGTGTACCATATTAATTTTTTGACTTGTGTCCCATAATTTAGTTGAGTATTTGAAACTTGTTGAGATTGGCGACCTCTAGTTGTAGGCACCATGGAAGGTGAAAGCTGTTATTATAGTTAAAATTTTTGATATTCAACTTTTGTAACAAATTTCCCATAGTTGTGATAATGTTTCAACAATATTTTTTCACACTAACTTATTATAAAAGAAACATTTTGAGTTTTGAAGGAAAAAAAACAAAATTTATGGCGATGTTTAATGTTTCTGTGCTTATATATTTTGAAAATTATGTTTATGTCATGAGATTTGAGGCCTTTCCAATCGAAAATCAAATGCCTTAAGTTTCTATGACATTTTGCTTGATTTGTAATTTTGTTGAGAGTCAAGAATGAGAAATTTAATTCCAAAATTTGGTTGTAGCTTATCATTGTGTCAGGGAGTTACGTGGTCCATGTTCATGCCCATAGTTTTATGGCTTTATGCCCATTGCCCATCTCCTTTCTATTTCAATAACTAGTTACGACTAACCAATAATTAATACATGTATGAATGTTTTGTATCTTTAAGAATCTTGATTCTTATGTGTTGATTATATGTTTTGTTTGAATTTTTTTCGGTTCACATGCTCAACTCCTTGATTGGATTCAACAACAAATTGCCAAATAATTAATTAATATTTAAATCTTAAATTCACCATTTGGTTTTTCAACCTTGAAATTTTCAACATGTAATAGTTATAAAAAAATAATAAACATATTCTTGTTATATTTATGGGACATTCTAAAATGTGTAGATTATCTCAATTTTAAGTTCTTGAGCTTTAAGATCTGCAATTCAAACCCGATAATTGAAAACTTTTGTATTTTTAATTTTATAATAATTATAGAAAAAATAAACACAAATAATAAATAAAATTTCATTAATTTAACAAAACCAAATATAATTTAATTTATGCCAAAACTGTTCATGTACTAGGGTATACTACATTGGGTGATTTAGTAATTCAATTATTTCATAATTGATGTATGTGTGTTTTAATGCTCTTGAAACTTGAATACATTCAAAATCTAGATCAATACATAAGCTTAATGCCCAAGTGTGACAATAATACTTATAGGTTTCAATCACCATGGAGCCAATTCACTACAAATTTATTATATTTGTTACTTCTTTTTTTTCTTGGTTATGCACATAAATTGTTAGAGCTTCACAAGTTAAATAAAGAAAACATTGAATTTATAAGGTCTTTATTTTTCCACAACCAGAAGGAAAAAAATTTAACATCTTCAAAAACTGTGAAAGTCCACATTTGCACACTGGCAGGCATTTGCAAGAATTTGAAAGAGTGAGAAGGGGCGGGGGTCGGGAGGCCGGGGGGAGAGTTGATCGCTTCGCTTTGGAGAAACATGCGATGGTTTCCAAACATATGAGCTTGCAATTTCTCGAGCTTGATGTGAGATTCTATTCTAGAGTTCGACGAAATCTGAAAAACATTTAATATTTATATGTCTTGACTCTTGACCCAGTTTTACCACAAGCTGGTTTTGACTGTCTTTCCTTGTTTGTTTTGTGGTAGGGATTGAAAGCCGGCGCAGGTTTTTGATAGGAACGATATTCGTCACCGTTAGCGGCGAACATCACCACTCGGCTAGCTATTGCGCGAGCGAGAGGACATTACCTAAAAGTACTTGAAATCTCAAAGTCCCTGAAAGATGAACAACACCCTACCCCTTCTTTTCTTTGCCTGTTGCTACATAGATGTCAGCTCAGCGAAGAGGAACAAGCCCAACCCATGTATGTTCTAGCAGCACCTGTCAGCTCAGCGAAGAGGGACAAGAAGACGCAGCAAGCAGGAAAAATTCAAAGGCAAGCAGTGGTTACAAAACCTAGAATCGTTCAAGTACGTCACCGCCGCCTCGCCGTGAATGCGAAACACGGAATGAATGCTACACCCAAATGCTACTAAAGAGCAAAAACACGGTAAGTACCTACCTACTACTACTACTACTACTACGAGCTTCCCAATTACCCTTACCCGGATCAACAAAGCTTCATTTAATAAATTTAGATACGCACCACAAACTCATAATGCCATGGAACCTCCAGGGCACACCCATTGTGCCCGAGAAAAGAAAAAAATTCCAAGGACGTTACAAACATAGACTCTATGACTCAAATCTTTTTTAAAAATAAAATAAAAATAAAAATCCTGTGGCATGGCCTGATACGTACACATTACTCTAGTACAGTACCTTGGCAGCTTTGATATATTTATCTGCTGACTAATTAATTAGGGTTGGAATATTCGATTTGCAAAGGAATTTTCCAAATGATTCTTCAACAAAGAGAAAATTATTTCTTTGAAAATTTCTACATGGCCCCCTTTTTTCAGCCCTCCCCCCTGCCCCCAATAATGATATAGATCAACTTGTATATAATATATGTATGCATTTATGTCTTGCCTGTGGGTTAAAGTTGCAGCTCTAACAAACGCCAAAACCGATTCAAATTTTGAATTTTCCCAGTTTCAGCTCCCCATTTATTATGAACGTGACTCTTTACCAACATAGGTATACCTCGTCTTTCCCCCCTCCCCCCACCCCCCAAAATAAAAAGAATAACAAAAAACACCACATCAAACTACCTAATAAGAACCCCGAACAAGAACAAAACTCCAAAAACTCGGTCAGAAGAGTCGTTCACGAAAAAAGAATTCACTTGAATTTTGGGAATCTACACCGTAGTTAATAAATGTTTTCACTATCGAATTTTAAAACGCTGCGTTCGTTACTGCGGTTCTTGTTAGCTCTGCGCTCGCTCGTTCGCTCGCTCACGTTTCTTGCCGCCTTTTTCCACTTGCACTCCTCTCTCTCGCGCAGCGACTGTTTCTTCTCTCTCGTACTCGCACTTGCTTCTCCCAGTCTTTGCCTCTCCTTGAGCGCGGAGTACTAGCGTGTCTGCGTTATCGTTGTTATCTGCATTGTTGTTGCTGTTGCCGCTGTTTTTTGGTGGTGGTGAGTTATGGAGGTACTGGCCGTCAGGCCTGTGAAGCAGGATGAGCAGACATACAAGCGGTGGTTCGATTACGCTGACACCGGTGTGTACTTTTTGTTTCCTTTCGCTCTCCTCTCCTTTTTCCTGTTTTGATCATGCTTCTTGTGAGCATTGCCCTTGCTTTCTGGTCTTTTGGGTCTGTGGATTCAGTGTGTTCTGTTCTTCTTGTCGTACTTGTTCGGGATTAAAAATAACGTCTTGATTTTTTTCCTTTGGATAGTCCCGAGGTTAGCTTGGCGTGAATGTTTCTGAATGACTGATTTGAATGTTGGGATTTGTGAAATTATTTCTTTCCCTTGTCTCTTATCTGGATTCCGTATGCCCATCTGAATCACGCAGTGGTAGGAAGTTGTACTATTGTTTCTTTCTACTAGATTGGTGGCCCGTTCATGGATTCTTCCCTTTTCGTCGTTTCCTCGAGACTTCTTTGCTCGGTTTGGCTTAGCTGAATCCTGGCGCATGCTTCGCAAGCTTTGCCCTTACGCGATTTAGCATCTATCGGGGATTTTACGTATGCAGACTCTAATTGTGTGATTCTTGACAATAGTGTCTATGTGGTCTATTTTCCTGAGGTTTCGTGTCCTCAATCTTGACGTGAATCGTTGGTTTGGTTTGATATGCCTTCGGTTTTGTCAGTCGCCGAAGATGTTGCTTCCATTCTTTGAGAACGGAATTCTGAGGTCAGCTTTGCTGTAAAGGACCTGTGTATCTTGTTCGGACATAATTTGGTCACTCTGCTACTGTCGGTCAGCATTACTCTACAGTTTTCTGAGATTCCCCTTTTGAAATCAGTTATGCTCTTCCACAAATTGCAAGTAAGGTTATTGTTCACGTTTGAAGATAAACTCAGTATGATTAACGTTCTTCTTGTAACACCTTGCAGACAATGATGGACGGCTCACGGGACCAGATGTGGTCAAGTTGTTTGCCCTCTCACAGCTCCCTAGGGGTCATCTCAAGCAGGTTAGTATGGGAGTATGCTATTCTAACATGGTTCATGCTTGCTCCAATTCCATCATGTATGCAATTTTATAGTGTTGTTAGATCTAAGAAGAATTCTGATGTATTTTGGAAGGTCGTGATAGTTGCCCTATCTGTAGGTTGCAATGTTTGATAGCTGACTTTGGTTGTGTTTATAGGTGTGGGCTGTTGCTGATTCTAAGAGGCAGGGCTTTCTTGGATTCAAGGAGTTTGTTGCTGCTATGCAGGTTAGTAGTCAATCCTCCCAATTTCCAATGCATGCTATCCCAAGTTGTAATGAAGTGCACAGAGTTGTAGTGTTCTGGTTTCGAAGGATTTCTTGTTTGTTCCACAATTGTAGCTTCGTTCCTGCTGCAGAAGTTTAACATCTGTCCATTACTTGCTTGCAGATGATTTCTCTGGCCCAGGCATCAGGAAAGGACGTTTCTGCTGACATGCTGAGCACCTGTGGTAATCTATGACTATTTTTGCCCATGTGAAGGAATGTCTGAACATGAGCATTTGAGGTCCTCAGTTGTAATTGAATGTGGTAGGGTTACATGATCAGCTTTGCACTTTTGTTATACCTTCTATTACTGCTGTCCTGTTATGGTTGCAACATTTTAGGAGTTTGACCTTGTTGTGAATGGCTTTGTTTCTTGTGGCAGATGCAGAGACAATCAGCCCACCAAAGATGGATGGTCTTGAGGAACTCTTAATGGTAAGATAGACTAATTGTTGTTGTTTTGAACACTTATAAGTGTTCTGAATTATTTGAATTCGATTTCACAAGGGAGTGTTGCAATGCAGAATGGGCATATGTCATCATCACAGGAATCAACATGTAATGGAAACGTGAATGGCCATGCTAATGGACTTGCAAATGGACATGCACATGAGAATGGAAATGGTAGGCTCCTTACAACCAGAATGGTTCTTTGAATATATTGTGCTTGGTCTTTAATATTTCTTGGAATTTTTGGAGTGTCTGATCATTCCATAAGACAGCATTAGCATTATGATTGGTGGATGTGGTAATTTGAACCTACAACCTGTTTTGGAACAGGGACAACTCCACAGTTGCAGCTACAAACATCAAAGTGGTTCTCTCAGAAGTCAACACGGAAGGTGGGTGTTGAAGGCTACCTGTGTGATATAAATCTAATTGTGAAAGTATGGGCTGGATGTGGGTTCTCCTTATTTGCTAAATCAAACATCATAATTTCACTGCAGATAATACCAGCAGCATCAGTAACATCTATTGTTGATGGACTGAAAAAGCTATACCTCGAGAAACTGAAGCCATTGGAGATTGCATACCGATTTCATGACTTTGCCCTGCCAATGCTGGTATGCAGCTACCCATAGTTATGGCTTCTGTTGGTGCTAAAAACAGAACAGTTGTGCTTTTTGTCGATCAAGGTGGTATTCAACAGAGACATTCTTGTGGTCTGTGCAGACAGAAAGTGACTTTGATGCAAAGCCCTCTGTGATGCTGTTAGGCCAGTATTCAACAGGAAAGACAACCTTTATCAAGCACCTTCTGGGCAGCAGCTACCCTGGTAAATAAGGATTCAAGTTCCCTTTGTGTTCTTACCTCTGATATACAGTTCAGATCTCTGAAATTTGTGTGAAGGATTAGTGAAGGATTTCTGTTCATTGGTGCTAACATTCTGTTCTAATTTGCAGGAGCACATGTTGGACCAGAGCCTACAACGGATCGATTTGTTGTGGTTATGGTGGGTGCTCAGTGTGTTATAATAATGTGTTTCCACTTTTGTCCAGGCAAAGGCATTGGGATGAGATGTTAACAAGGTTGAAATTTATGCAATATTCTGTTTCTCTTGTTGGTGGGAATTCAGGAAGGTGCTGATGAGCGCAGCATACCAGGCAACACAATTGCAGTACAAGGAAACATGCCATTCACTGGCTTGACTAAGTTTGGTGGGGCTTTCCTCTCAAAGTTTGAATGCTCCCAAATGCCACACCCTGTAAGTTCTTGTCAACTGTCTCTGAATGTCTTTATGGTGTATGTAAAAGCATTTGACAAATCTAAGTATGAAAGCCAAGGTGGGCTGATGGAATCAAGTGTTGCAACAGTTGTTGGAGCATCTTACTTTTGTTGACACACCTGGAGTACTCTCTGGTGAGAAGCAGCGCACACAAAGGAGCTATGAGTTTACAGGTGTGACAGAGTGGTTTGCAGCCAAGTGTGACATGATTCTTTTGCTGTTTGATCCCCATAAACTGGATATCAGTGATGAGTTCAAGAGGGTCATCATGTCCCTGCATGGTCAAGATGACAAGATCCGTGTTGTCTTGAACAAAGCTGACCAAGTTGGCACCCAACAGGTAAACTCAGCATCATTGTTTGGTTCAGCATACAAACATTATGCCATATGGCAGGGTTCAGTAGTCTGATGCTTTGGTGTATGTGCCTGTGCAGCTAATGAGGGTCTATGGGGCGCTTATGTGGTCACTTGGCAAGGTTCTCAAGACACCTGAAGTGATGCGTGTCTACATTGGGTACTGTGGTCCACCATCTTAATTTGTCTTTGGCATTTTCAGGGTTTGTTTTAGCAGTGTTGTTTCAAGTGAAGCATTAACAATTTGTTGTGTGCAGGTCATTCAATGATAAGCCAATTAATGAAAACCAAGTTGGGCCAATTGGGAAGGTCCTGTTTGAGCAGGAGCAGAATGACCTTCTGGATGACCTCAAGGATATTCCAAGAAAGGCTTGTGATCGAAAAGTAAGAGCTCCCCAAGGATTGTTTTTTTCTACTGCCTGCTCTGATCTAAACCTGATTTGGCTGATTTTTTTGGTGGTTGTGTTGAGTGAGCAGATCAATGAGTTTGTGAAGCGTGCAAGAGCAGCCAAAATCCATGCTTGCATTATGGGTCATTTGAAGAAGGAAATGCCAACAATGATGGGCAAGGCCAAAGCACAACAGCGATTGATTGATACTCTTGAAGATGAATTTGCAAAGGTAATCTGTCTGTACTACACATTTTCTTTTCAGTCTCTTGAAGAACTGGCTTTTGAGGTAATGTTCTCTTTATATATACTTTATTTGGAATGGCAAACTGGGAGAGTCAGAAGAGAATTCAAATTTCACCTTTCACCAGGGGTGTATTCCAGAAATAATGTTGGGAAATTTGTTTCTTATATAGGTCCAGCGGGAACTGAATTTGCCAGCAGGAGATTTCCCAAATGTGGAACATTACCAAGAGGTTCTTTCTGAGTGTAATATTGACAAGTTTGAAAAGCTGAAGCCAAAGATGCTGCAAACTTTGGATGATATGTTGTCAGTAGATATCCCTGACCTGATCAAGAAGTTCCGCAATCCTTATGACTGATATCTTTTGCATCAGCTTTTCACCAATGAGCATCAATTGCGAATATATACATGTTTATCATGAAATTTTACCTTGATTTGTTGAGAGTGGGTTAATTACTAGGGCGTTACTTTTCCAGAATAGCATGTTGATTTTATGGTCCAGTGTTGTGAGACCAAATCAGGCAAAGTTTATACAGAAAGTTTATATAGGAAGTTTATATAGAGTTTGAGTTTCAACTATCTTGTTGGCCAGTGTGATGCAAATTTGATGTAGTAAAGGTTTCTCTGAAACAACTACTTTCATCGTGCATTTCAATTTACCCTAATTGTTGATAATGTTGATTGCCAAACTGTCTATAATTTGATTATTTTGTAGTGAAAGGCACATTGTCTCTTGCAAATATCACACATTCGTATGCCTCAGAACATGGTCTTACAGCTGTTAAATGAAAATCTTGTAAGCAGATCAAGCAGAAATGTATTAAATGATGAAGACGTTCTCTAGCACGAATAGTACCAAGGAAGGTATGGAAAAAGTACCAAGTAAGGGAGAGATCAAAATAGATCAGAGCTCGGTTAAATATCGAGTCATAGTTGTGGTTCACCTCGTGTGGAACATGATATCCAACCGTTGACGGCTTGCCGTTCATCATCCAACGACTATGAATTGCTCGGTGACCGGCAAAACACCAATCATTATTGGTTGGCGGGTGCGTTTTGTCCTCTGGAATTCGCCCCTGATTTGAGCACTTGGATCAAGTGCAGTTGCTTGCGGACCTCAGATTGGGACGTCAAATTGGGAAAGATTGAAGCCGGCAGAGGGCTGCGGGGGAAGTGCGAGAGGAGTCGTGACTTTCACTGGAAGAAGAGAAGAATCTCTTTGCTTCTTCGCTGATTTGATCCTCCTGCCCCTTCCAACATGGTGCGTAAGTTTTCTCCCTCAAGTTTGAATAGACTCGGATCTCGTGCACAGCTTCACCCTCTTCATTTTCTTCCTTCAAAAAAAATTTCTCTCTTTTTTTGCCCGGCAGATAGCAAGGATATGCGTATTTCTGTGTTTTCCTTTTGTGGATCATCGTTTAGGGCAGGGAAGATGTTGTAAACGCAGTTAACATTCTCTGATTGAGATGTTTGAAATTCGTTTTCTAAATGTCACTGGCGCTGCTGCTGCTGTTGCGTGATTTATCTATGTGAACGGGAAGAAGGTTAGGGCATAGTATGATGGTTTGTGTGAATTTAGGAGTTCCAGCAGGTCTGGCAGATGTGTACCTCCCCTTTACCGATGTGTGGAAGGGGTAAGCGATTGATCTAATGTAATCCATACTTGCAATTTGTCCACCGTTTTGAATCCCCCTCTCATTTGCATGTTGCGTGGCCTGTTTAACAAGCACTTTTTTGTTATTGAATTTTCTCAGTTTCCCGTTTCTTTTTCATGTTCTTGTCAGATTTGCAATTCAATTCACTAGGAGTCTTGTATGCAATTGGATTAACTAGGAGATTAAAAAAGAGGTCAGGGTGTGTGACTGTGGTGTGTGTAAATGTGTGATACTTTTTTTTTGTGTAGCAAGGTGAAATAACTGGAATAACTCTTTGCTTTGTATTTGGGCTGTGGCATGGTTGAGTCCTCATTGGGGTGATGTTGAGCTGACAGCATTACAATTCTTAAGAGAGAAAGAAGAGGGGGCAGGGGCAAAACTATCTTGCAAAGATACAGGCTGGATGACATTGATTCTGGGTGCAGATTCACTTTGTATTGTTGATTAGCCGGCAGGGCAAAGTAAGGTTAACAAAATGGTATTCACCCTACAGTCAGAAGGAGCGCACCAAGGTACTCATTTGGCTGGTCCATTTTTTGGGGGTTTTTTGTTGTCGAATCTTCAAGCAGCTCTGCATGTTCCAAAAGTAATTGCCTTCTTTGGTCATTGATGGCTTTAGGGTTTCTTATTACTTGATTGTGGGTGGAATGTAGTAGGTGACACCTGATAATTCCTGGCCTGTTAAACTTTTTAAATAATATTATTTGTATTTTTCATAGGTCATACGGGAGCTGAGTGGCATGATACTTTCCCGTGGTCCAAAGCTGTGCAACTTTATTGAATGGAGGGGCCTTAAGGTCGTCTACAAACGGTACCACAATTTGCTGGCTTTCAAATCTTGGTTGTCTGTTTGTGTTTCCTTATTTGCTCTTTTGTCATGTATGCAGTATGTGAAGAACCCTTTCTTTTGTGTCTTTTTCTTCAATATACAGTCAATGGATTTCTTGTCTAACTGTGAAAGTCGGAAGGTAGTAAGGGTTGTGCTGGGATGGCAGGTATGCAAGTCTATATTTCTGCATGTGTGTGGACACAGAAGACAACGAGTTGGAGACTCTTGAGATAATCCACCACTATGTAGAGATACTTGATCGCTACTTTGGCAATGTAAGTCCACTTTCTTTGCATAATAAGTACACATGAGATTCAAAGCTGTGAATAATGATTTTTTCTGGCAAGCTTGGGCCAGCCTTGAATGTGGCACTGGCACAGGATATCCTTTTTTTAAGGAGAAGGCAAGCCTTTGCTTTCAATGCTGTGCATTTATGTAGTGACTAGAGCACACTTTATCTAATCTATATCAAGAAAATAAATGAAATGGGCATCATGTTACTCAAGCTCATGAGTTCCATTCTCCTCAGGCTCTGTCTGGTCCTCCAAAGGGAGAGAGATTTGAGAATGCTGTGGATGGGTAGATTTTTCATGGAGGCAAGTGCTTGACTTTGCTGCATCATAACTGAATTTCTTGTGGTGTGAACATGGCAGGTCTGTGAGTTGGATCTCATCTTCAACTTCCACAAGGTTTGTTGCCATTCACATAATCACTTCTATTTTTATTCTTTTTTTTTTCAGTGCAAGTCTCTGAAAGTACGTCTGGCGAGTAGCAAATTTGGAATCCAATCCTCAGTTCTGCACTTAGGGCTGCTTCTGAATTTCCATAACCCAGTTCCTAATTGTGGATTTGAGCCAATGCAGGCATACTATATCCTAGATGAGGTGCTCATTGCTGGAGAATTGCAGGAATCCAGCAAAAAGTCTGTAGCCCGTGTTATTGCTGCACAGGTGCTGGCTTTTTCCTGCCCTTTTTTGCTTCTTTTCTGCCAGTGATACGGTTTTGATAATCTCGTCTTATTCTCAATTTCAGTGCTCTCCGGGCAACAGGTTGGAGGTCTGAGCTGTATAGGACTTGTTTGAATTACTAACATGAGAATTACAGACGACCCTACTATGGTAGTATTTATGGTCTCATGGAATGTGTTGATTCCTTACTGAGAGGTTTTACACAGTCCTTTTTGTGCAGTCTTCCCACAATCTTTGACCCAATTGCAATTCTGCTCCTTTCCTAGAGTTGGAATGGGAAAATATAATGATTGAAAAGCATAAGCACCACATGTGGACTGAGCTCTCTGAGCTCTCTGCCCTTTTGCTTCTCTCTCTTACCTGTTATGAGGTGTGATTGTCACAGGACACATTGATTGACAATGCCAAAGAGCAAGCCAACTCATTGTCCAACATGATTGCACAAGCCACAAAGTAAACTACTCCTTGATCACATCTCCAACATTTGAGAATAGTATTTTGAGATGGTAGTTAGTATCGTTTATGCAAAAGTTTGTGCAAGCTTCAAGTTGGCAAAATCGATCTAGACCAATCTTTTCAAGTGAAGGAACTTATGTCCTCAACTTAGACTAGTTGAGCTAATGTTTGTGTTGTCACTTACAGGGGCTGAAAACCTGGCCTCCACCCATTCAATTCAATCAACTTGGGTGCTTCCATTCTGTGAGAGTTTAGAAGGGTGGATGACTCAAAATTTACAAGCTCAAAATAACTCACGGTTTGGTGATACTTGACAGTCTCTGCAACAGAACACAGATAAACAACTCTGGTCAGTTTCTGGGATTGGTAGGCATGTGCAGAGTTATGTTCTGTTGTATTCTAATGGAGACATTTGGACCTTGTGATTCCCACATTTTGCCAAGATACAATGCTTCAAAGAGTCATTTGTAGGATTACTCCAGCTTTGGGCCATAGTTTCACCCTAAAATCCCTGTTCATGCACAATTGAAGTGAAATTGGAACTGGGTATCACTTCACAAGATTGGAATAATCTGATTTTTACTGGATCTGATTTCATGAAGAGAGTAATCAACAATGAAGGTTTTGCAGGTGAGGCAAGTCTAAAATTGGGAGTAATTAAATTCCATTTGTTCTGGATAAAAACTATGTGAACAGTTTGTTTTGTTCATTGTCCTAGTAAGTTAAGATGATTGTGTAAGACTTTGGTTGTTCTTTTATATGTCTTTGATATTGTTTAAAGCAAGTTGGAATTCAATAAATCAGTTTCATTTTAACCAAAACTGAAATTAATGAATATTCAATGATGGTGTATTGATGAATACACTGAATTAGAAATTTTATGTAAATATTGACATAAGTCAACTTTTTTGAAATAAGATTGTGTAAGTTATAGAAAGTTGAACTAACCTCGTTCGGATCATGTGTAAGTATGTCGACCTATTTGCTTTTCAACATGTCGAAATTTGGAGGGGAATTTCAAACACTTACTTTATATTCTACATTTTAAACCCACACCTGGGTGCACATATGTGGAAACAACACAAGTATATATACAATAAGGGGGACATGAATGCAATTTTGAACAGCAATCTGGAAATATCATGAATAGTTTATCAATTCTTCTAATTGCAAACTTTGGAAACATAAATGGGAATGTTTTGGAAAAACAATTGAGAGAAAAGCAATTGAGTTTCAGGGAGATTTCATTACATGTAAAAACATTGAAAAATATACTAGACAAGACCATTATCTCAATGTTCACAACTAGTAAAAAGATTTCAAGATTCTATTTTTTGGGAAAAAAAAACATTCCTATCAAATTAGGAAGTAAGAGCTTTAAATTATAATTGATACGAAATCAAATTTTCTCTTTAAAAATTAAGTATAGTCATTTAGTATGTTACTTCAAAACCATATCACAGTGAATCGAATTTTCACATTCAGTAATGAACTGCTTGAATCAATTTATTTACTTGGTAGTAAATTCTATGTTCAAATTTAAATGTGATAGAAATATATTAGAATCCACTATTGATGCAAATCCACATCTATGTTCTGACTTGCACTAGTAATGTGAAAAAATTCCCTCTTCATTGATGTATTGATTCCTAAGTGGAAACATGGTATGGTATACATGATATCTGTTTAAGGCGAATTAACAAAGGACAAATGTTTTGATGATTTACACACCCCTAATAACCTGTGTATTGGGAGGGCATGTTATCAAGCACGTATCACCATAAAAAAAAATTTAATTTGCTGCATTGGCTTGTACACTAGGTAAAGCCCTTGGGTGGGGGCATTACCAAAATAACCAACCCACCTTCGGCCTTGGGGGGCACTTATTTTGGGAATGCCCTTGCCCTGGAGCTTTACCCTACACCATCTATCTTTGAAGGGAGTTAGTTTGTTTGATTTGTTTTTGCCGTACTTATAAGATCCACTGAACTGGGATGCTTCAGATTGTGTTCTTGGTCCCTTTGGAAAGCTCTTGAGGAGGAGGGGTGCATTGGCTTGGTTTCATGGTGTTTGGACTTGCGGTGTAGAAGTTCTTGAATATTGAATAATTTCTTCACTGAAAATTAAATTGAATCATAGCTGAAAACTTAGGAGGAATTGGAATGTGCCTTTGTAATTGTTGGAAAGATCTTGATGAGCAGGATTTAATGGAATTTATTTGGTAAGATTGGATTCAGAATGTGAGATATATTGATTTAAAAGTTATTTCTGCCACTAATAATTCAAATAAATTCCCAAAAACCAGGTTTTGGAGGGAAAAATCAGTTGAGAACGTGATAACACTTGAAGGCTTACCATTCAATTCAAGCATGATTTCCTTTCATATTTGGCTGTTCAAAAGATTGATACATACGTTGCTAGTATCTATTATCCATCTTCATATAGATGCCCATGTCACAACTTTCACCTCGTATCTTGATTTTTTTTGTTATCAAAATTGTTCATTGGTTTCTTTCATGACGTAATGACACTTGATAAATATCATAGGCTATGATTGATGTTTGGCACTTTTTGCTGAAAATTTATTTATTTAAGGTTCCACAAATTCAATTTCAAATTTTCAATGCTTAAAGAATAAGTATGCAAAATACATCTTGAGTTGTGCATTTGTATTAATAACCCAATGGTTTTTTATTTTCAATTTTCTTTTTGCTAGATATCAATAAAAAAATTTCTTCTTGTTTGGCTAGACCTTTCACAACTTATTTTGTGTTGAACATCAGTCATAAGTACACTAGTCAATAAGAAATGTCTGAAAGGTTTTCATTATATTTCTTGTTTGTATAGTTGTTAAAAAGGATCATAAACATTCATCACTTGTCTTAAGTAACTAATCCAAATTTCAAAAAATAACATATATTCAATGGTTGTCTTATATTTTAGTCAATAAAGACACAATGGAAGTATGCTATAGCCCAAGCCATGCAGTCTTTGAAAAGGGTTATTTATGAGCCTTAATTCACTCTGATAGGCCTTATGAACGATGCCTTTTGGTAAAGAATATGCATTCACTTGAACCTACAACACATCAATGCTAAAAGTATCTTGGACTTTGTGCTGCGAAATATGTGACCTTCAAAAACATACCTAAAAAGTGCTTATTAAACTAAGACTAGGTTAAAATACTTGAACTTAAAGCTCTAAATGTAGGTAAGGAGAGGCGAATGATTTGATACTTCATTGTTTTTAATTAACGTGTCAAGTATTTCAATTTATTTCCTTCTTGTGTAATTTTTTTGGGAGTAATGTAAATTATGGCATATATTACAAATAATGTAGTATAGTGTGAAAATAAAACTGAGAAATAAGTAAAAAATAATGTAAACATAATGGCATGGCTCTCATGCATTCTACACCTTTGTTTCTTCCATATATAAGTTGTTTGAGGTAATCAAAGATCCATGATATGGCACTAAAACATCAGTGAATCCAATTGATCTCATGTAAATTATGTGTTTTGTCCAATTACAATTAGGTCATTTTTGTTGGATGTCAACATCCTATAAAATTATTTTTAACTTTCAATATTTTTGCTGCATGCACTTAAACCTTTTTGGAACTATAAAGTACTTGAGTTAACATTAATTATCTCATTGCATGCGATGTTCGCCCTAGTTATGGTGGAGGTGAAATTTGCATGGATGATGACCTTTGTGCATTCTTGTGTGTATCAAATATTGGGGAATAACATTTGCATGTGTTTTTTCACCTCCTATTAAAATTAGTAGGTAAAAACTAAGGGTTGGATCCTTAAGTTGACAACTACTTGCACAATCCTATGAGCTCATTGTAAATCTGTGTGTTTTTCATATATGCTCTCTCCTTGTTCTACAGTCAATTTCCAACGATTAGGAATAATCCAGAGGGGATTGGGTATTGAAAATTGCACCAACCCCACCTGGGTATCATGTAGGGCAGCAAAGTTGATAACCATATCAAAAAGTACTAAACATCCGGGTTAGAAGATATACTTCAATTTCATAAATATGAAAACTACAAAACATCAACACCAAGATATAACTCACACCAAAGATGTATGCCTTGCAGACACCCTGAACCCCACTGTCTTTAGTCTTTACCCACAAGATCCATTGAAAGAAAATGCCAACCAGGGTAGCCTATGTATCACGTATTCCATTATAATATGCAAAGCCCAGTCAAATATATAATTCCGGGTGCATCACAGGCAAAAGGTACAACAGTGGTTCACAAAATTAACTAGGACTGGAAAACAGGAGGTTTGATCAAACTAAAAAAAAGGCTGAAACCAGGACCAGAGGTTCTCTTCAAAAGATTAAACCAGACAACACTTATTCAAACCTGCTAGTTGTACATTATGGCAGTTCTTATCCTCAGTAGTCAATCAAGGTATACCATATCCTCCTGTCTTTCTACTAACTCCATAACAATTTCCTCTTTACAAAAGTTACATAAGTTAGGGAGAAAGGCTCCACAAGGATTTTCAATAACTGTAGAGGGTTTGTTGCCAGGTCTAACAGAAACAGAATCATAATCGTTTCCATGTAGCCTTTTTCTGTCTATGTTTTGACCCCTTACAAGGTACAATAAAGGGGTCCTTTTGGGGTCTACCAGACCTAACTTGAGCAGGTGTCAAGACCTATCATCTACAAGACCATTCTGCAAAATCTATATGAGCATTTACATAATGGAATGTGTTGGGTACAGGCTACTTTGCCCATCTTGCTGCCTGTGTAGAAATTCGTACTCACCCAAATTTCTCACAGGCACCTCACTGGGAACAATGGACTGTACCAGACATGCTCCATAATACATTCATGTTACTTCAGTACCTCCGCAAAGCTCCTCCTTCCAAATAGGAGAAGTGCGAGATAGGCAAAGGCTGACATGACATGCCTTCTTCATGGAAATTGACTACTGACTCCGAGCACTTCAACCTCTGTACAAATTGACAATACCTAGGATAACTAAACAGCACATGCTGGCTGAAGAATCCAACTTTGCCAAAGTAGAACATAGAAATATAGAGAAAGGTCCATGCTAGTGATATTTGAAGCATATGACTAACCTATGAGCCTCTTGGCTTTGGAGGCAAGGATGAATCCTTTGTCTCAATCAGGAGAATCTGAACCCCTTGGTGAAGCTCCACTCTGCTAGCATTGTAACAATGGTTTGCATGATAATGCCCATTCCAATCCCTTCACAAAAGGGTTAATAGTAAGACACAGCAACGGAAAAATGATTCTAACTGGCCACTCCAACTTCAAGCGATTGCTGCTTGGCAAGACAAGAATTGCAAACCCTAAACCCTCTCCACCAAAAGGCTTACTAATCAATGTACTTGTCAAGTGTGATTGACAAGGTTGACTTAGGCACAGCTCCTATCACAGTGTCTCTCTTCTCTCCTCCCTTGAAAATCATAACGGTAGGAATACTTCGGATGCCGTACTCAGTCGCAATTGCTGGCCACTCATCTGTGTTGATCTTCAAGCATCTGAGCTTACCCCCATATTCCTTTGCAAGTTGGTCAATTATCGGGGCAATCATGCGACATGGTCCACACCAGGGTGCCCAAAAATCAACCAGAACTGGAATCTCGCTCTCCAACACAAGAGACTTCCATGTTGCTTCAGTAACAACGCCAGCTACTGCAACAACCAAAAGAGGAAATAAAAACAGAGAATTGAGCATTCCGATTCAAGACCAAAGAATTCCGGACTCGGCACAAGCTCTAAGGACAGGAAAAAGTACTGGGACTACTCCCTACTTCAAGATTGGGGAAGAAGGAATAAATACCTCCTGTTTCTGTCAAGGTTTCTTGAGCTTCACACACGATGTGTGACGAGCTGAAAGACCGAGTCGTAGCAGAGCCGACGGCAATAGAGGTGGCTCGGGACCTCCTCCTTGTCATCGCAAGCCCCGTACAAGCCGGCAAAGCCGAAGCTCGTCTAGTACAGCATTGTCCTCTTCCAGGCGCCGCCATACCCGTCACCGATGCCGACTGCGCAGATACTATTGTTTGCTTATGCTCCTGCTGTCTCAACAAACCTCCCGTCAACATTGGCCCTGCCACTCCGGCCTCCACAACCACCGCCATTCCGCTTCAAAGAAAAGAATCAAAACCTTCAAAACCTCCCCCACCAAAAAAAAGGACCCAAAAAAAACAGCGGCAGCTCCGTAGCTGCCGCAAGCTAAAATAGAGCTTCCCTGCCGTCCCCGTTCCCTACAACAACGACGACAACAACAACAACGGGAGATAAATTGCGAGACGCAAAAAACACACACAACGCCTGCCGGGAAAAACAGAAGACGAAGAAGAAGAAGAAGAAGAGGAGAATCTCTTTGCGATTTACGTCCGTCGATGTTTACCATCTGACGGTTCAAGGTGAATTTCGCGGTGGGAATTTGTGGATAGAATTACGCCCGTCTTATGGCCGACAACCCCGAAGGATCTCATCCTACCATTTCACCACACGTGGTGCATTTCCATTAGTTTCCGGATCCATCAGATATACTCATGTTCACCTATTATCTGGAGTGCATATACGTATAAAATATTCCATACTGTACTATACTATACTATACGATACTACTGTATTTCCATGTGTATGCACATTTTTTGTTTATTTGAATTAAGTTTAAAGTAAACTACATGTATGTTTAATGTTTATTTTCTAAAATCATTAATTGACCAGTGCATGTATAAACGTATAAAATATCCAAATTACTGAATTCTTTCTCAATATGTGATTATTTTCCCTACCTAATCAATAGGTATATTATACCATATTATATTTCACCATAATACTGTATTTTTCATATGTATGCACATTTTTTGTTTATTGATCACTTTAATGAATTTAAAAGTAAACTACAAGTATTTTTAATGTTTAATTTTAAAAGGTTTTTTTAGTAATTGACCAATGCATGTGTAAACATATAAAATACACAAATTGTTTTTTTTTTTTTTTCAATATGTGAGTAATTTCCCTGCCTAATCAACAATTTTTTGAGACTTAACGCATGTTAATTCCTTCATTTGTTTGGTAAATATTTGAAGTTTAACCTTAGCATATGTTGGTAACTAACAAAATTATTATTATTGTTGGGCTTTTTCTTATACCTTACTTAGGTCACATTTGTGGTTTACTACAAGTAAAACTCTCTTAACAACAATGCAACAAAATGAGAATTACATAAGGCTATGAAAAATGATAACAAATTAAAAGTGTAATGTATTGAAATACCTATATAGCTACCAATGTTTTATGTTATTGGCAAAATTTTGCTACTCTTCAACAAAGAAATTGAGAATTTTTTTGGAATTTTTTGTTTTTTCCTAATGTAAATTCAACTAATTATTTCCCCAAATTTTCAATATGAAACAAAATGGAAATAAGACAATGATGGGTAGTTGTTTGTAAAACATTGACACATACAAAATGTGTGCGAAAGTAAAGGGGTTTTATGATAAAAATACAGTTGGTATGAAATGTTTTGAAATAAAAGTTGGTCTTATGTAGGCCTACTTGTTTGTTAAACATTGACCAACATGAAATGTCTATAAAAGCAAAAGGGTTAGGAGGAATTCGGGCTAATGACTTGAACATGTTTGATGTGTTGGAAGGTTTGGTGATGTTGATGTAAAAGGGGCGCAAGAAATGTAATATTGGCATTGTGATGGTTTGGTGCTCGTTTTTGGAATTGCAACATGAGCATATTTTTCATGTTTAATTTGTGTCAAGTTTTTGTGAAAATCATAGACAATGTTGTAATCACAAAAGCAACTGTGACCAAAAGAAAATTTAATATGCAAAAGGGCTATATACTTCTTTTTTTTAAAAGGCCTAAACCTAGATCTAAGTATGCACAAAAAGGTTATATTTTGACCCAAAATTAATAATAGGTTCCAAAAAAAAACTCAAACAATATTTTATCCATAACATAAAAAGAAACATGAAGCAAAGATAACACGATTATTGTGTGAAGGCATACTCCATGTTGACAATGAATAAAACAAATTAAAGATAATCTAGGGTAGAATTATGTTTAATTTGGGTGATCCTATTATGAAACCAACTGAATTTTACCCAACAATCAATATGTGGGTGCCTACATTTTTACTTGCATAATTTTGAATTCAAAAAAGAGTGTTTCACCATCTCTAGAAGAAATTGAAATTGAGATGACATCAATTTTTAATACGAAATCGATTCTTCATCCTTGAAGGCTTTTCACAATGTTTCAACATTACATGTAAAATTTGTTCATTGACTTGACTTCATGAGATCAACATACAACATGGAATTACAAAAGCACAATGGGCTCCCTGGCAACTCCTTCAATAAAATTCTCAATATTTTTCAATGTATTACACTTTGACCAACCCATTTGCAAACCTTATTTGCAAATTGATCCAATCCTTGAAAATTGGGAATATCTTTCAAGGGGCATCTCTAGTCACTTCTAAATGCATCGAAACATTTATCACATATTAAAATACAGTCAAAACAAAAACAAATTTAAATACATGTGTGCAATGCAATGAATGTTGACATGCGAAAGTTGGTATTTTTGAACTCAAGTTTTTCAAGTCAACTTAAAACATGATCATCAAATTCATTAGTTTTTGTTGTAATTAAAAACATAACTGATCCCATTGAAGTTTGTTCAGATTTTCATCAATGACAAAAGACATGGTATCACCTATACCAATTGTAATTGTGAATAATTTTGTAAGAAAGTGACTAATTTTTAAACATAATTGAAAGGTTGAGAGGTGCATGTATAGAGTTGTCATAACCAATGGGTATAACTTTTATAATTTTATGAAAGAAGGTGAAAGCACACTAAAGAAAGGCAAAAATGGTGATGTATGATAAGCATAAGAATATATAGTGAGCTTTTTATTGGTGAGTGTTTTAGCAATCCTAAATTCAAGCAAATATGCTTTGGAATGTGCATGACAACTTTTTGTAATTCAAAATTAACTATAAGTAAAAGTCAATTTGATCCAATGGTCAAATTAAAAGGATTGGATACATTCAATGTACACATAATATATACATGCAAGATGTTATCTTTTTTTATTGTCAATTTTTATTTGATGAAAATATTTAGTAATAAAGTTTCTATGGCTTACAAACATAAAAAAAATCACATTTGGTGAGCAAAGTGGTCTAGCAAATGTAACAATTTTGCCAAATTTTGATGGATTTCCTATTCTTATATTATTTTCATTTTTCACCTAGGTTTTCATACAAAAATATCACCTATAACCTCACACCTAAAATATATATTTCATTTTTCATACTTTATATACTCTCCACATAAAAATATTTCATCTTTGGTTACTTTTTTAAAAAAATTAATGAAGTTAATTTCCAAACTTTTCAAAAACTACCCGAAGTTCAGAATATTTCCATCAAGTTTGGTCTACATGTTTGGTCAAAACTTTGAAGTGTAAAAAATATACTTTGTGACTACAATTTTGAGGGGCTCTAATGTGTTTTCCATCAACATGAATAGGAACATAATTGGAATGTAAATCACAATTATGTTGAATTCTATCAAATTACATCGAATGAAACATACTAGGACATAAATCAAACATGTTATTCATGTACAAGACAATTATTAAAATATATACAATTATTTTCTTGAATATCTCTTTTACTCTCTTTCTTTCAAGATTGCAATTGATGTATACAACATAATTAATACAGTATTAAAGTTCATTTTTTTCAAAATAAAAGAAAGAAGGGAAAACATGAAGTATGGAATGGTGATCTAATTGGGTGTAGAAATACAAAGTTCACTCATGTTCTAAAAGCCATAAACGTGTGTCAAGTTTCATGGTTTTGACACCACTATGACCTCCAATCCTTTCACATCAAATGTTGCATCAAGTTCCATTGATCTTCAAAATGTGGTAGAGGAAAAACTTGTTGGTGCAAACTTTTCTGCATGGAAAATAAAGATGGAGCTAATTTTAATAAATAATATAATTTACAATATATTCATGGAAGTTGAAGTATATCTAAAGCTTATAAATGCTGTAATATCTACAAGCATGGCAATATAGCAAGGCAATTGTTCATGCAAATTTAATGTTAGATTTGGGAAATAACCAAATTGAGATTGTAAAAGCTTTTAAATCCTTTGAAGAGGTGTGGGATAAGCTTCATTATGTTATGATCATACAAATCAATCAACTAGGTTTATGACCAAGAAATAATTTACCAAGCTCTAATGATGCAAAACAGTGGAATAATGACACAATGTTTTGTCGAAACATTTGAAACTTTGAATAAGATTGTTGAAGGCTAACACACAATCACCAAGATGATGATGATGTGGTGTAGCTTTTCTTAGGTTCAATAGATTCAAATGAATCATTTATCACAATGGAAAATGATCCCAATTTAACATTGTATATTTTAAAGGGCAAACTTTGCCACCATGGAAGCATGCATTCATGTTTTTCAAAGAATGGAAATGCCTCGTCTACATTTTATTAAAAGAATTGGGGAAAAATCAATGCAAATGGGAAGTTAGCCAAATCAAACAAAGTTAAACAACAATTTAACAATTCATATTACAATACAAGCCTAAACAAGGAAAATGTTTTTGATATGGTCAAAAGGAACAATACATTAAATATTGTAACAAAAAATGTAAAGATATGAAAAGACACATGAATAAAAATGGCAAGACTAAAGCTTCTATGCTGAAAGGAAGTAACAAAGATAGTTACAACAATACATGAAAAGTTTTTAGAATCCAATGTATGCCTAATTGATTTAAGTTGTACTTAACATATGATTTATCTTAAGGAGTGGTTTCAAGGATTCACCCTTCTACCTACCACCAAAAAAGGTGTACCTAGGATATGGACAAATTCAATAAACAAAAGGCAAAAGAACCATAACCCTTGTTCATAATTTGGGTTTAAAACTAGACATTCACAACATATTTTATGTTCCAAGTATCACAAAAAGTCTATTTTCTATCAACCAAACATTTTCAACTAACATGAAATTGGCATTTGACAAAGACAATTGTCTAATCAATACAAAAATATAATGAAAATAAATGTGCAAATAAAAATGAAAGGTAACTTGTACCCATTGGGGAAATGAATATGGGTTGGAACAAATATTTTTACAACTCCAATTTTTTCATTGTCCACAATACAATGCACCAAAGAATTGGACATTTTCCTATTAAAAGAATACAAAAAATGGAGCAACAAAATGCAATGACAAGTTTTACCAATCCAATCATTGACATACCTTTGTGTCAAAATTGTTTAGCAAGAAAGCAATAAATATATTAATTTCCAACCACAAATGGAACACACAAACTTCTAAATCTTGTGCATTTTGACATTTGCGAACCAATGCAAACCTAGTCCATAGATGGTGCAAAATATTTTGTTTTATTCATTGATGATTTGTCAAGATACACAATAATTTATTTTCTTAAGACCATATTGAAAGTCCTAAACAAATTTCAAGTTTTCATAGCCATGATAGAAAAAGAAACCAATTTTAATGTCAAATGCTTACAGAAATGATAATGTAGTGATACATTCATTTTACATGCATTTGATGTTTCTATGAAGCCCATGACATTATTTGACAACTCAAAATTTCACACACTTTGGAATAAAATGGAATGTCCAATTGTAAAAATCAACACTTGTGGAAAGTGCTTGCAATATGTTAAAGCAAAATAAGTTATCTAATCATTTGTGGGTTGAAGTTGTTAACACGAGGTGCTACTTTTAGAATAGGTCTTTGATCAATGTAGTTTTTCAAAAAACACCATTTGAAGCATGGTGTAATAAGAAACCAAATGTGAACCATGTGCATATTTTTGGTTGCATTACTCATGTTCATACCCCCAAAAAAGTGTGACAAAAATTGGATTCAAAATCTTATGAAAGTGTTTTAATGGGATTTGGTGAACATGTTAAAGGTTATAGGGTTTATAACAGAAAAAATCATAAAACATTTTCATTCATGGTGTTATATTTTATGAATATTTGGTACTTGTAGAATTCCTATAATTGACACAATGGACAATAGGGCATGGACTTTAATCGACAGTTCACACAATCTAATCCATCATTTTTGTGACTTCTAATTTCTGAATTCAATTACCCATAACCCCCATAGTCCTTATAATCTAAATTACAACTTTGATTCATATTTGAACTCTATTACATAACCTTAGTCCTTTTACTTAATCATCAAGTTGATTTGTTGGAGATGAAGTTCATCTTGATGACAACCCATTTGATATGGACCTCAAGACATCATTTCAAAAATGGATGTTCAAATAATGGTATTTCCACTTGAAGGAATTCAAATTCAATGAAACATCAATGTAATGTTTGATAAGTTTCTAAAAGGTTCAAACAACTTATAGTAAAATTGAAGGATTATGTGCATCATGCACTAGTGGGTCCTTGTGCAATTGGCCCAAGTGTGATAGGACCCATCACAACCCTAACTTGGGCTCACAACCAAGGCTAGGGCAAAGCAAAGAGGAAGTGAGTTGAAAACAAATTAAGGCAAAAAAAAAACATGAACACGCTAGGGGAGTGAAAAGGAAACACTCATGGGACTTTCAAGATGAACTCCCAATGTGGGAATTGGGAGTTTTGAAATGTTTCAAAAATTTAAGACAAAATTATAAGGGGTAAAACTTATCCAAATTGAAATTGTTTTATACCATTGGAAAGCTCTCAAAATGTAAATAATAGTGAGTTTATATTTTCCATTTTGAGATGTGGGCTAGGAGTTTGTGACCCAAAGTTAATACCATTTACATTACCACATATATTGTTTGTGTTCATGCAAATGATTTTTTTATGATGTGCTTATGATTGTCACATCATCTTTGTCCCATCCCAAAGCTCCCACGCACCCTTCTTACCCCCATGTGCATGGAACTAAGAACATGCCTTGGGTTGCATTTCATTGCAACTTTGGGAATCAACAAGGTACTTAAATTTGATACCATTTGACATGCCTAAGGGTGTGTTAGGAACCTTTTGACACTTCGACATCCAAACAATGATTGTTATAACTCATCAAACTTTTGAAATTGTAATGGTATATATTAAATTTTAAAAGAAAGACTATTAGAAAATTAGATGATGTTGCCCAATAAAGGACCACATATAGTTGTCCATGTGATAAAATTAGTGTTCTTAAATTTGGCCCCACATATTTCACATATTGGCCTTGTGACTTATTGATTATCATGGTTAGAATGACTTTGATAAGGAATTGTCTATGAATGGATGAAAATAAAACTTTCATTGTTGTTGGTCAAGTTATTTTAGGGATAAAGGTTGTTCCACCTACATGGTTTTTATGAGAATGTGTGCCTCTATGACATGATTTCTTAAATGTGTGACAATAAGATTTGAGCCATTACATAATCCTTTAAATGTGTCACACCAATCTTTGAAGTAGGTATCATTGTGAACTTCCCTATTTTGAATATTTGCAATGGTTTTAAGTATCAATGATTTCAAGTCAAGGGTATTTATATTTTCTTTGGAAGATATTTTGAACCATCAATTCAAAAAAATACTATACCATTACCAACTTTTAATAATCAAGCAACAAAAATTTGATTTTCTTTAGAAGTTACACCCAAATTCACATTTTGTCATGATTTAAGAACACACATTGTGCCTATAATGTGGAGTGCTTCATTGAACTTACAAATTCTCTTTGGGGACTTTTTATGATAGGTAGGACCTAGCAAAAACCACTTCCAAAAACCATTGTGACTCTTTCCAAATGGGTTTATATCATCACAAATGTTAAGTGATAAATTATATATTGTCTTAAAACAATGTTTATGTTGTTCCATATGATCAAAGATGTTTGTCCCAATAGTTCTACACATTTTCAATGTTTTATTATTCAAACATATGCAACATTCATTAATGTTGATAAGTAATTTGAATTTTGAGTGAACAACTCTTTCCACCATCAATTAATAGCAAAATTATTGTGTTTGAAAATGCATCATGCCACACATTTGACAATTCTACCTTGGCTTTGAACCTTTGTAACAATTGTGTTGTAAGCAAAGGTCTTACCTATCCCGACAAGTTTGTCAAGAGATAATAATAGTTTTAAAGTAACTATGTTACAAATGAAAATATATATTGATAAGCTTGAAGTTGTTTTTCATTAAGTTCGGGTTCCCTTTCATTGATAGTTACTAGGAACTCATTAAAATCAAAGACCAATTGTTCAACTATGAATGGATTGGATCTATGAAAACATTTTAGTTTTGAAACAATGAATCAAGTTGTTACATAGATGTCTTTGAAACCAATTTCACAAATTAAGTAGACAATTTGGTGTGGATTGAATGAATAATGTTGCAAACAAAGCTCATAATTATGATCCAAATTTCATAATTGATGCTTCTTCAAGGCACTTAATCCATTCACCATCATTTTCAACCAAACCCATCGTTAGGCATGCATGTTTGAATGATGGATATTCATGGTTGTTTATCACTTAAAGGTTGTCAAATGAATTTGGTCCATAATTTATTCTAAGAAGATGATGAAGGTAATAGTGTTCCCCGTTAATAAAGCCAACAAAAAAAATCATCCAATAGCAGATTTTTTTGCCTTAAAGTCCATTCTTTTGACAAGTTATTCCAATCATAGTGTTATGGGAACCCTTAGTGGGTGAATTGTCAAACATGGTTGTCAATGGCACATTTTGCAAATAATCTAGTCAAAGTTGTCTCATATTCCACTCTTGCAAGGACATATATCTATTGTATTGAAAACTACCACGTATAGTCCCAATAAACATAAGGTTAGACATACTACATTTGGGCCATTTTTTTTGCATATTGTATCCAAACAAATGCCATGGTATTTCAAGTGTGTGAATGTTTCTTACATCAAGGTATTACAAGAAATAGGTTCCATTAATTTTGAGAAAAATGGGTGTTTTGCAATTGGCCTTGCAACTCACGTATTTATATGTTGTGAGTGTTATTGGACAAGTTGCAAAAGTTGCAACTTGCCGTATATATGGTGCAACTCATTACAACTCAATTACAACTTTGTTGCAACAACTTGTTTTCAACTACTATGGAACTCCCCTATGATTACAACCATACTAACATCATTTTTCATCCATCCATCAAAATATAACATGTGGCAATATGAGAATTTTTCATGATTTTTTTAAAATATTGATATCCATTATCCATTATGATTATTCATTTTAAATGGTTTTGGATTATGACACATCGCACAATTAAAAGTTTTCACATGGCATATTAATTGAATTTTGAAAACAAATATATATATATATGTACATAAGTAGGTCAGTACACAACCATAGGTAAGTAAGTTGATATACCTCCAACCTACTTACTTACGTGCCTACTTACCTAACTACTTATTTACAATCTAGGTAGGTAGAAAAGTAGGATCTACTTATTTATGTAAGCAAGTAGGTAGGTAGGAAAATAGAATATTAGAAAAGTAGGTAAATTAAATAGTAGCCATATAAGTTTTCTAATTTGTTATGTAGTTCGCCTTTAGGGTTAAGTGTTTATGAACTAATCCCAACATGGCACATGTATTTTAATGCGAGAATGCAAGAGGAAACACCTCTTTTATATAGTTTGTGAAATGAGATATTGAAGACAAAGCATATGGGTTAAATCTTTTTGTGGCACCCCAATGACAATTGAGTTGTAATTATTTTTAAAAAATTCCCATATGCTTTTTGTTTGATTTTGTTTTTTATAATTAATCATCTGATATAATTATTTGGAATTTCATTATTTGAATTAAATATATGATAATTAATTATCTAGATTGATTATATGAATTAGTTAATATAATTTAGATAATTAATTGATTGATTCAAATGATTAATTATTTTAAAAAATTAAATAATTAACAATCAAAATAAATATTAGATGATTAATCATTCAAATAACTATAGACAATTAATTGTGTTGATAATTGATGACCTAAATTCAAATAAAATTCAATAATTATTCGCCTACATTAACAAATTTTTTTATCTAAATTATTTGAAGTAATTAATTAATTTTATGTAATTACTTACTAGATAATCAATTCTTATTATCTGAATAAATTGAATATTAATTGATCAAATTTGATTAATGAATTCATATGAATAGTTTATTATTTGGTTTACTTAATTATTTATTGGTAATCAATTATATTACATACTAATTACCAATTTAAAATTAATAACAAATAATTCATTTTGAAATATTTTAAATAAAATATACACATTGCTTTTACTTTCAATTCAAAAGTAGACTTTCATCTTTCATGAAATTCTATGGTTTGATATGTATGTATATCAACATAATATTGTGAATTCCAATGTAGTAAAATATTATTAACACAACAATTGAACATCAATCACAAAAAATAGGACTATAATATTTACTATTATTTAAATTTTAATTATTGAAATAATTATGAAAATTAATATTTTAATTAATTAATTCAATAAAGGAATCAATTCGTATTAATGAAACATTTAATAATTTGGTTTAGAAAAGTTTGAAGTGTATAAGCATTGATATTTATATGTACATATTCATAAATACTTTAATACACCATTCCAATCCAACTAAAGGCCTGCATTTACACTTTCAATGAATTGCACAATATGTAAGTTTTTTAATAGTATGAATTGTCACATAGTTGATAATTAATTGTAGATGAGTTGAACACTCTAGTTCCAAAATAGTGGACAAGTAATAGTTGTGTAGTGAAACCATATTGGCACATTTAGTTGTAACTTAGTTGTAAAATTAACCAATTTAGTTGACTCTTAGTTGCAAACAAGTTGCAAATTCCAGATGTTATGGACCTTTATCTAATTGTACAAGTGACATGATCATACACATCAACAGTGTACACCGGTTGCAAAGTATTTGTTCATTCAATGTTAAAATTACACTAGTTGCAGCTCAATTGAGATTAAGCACTTTGATGCAAGTTGTGATCATGGTCAAACTATGGTTAACTATCATCGTATATATTTTGCGTAATATGTCCATATAGAATCCAAGTTGCGACTAATGTGCAACTAAATTACAACTATGAAATATTTTGATGTAGCATTTTAATTATTAATTCATCGTATTTCCATACTATATTTGTACCCTAGTTGCACAATAGTTTCCGTGATGATCTAGTTGCATGCCAATTTAGTCTCTGTAGACACGATTTCTCATAGTGATTATATTGCATATAGCATAAATATACCCATTTTTTCTTCAATTAATATTTTTCAAATATTATCAAATATCATTAACTTTGTGAAAACCAAAATATTAATGCCTAAACACCAAAAGTGAAACCTAATATTGAATGCACCACAATTGGAATGTAACTTTTGATACATGTCATGAAAGTGCCAAAGTTGGCCCACTTGTAGTGTGTTTTTGCCAATAGATGGGCTCATTCACAATTGGGGTTCCAAAAAAAGAAAAAAAGATTCTATGACTTTTAAGGGCAAATTTAAGGACTTTTTAAGGGCTATCTTTTACATGAAACAAATTTGAGGGAGAAAATTCGAATAGATGTCCAAGATAAAATAATTCATGTGTGTGGTGGTGGTGGTGGTGATTTTTCACATGCATGCATACTTATGAATCAATATTTTGGTTGACAAATATAAATGTAAAAAAATGCCAGAATTAACTTATATGTTTTTTGAATGATAAACTCTTACACATGTGAACTACCACCTAAAGCTAATTTTTTTAACCCTAATGAATTAAATAGTTGAACGGTTGAAATTTTTTTTGTTTCTTGTTGCCTTTTGGTTTAGGATTTCAAGCCTTTTACATTTCAATATTTTTCTGTTCATCAAATTCACCCAATGAACATGTACTTGCATAGAGGGGAACATGATTTTTATTTTTTATTTTTTGAAATCAATTGCATAATTTTATCTATTCCTTTTGATTTTTTTTTGAAAGAAAGTGTAGTTAAAACAACCAATATAGTTAGTTTAAAGGACTCAAAAGGACATTTACATAATATCCAAATTATTTTCAATTGAAAAAAAATAACTAGACATTATTTTATTTATTGGCATACAATGATCCATTACAATTATAATCATATAAATGGAACAAAAATCAAAAGTTGGGCTTTGGAATCCTTTAAAAGTTAGACATTCCTTTTTGGAAGCCCAATTGTGAATGAACCAAAATCAAAACATTATCACCTTGGTCTCACTCTGAGTTGAATGTTTCATAAGCATTTTGTATTGATCAACAAAAAATATTATGCTGAAAAAAGAACTTGTTGAATGTTGGCTATTATGTTTCCTGAAACTTCTTGGATTATTGTTATTACTAAAAGATTCTACTTTAGATGGATCATATACATACAAATAAACAAATGAAGTTGGTTGCTTGACATTCATTTGAATTGACAAATAATGAACCAATTATGTGGTTCAATTTGCCGTATACATGAAAATTGTATTAACCATGTCCAAGAAAGTGATCTTGCATTATACCTAGTGATGTTATAGCAAAATCATTGTTGTAACAACCTATATTGTTACAAAATTATTTTGCTACCATATTTTCATTTTTCAAAGAATTGATGCAAAAAAGGAGATGGCTTTAAAAGGAGTAGCAATTAAACTTTACCCTTGTGACAACATGTAGGAAAAAAAGGGCCTCCTCCTAGGACTATCTTCTAATCTTTTTGCCATTCAATGCAAAGCATCACAATTTGGGCATATGATATCCATTCTACCCAAGTTAAGACATGCACCTTTCGTTTGAAAAGGAGCCTTTGCACATGCTTCATTGAAAGCCTAATTCCTTAGCCTTTGTTCCTTATACTTTTTGGTTTCCTAAGAAGGCATATGTGCTTAATAAGTTGTTTGGTCCTTAAATCTTTGTTCCCTTTCCTTTTTGGTCTTTTAAGAATGCATATGTGCTTATCAGTTGTTTGACTTCTCAACCTTTATTTCCTCTCATTCGTCTATTAAAAATGCACTTGTGTTTGATGAGAAGTTTGATAAACTATTGGATCTTTCAACCTTTGTTCCTTCTAATCTTAGGTCTCTTAAGAACCCATATGTCCTTATAAGGAAACTAATAAGTTGCATGGTGCTTCAATTTTTATTTCCTATTTCATCAATATCTTGAGAATGCAAATGTGCTTGATGAGAACCTTGATAAGTTGGTTGGTCTTGCAATCATGTATTTCTAGCCTCCTCTTATTCAAGTGCCCTTGCAGACGCAACATAGTTACATGTGATTGCAATTGTTCATCTCTCTTTTCAACACATTAAACTATTAATGTGGGAACCTATTGATTTTTAACATTAGATTGTTCTAAATTCAAATCGACACTCTCACCATGTCTAGGAGGTATCATATGGTTAACAAATTGCAAATGAAAAATATACGAAACAATACGAAGGAACAACAAAAGACTCAAATCAATAGTATGAACATGAAGAAAAAAAAGTGTTGTTTAAATTTGTCTTTTCATGTCTTTTTTTCTATTTTCATAAAAATATATGTTAGATTTCTTCACATTCAATTCATAACCTCAAGTGCTTTCCATAAGGAGAGCTTTAAATTTATTTTTATGGATTTATTTTCAACTCGTGTTTTTTATTTTTCATCTCTTCATGTTGCTCATTGTTTATTTCTTCATTTTTCATTTGCATTTTATTTTGAACAATTCATAAACTTGTCTTTTTCATTGTTCATTGAACTTCATTTCCCATCATTTTGAAATGTGCCACATTTGATTATGTTCACGCACACAATAAAAATTAACAAATGAATTTCATTTTATTTCATTACTTCATTTTCCATTATGAACAGACAAAGGAAACAAATTTCATGCATTTCCCCATGTGATGTGAAAGGTGAGGATATGAAAAGGCAAATAGATGACCAATGGAAAACTCCCATGCAATTCCCCATTTAATGTGAAAGTTGATGATATGAAAGGGCCCCTAGGATGGCCAATGGGAAGTTTCCATGCAAAATGTCCAATTGCATGTATCCATGTTTATAAAATGTTGTAAGGATTGTGCTATTTTGTGAATCATCTTTGAAATGTCATGAGCCAAAGTAAGGCACTTAGTCATTACAATTTGCATTATTTCCCTTGTGGGCCAAGACATCATGGAGTTGACCTCAATACACGTGATTTTTACAACTTTTGTCACAATCAATGGCACAATGGACCTTTTAACCTTTAAGTTTGATGATTTTAATTAGAAAGACTTTGACTACAAGTAAACAAATTAGCACATGTGTCAACTTATAGAAAATACATCCTACTTTAACTTGCACAAGTACAACTTTCTTATATGATCTAATATTTTTCTTAACAATCAACTCTCTAAATTGGTCAAAAATGAAGAAAACATAAGCTTTGGACATTATTATTTTTTCATACCAACTAGGGTAGACTGGCCCATCATCAATGGCCTATCTACGATCAAACATTTGGCAAATATTTCTCAATTCTTCTCCATTTTGAGTGATTTAAAATGTTATAGGAGCACCTTCTCAAGCTCTATAAATCATCTTTGAAATGCAAAGCCAAAGGAGCAGCCAAAAAAGAGCTGGAATTTCAAATTGCATAATGTATATATATATATATATATATATTCATTTTGACCCCTCTTACTTTCAAATTTCATAAAATTTTAATTTTTCACATTTAAAATGATTTAAAGTGATATAAGAGCACCACCTGAAGTTCTACAAATCATCTTTGGACTTTAATAGCAACAAAGCAACATAAAAAGGAATTTTTGGGTGTTTGGGAACCAGCCTTTGTAACGGTGGGTGGTTTGTTTCTTTGAGTTCTTGACCCCCTTTATTTTAGGGGGCTATAACTTTCTCATTTCTAATCTGTTTTCGACTATTGTTGCTATGTCATATGTGCCCAGAGGAGGGGTTCAAGTTTTGTTTGGACACCAGAAACAAGGGAGCCCTCTCCTTGGATCTGGCCTGCCCTGAGTGCTTAAGTGTTTTGTCACTGGCTGGTCTACCTTACTATCATCAAATTCAATGACAAGAAAATGATGAAACCTAGTGGTGTTTTTTTATCAAACCAAATAATCCAAGTCCAGTCCAAACAAAAATAATAAGTATCACATTTGATAATCTTGGAACACTAAACAAAGAGATAACATTGAGATTTGTAATGGGCATTATAAACCAAAGATGTGCATAACATGACCCAAAGTGTGTAATGGGCAGCACCAAAATATGTGTGGGCAGTTTCAAAATGTGTTTGGGCATCACTAAACACATATTGAACAAGAAAAATGGGCAAAAAAAAGTAGACTATTCTTTTGTATTGCCTCCAATAAGGACCCCATAATCATTTATCATCTTTCAAGTATGTGTAAAAGACCTCCTCTCGTTGACATATGGTGGCTCTTGCTCTTATGGCCTCTTGTATTAGCTAATATATGTTGAAAGCTTATGATAATGTTGGCCTTGTGCTTTATGATGTAAAAGGTTAATGACATTTTGCGTCAATTATGGGTGGAAACTAGGCCCACTATTTGGGGTTGCACTCCACTCGAAGGCTTCATCTTACACATAATGACCTTGATAAAGGTGTATAATGTATTTTCAAGGCGCCTTACAAGGTGCAATTCCCTCACCAGCTTAGAACAAGAGATTTTTCTATATAAAAAACAAACAAGCAAAATTTTCATAAGCTAATAAGGGCCATTGTTGTTGCATAAGGAAATTTTGTGTAACTGCATTTGAACCCTCGACCATTATGCAAAGGAATGCACTAAGAGTAGTGCCTTCCCCTATACAAAACATTCAAGATATACTTAACACCAAATGTACCAAAGGATCTGACTATGTACCAAAGGATCTTTCACAAAGGCACCCGGAAGAAGGATAAAATGGGTTATGAGCCAATCAGATAGCTAGTGTGGTACAATCCACCAGAGGAAATTGGCCCAAAACTCCAAAGGAAAATAGATTGGACCAATGGATAATACTTATCCTCAATTCTCCTGTTGGATATGGATGGATGCCCGTCCGCTCCCTAACAGCTTCTCACCACCACCAGCAATCCAAATCGCCTGCTGCATGGATGAATAATGGATTTTTATAAACCCGCCCCCAGGATGAAAAATCACTGTTTAAATATATAACCTTTTTAACGAAAATCCGTAGGTTTTTATTATTACATTTTGGTCCCTTTTTCCACATTCGTCCATCTGAGTTTTCTTCTCGTTTGATTGGTCCCCGCGTTCCAGGGGATAATGGGTTCGGAATTGTCACCTCGGATATTCTTGGGAACAGAAAAGGCTTCTTCCCTTCGGGGGGACAACTACACGTTCCTCTATTTTAACCCGTTCGATCCTCAAACTGGTTATCTACAGCCGTCGATTCGAATCACAGGTGGGGAAGGGAGCTTTTACGCGATCGGGGAGATGACCGGTGGGACCGGTGGTGTGGGGGCATTAGAACGAACTCTGGATGGATGCACTGGTGATATCCAGTCGTATTGACACGTGGCGTATTTCTGTACACAGTCTTCCCTGATATATAAAGATGTGATCACCATTCGAAGTATGCGGAAGGTAAAAGATGAGTTCGTTGAGTAAAAGAAGAAGCGAGTGCGCATTGCTGTGCGCCCACGGACCATAGCCGAGCTCTTCCCGTGTCTCTCTTTCTCTCTTCACGACGGATTTTAATTTGGCGACGGGCGGAGTTCGGGGAGTTTGCGCGCAAGAATTTTCGACTCGTGGGAAAGACCATCATCGGATTCTCCTCCTTCTCCTCTATTTTCCGAGCTTTTTTTGGTAAATTTTGAAGAAGAAAAGAGGCCGTAGTCTCTGTTGGAGCACGGGTGCTTTTGTTTCGTGTGTGTCTTTTGAATAAGCCGCTGGGGGCATTGGTGACGGTGCTTCTCACAAGGTACCGGTGCAGCGTTTCCCTTTCTCCACCATTGATTTCTATGCAGCTTCTCGAGGTTGTTTTTTTTTTCCTGTTTCTTTGCATTAGACTTGTTTTCAGGGTTTTTTTTTCTCGCACGGAGAGATTTTGTTTTCTTGTGTCGAGGCGCGAGATTCGGAATTTCTCGTGTGCTTGTTGGCACTCTCTTTCCGTCCGAACCTCTCTGACAAGAGGTCGCTCTTTTGGTCGTGGGAGTCTATCGGGTTTGCTTTTTGATTTTGTTTTGGAGAGTTGTTTCTTTTTCTCCCTTTGCTGTGTGCGGTGTGACGAAGAAGAGTAAACTGCTCGAAGCTATTGTTCTTGTGTGGATCCAGAACTTTTAATCAATTCTGTGTGAACCGCCGCTGAATCTGTTGTTGAACATTTGTCGTGCAGGGATTGTCTCTTGTTTGCCCAGGATTGATTTAGGTTCCACTGGGGCTTTCAGTCGTACATCTATCTTCAGGAATTTGGCATCACATGGTGAGATTTTTAGCGTTGCAGTGTATGGATTGAATCCTGCTCTAATGGCTTACACCTGTGCCGCCTCCCTCGGCCCTGACATTGCTGGCCCGCAAGGAACTCCTTCCGCTCACGCATCCTCATTACCTTTGCCCCCCTCTGCTACTGCATCCTCATCGCGAGTCTTGGTAATAGGCAGGGATCGGCCTTCTGCACAGGGTCGAAGAACCGAAACCTTCACCTCCGAAAGATCGACGACGCCTGCGGGCTTACCCCCTCTTTCTTCTACGACTTTACCTAGCGTATCCGGCGGCGGCAGCCATGGACAGTCCCATCGCAAGAAGCCGGAAGGTGGACTGCACGCTGGTCTAAAGTGCCAACATGAGAGTAGTCGCAGAAACCTTATCAGATTCGAGGCTGGAAAAATGAAGCAGCCAACTGCTAAGAAGCTGCAGGTAGTCGAGGAGGAGGTAGTTTTCCGACCGCCTCTGGGATGGCCATTCTCAGATGCTGCATCTCACGATTTCCGGGTTCTTGAGAGCGTGGGAAGGAACAGGAATTTGGAAAGTCTATTCCTGAGGAGACAAGCGCAAGGAGTGATTGTAGGTGATGACGAGGAACCCTTGAATAGCACAGGGGCAAGGCTCTATTCCAGTTGGTTTGCACCACCAAGGGACGAGGAGGAGGAGGAGGATGCGTTCATTCCAATGTTGAGTGTTGCTTCTCAATCTACCCCACCTCCTAGGCAAAAGCAGGAAAGCTCTGAGCGGGATAATTTCTATGCCAACTCTGGCTCTGCAATTCGCACTTTAAGAGAGGAGCTTCCATGCTTGTTCTACAAAGATCTCAGTTTTGACATCTACAGGTATCCTCTCGATTTAATAAACTCTTTTCCACTATGTGCACAATAGCGTTTTTCTCCTTAACATCAATGAGGCAGGTGGCTTTTTTGTCAGCATGCTCATCTCTGAGCCGACCATTGAGTGGTGAGAGATATTCGCAAGATTCCTGTTTTTGGTCAGATAATCATGTCCTAGAGATGGTTGGTGCATTTGAGAGAAACACATTTTGTCATATGTATATATCAATCCTCAGCAACTTTGTTGCATTAGAGGGTGAGTTTTGATCAAGCACTTGCTCTTGTGAAATGCATGTGTGATACCAAGTTTAGGTTTTGGTTTGAGCAACTCCGCCAAATTGCAGAGGTTTTGTATAGTATATTGCTGGTGTGCTGCTCCAGAAGCATGCCAGTGAGTCAGACTTCCTTCGAATAACCATCTGCCAGAGTACAAACTGGTTTCCTTGGTGAATGTCTCTGGTTTGTCTTGAAAGTAGATATTGTGATTTCATGGCTCCTCCTTGCACCTAAATGTCTGAGTTTATTGTCTCATTGTTGGTGTGAGTTTCAATGTTGCTTAGGGGAGGCAGGAGACAAAACGATCTGTGCTCCTTTCTCATTTAAAAAATCTCTCGCTGGCATTGCCTTATGTACAATATGGAAGACATTCACTTCCTCTCAGTTTATTCTCAGTGATGCCAATTTTAGCTCATTTGATTATATGGCTGTTGCTGCATCAGCTTATGGTTCCAGATTTGTTGTGAGTATCCTTTGGTTGGTACTGATTGTGGTGATGTTTGTGTTGTTGCAGAGATGATGTGGTATTCCGTGACCCTATGAATACCTTTGAGGGCATAGATAACTACAAGCTTGTTTTCTGGGCTCTGCGGTTTCATGGCCGTATCTTCTTCAAAGCGCTATGGGTAGATATAGTTCGGGTTTGGCAGCCATCAGACAAAGTGATCATGGTGCGGTGGACTGTCCGGGGCATCCCTCGTGTACCATGGGAAACTCAGGGTCATTTTGATGGAACCTCAGAATACAAGTTGGACAAGGATGGAAGAATATATGAGCACAAGGTGGATAATGTAATCATGAATTCGCCCCCAAAGTTCCAGCCGCAGTCAGTTTTGGATCTAGTAAGGGTAGCAGGAGGCCACACAACCCCGACTCCTTCTTTCTTTCAGAGAGCTGGAATTTTTTTCTGCTTGTTGTCTCCATACTTGCAGCAATTCACATGGGTCCGTTTTTATTGGGCATGGAAGAGTACATTAGCCTTAACCAGTGCTGGTGACTGGTGCAGTGAATTGGTGCCAAGCCTCAATTCCTGATTTTTTTGTCAAGATGCTGGAACCAGCTGCTGCAGGAAAAACCCAAACTCTGTGAAAATGTCAACAGCTTGTTTCCTGTGTATCATAAAGAGTGGAGGACAGCTCTGCAAAATTGTAAGCAGTGGTGCCTTCTGTGACAAGGAAGGCTATGGTTACCTCCTTTGCTTGTACATACTAGACAGGGTCAGATGATTGAGCAGGAACCGGAACTGACAGTTGCTTGAGCTGTGATTTCATGCGATGAGAGCAAAGAGGCTAATGCCCTCAGCTTTTTCAGTGCTCTTCATTGCAACAAGTTGTGCTTTTCACTTTTGTGAGCAGGACATGTGAGTACTGAGTGTCCCATCCAGAGCTGAATAGGACACTTGGATGCTGGCTAGAAATGTGAGGCCTATAGTTTTGTGTTTGTATTGTGGTGTGAGTATGCCTTAGCCCCTCTCAGAAGGACAGTGAAATTCCACTGGGTGTGGGGTATAAGAAGTTTATTGTAGTGATGGTTGCTATTATTGTAATGTGAGAGTTCATATGTGGGTGTTCTTGCATACCCAAGACATCTTACTTACTGTATTTGTCTAACTGATGTCTCCTCCTGTGCCCAGTGAGGCTCTCACTGGCAAGCAGGGATGATGTCAAGGATTCAGCATACACATGATCTGCCAGGAAAGACTGTAGAGTGTGGTTACCCTGCTGTTCAGGAAGTTTCAGTTGAGGTGGAAAGACACCTAGTATGGAGCTGTTATGAAATTTTTGACATATTCAAGACTGATTCAAGACGTGAGCCTTCTTGATCTTGTCAATGTTGCAAAAACCTGGAAAGTGACTTGATGTGTATTTTTTGGGGGTGGTGGGGCTTTCTGTACATTGTTCGGTAATATTTCATACTTATCTACATCCATAGTTGGGAGCTGCTGATCAAGTCAGTGGGTAGTCCTGGCAGCTCGTCACAGCTATTCTTGATGAAGGTGATGGTTGGACACTCTCTGATCAACTGCAGAAGGTATGCAGCTCTTTGTCATGTTACCTTAAAATTGGGTTTTTGGAGTTTCCTCTGCAATTTCATAAGTGTAAAATATATATTGTTCCTTAACCTTGGCCTAAAAGAGGAAAGGTCAGAAGCTGACTGGACTAATCATGTTTAAGGTGAGAATTTATACAACAAACAACTCATTGTTCATTGAGGAGCATATAGGGTAGCATAGAATTCTTCTGATCGAAGGGCAGGCATCATTTGTAAATGAAGGTAAATGCTTTGTGTGGGGGAGGTGGTTGCAAATGCAGAGCTTTGCAGCAATACTGAGGTGCATTTGCAAATGCCCAAATACACGTGGTTACATGTTCATGGTAGTTTCAAAACCATACTGGTTGTTGTTGAAGGTCTGTGAACAAGACATGAACATCACTTGTTCAAACTGGTTGTTGTTGAAGGTTCCTGAACAGGCATATGCACATCATCACTGTAAATCATACTGGTGGCTGTTGAAGCTTCCTGAATGTGTTGTCTCTACTTTCGTTTTGGCAACACTTGAACAACTTCTTTGAGACTTTTTGACAACCTTTTTCTTCTTGAGGGCACACTTGAAGAACTTCTTCGAAACTTGTTTTTGGCAACCCTTTTTCTTTGAGGGCACACTTGAAGAACTTCTTTGAAACTTTTTTTGATAACCCTTTTTTTCCCCCTTTCTCAGGGCACACTTGAAGGATGTCTTTGAAACTTGAGGGCACACTTGAGGAACTTCTTTGAAGTTTTTTTATTACACTCTTTTTTTTTTGAAGGACCTCCACTTGAGAGATTTCTGAGGGTTTGCCCTATGATCAGATAGGGTGATTTTTAGGGTTTTTAAAGATGGAATTATGGAAGTGGGATTTTTCACATTTGACTTTTTTTTCATTTTTATTTGTGGGAGCTCCATTTTTTCTCTCACTTCAGGCTTGTCTTTTTTTCTCTCTCTTAAATTACTCACATATTTTCAATTTCATTTATTGGAACACCTTTGATTTTCACTTGTCCTTTTAACTTGTTTTCCTAATTTGTTTCTTTTTGGAGGTTTCTCATTTTTTCTTGTTTTTTTCTCAAGTGGGTTTCTCATTTGTTCTTAGTTTTTTCTTTTCTAGTTTTCCTATTATTATTAGGTCTTTCCATTTTGTTTTTGGCTATTTTTCTTAAAGCTTTGTTTTAAGGTTTCATTTTAAGGTTTTTGGGGGGCTTGTTTTAGGATTTCATTTTGGGGTTTCTTTTATGGTTTTTTGAGGGATTTTTAAATATTGGTTTTCAAGGTTTAAGGTAGTGATTTTTTTGGGGGTTTCTTTTATGGTTTTTTGGGGATTTTTCAAGGGTTTTGGCTAAGGGCTTGTTTAAAGTTTATTTTAGGGTTTTTCTGAGGTTTTTTTTGTATTTCATGGTTCTTTTTGGCAATGATGCCTATTTGTACATGAGTGATTCTAATAGTTTTTCATCAAATAATGACAAAGAGATGTTTCAAAGGATGTGTATTTAATATTAAATTGTTTTTGTGTTTGCAAGTGTTAACATATTGGAGTTGTTTGATGCAATGAGTTAGAACCAAGCATTGAACAAATGGTAGAATGAAATGTAGGTGTTCCGGATGTGTTCAACACAATGTGAACTCTAAGTTTGTGCAAGATTTAGCAAACTTCAATTTGTCGAAGTTTGATGAGTTAATAACACCAATCGTCCCCACCATTTAAGCCCATGCATAACAATTGACTAAGTTTACCCCAAATCTGTAGTTCGTCATGTACATGAAACATGACAATGTAATCATGTATGATGCACTCTTGTGGAATTAGAATAGAAGTGCAATTTGTGATGATGTAATTTTCATTGCATTTTGCATTTGTGGGGTCATGATTAATAAGATTTGTTGGCCTACTACTAAGGAACGTGCTTCCCTTGGTATGAACATCCTTGAGTTCCAAGGTTGTATTGAACTTATTAATGAGATTACAATTGAGATTCATAAACCTTGGAACAATGACCCCATAAGTCATAGTTTAATAGATGTTAAAGCATATATTGCATGAACAACACATGATCGTATATTGTTCATTTACTTGGATAACAAATATATATTGGCTCCTTGCATGATGTGAACATTTTGCATGAGTTTAATTTGTACAAAAAAATGGCATTAATGTTTTGTACATACATATAAATATTTTGAATATTTATTGGGGAATTCAAGTTATATGGGTGAGGATATGTTTGTTACATGATGGCTTGGGAAGCGCAAACTTACCCCTAGGCATGACCTAGGTGTAATGTGAGCGTACAACAAAACACGTGCAAGGTATAAAATGCAAATGGAATAGGGTATTGGGGGGTTGAAATGGAAATGTAAAAGACTAATGAAACATTTTGATTCCACAAAAGAAAAGTACAATCATTAGTTCCAAATAAGGTTAAATATAGGTTGTGTCACTTATATCTTGTATTTTGAGTATTTTGAAAAATGCCAATAGTAATTCATAACTTGGCATTCATGAAAACATATTATTCTAAAAAATTTGTGGTTTTTTTTCCTTCCTTATCATCTTTGCAAGTGGTTCAAAAGACAACACCTCATCCTCTACATCTAAGTCAAACTTCCATTTTTTCATCACCACATTGACCTTTTCATTTCATTTGCCATGGCTCCATAAACAAACATCATAAAAAAAATTCTTTCAACACAAATGGTCACAAACAACAAACTTTCTAGGAAAAAAAAGGTTTTCCAAATGGGATTGTTTCAAGTCATACATAGTCATAATGTCACAAATGCTCACAAACAACAAACTTTTTGGAAAAGAATTCTAGTTTTCCAAATGTGATTGTTTCAAGTCCTACATTTTCATAGTTCACAAATGGTCGCAAACAACAAAATTTTTAGAAAATTGTTCAAAGATTTTCAAATAAAACTATTTGAAGTCCTACATAATCATAGTGTCATAAATGGTCACAAACAACAAAATGTTTTGGGGAAAAAAAATTCTAAATAAAATTGTTTCAATTCCTACATTTTCATAGTGTCACAAATGGACACAAACAATAGACTTTTTGTGGAAAAAATGGAAGTTTTCTTAATGGGACCTAAATTTAGGTTTTAAGAGTTGAGGTAGGTGGAAATAGTCTTAAAATCAAGCTAACAAAACTCAATTTGCAAAAATTGACTTGAATTTAAAGTTTACCAATGCAAATAGGTGGAAACATGCCTATAATCAAGTAAACATAATTCAATTTGGACCATCATACCTAAATTCAATAGAAACATAATTCAATTGTATGAAACAATGAAATTTTGATCAAACAAACCCCCACATTGGTTAAATAGTTTTCCATTCAACATAATGAAAGCTCAATTCAAAATCAAACCTAAAGTAAGTGGAATCAAACCTAAATTTATGGAAACAAACTTCAAGAGGTTAGGAACAATTTTGAATTTGGTGAATCAAAATTCAAATGCATGCAAACAAACTTGAAATCGATGAAACAATCTTCAACATGTTGAATTGAATCTCAATTTTCTATGATTAAATCTTAACAAGATAAAACAAAGTTCGATTGAATGAATTAGACCTCCCATTTGGTAAAACAAATCTCCATTTGTTGGAATCAAATCCCAAACAAGGTGATACATACCACCAAGTTAATTAGGGTTTACTTTTTAAATAACTTGTGAAAACCCATGTTGATTAATAAATTACCGCATTTTATGAATCAGATTTCAAAAAGGTTCAACAAATTTCAAAGCATAGAATTAAATCCCAACAAGATGAAACAATGTTACAAATTAATTAAGGTTTACCTTTTAACATAACAATAACCTTCGAACTTATTCATAAAAATTAAATACTATCAATAGACTACCAAATTTGATGAATCAAAGTTGAACAAGGGGAAATGAAATTCAATTTGATGTAATTAAGCCTAAAGAAAATGGAACAAATTCCATAACTAATGAATCAAACTTAATTTTTGAAAAAAAAACTTAAATCAATGAAATAAAATTGCATATGATGGAATTTCACGAATTCAAATGGGAAACATACTTCAATTAATGGAATTAGATTTGAATTAAATGAAATAATCCTTCAATTACCTTTTAAGTCAAGGATGACCTATTTGTGATGTGATGAAAGCACCAATGCATGAACAAATTGTCATGTTTGATGAAATAGACCTCTAAAAATGTAATCAAATAGAATTTCTTGTAATTATAAGTGCTAAGGGCAATATAATTTTGAAATTTCCATAATATTTGTGTAAGATGTGTCAAATGTCTAAAAACTTTTCAAGAAAACCATGCCCAAACATTTAGTTTCAAATGGATTGGAAGTTCACTTTAAACCATTTAGTTGACAAATGTAAAACCAATGCACATCAAATGTAATCCAACACATTTGAAAGTATGCAATTACCTTAAATGTATAGAGTAAAGTTCCAAAATTTACAAAATCTCCGCATCAAAATCTAATATTTTAAAATGAATTAACGAATACAATTTGTTTTATCTAAAGGTTTATAAATTGAAACTAAAGTCATCATATGATTTAGTGTTGGAATCATAAATACCTTTAAAGAGGTCAATATTGCATGCAAGAACAAGTTTAAACATTGAATTTCAAACCCAAGGTGTTTTTTAAGAGAAGCTTAGGGATGGCATTTTGTGCAATGGTTTGAAGGTACCATGCATGGTTAATTTGGATAATTTCAAAAGCATTCCACCGCACCTTTTCACCTATGTAACCCTAAAACCATGATTTGTTCAATTTACAAAGATGCCATAACATAAAAGGGTTCATGGGAAGCCTAGGGAAGATATGGCCTACAACTATGGCATTTATGAAGCCATGCAACAAAATGCTAGTGGGTTCAATTGCAACAATTATAAGTCTAAGGTTTTGGCAATTTGGGGTTTTTGGTTGCTAGATTGTGGGTTTTGGCAAAAATTAAAGTGTTGAGGAAATGAATGAATGAAAGTACAAGATGGCAACCATGGTTTGGACAATCTTCCTCATAGCTTGTTGCAAAAACCAAATATAAACCGAATGACCAAGAGGAAATACCCCCAAAGGCTTGGTTTCCATCCTACAATCATAAATAATTTGTCACCTTTTACAAATCTATATATTAACACCATAATGTTTAAGTTTGAAAAGCTCTTGAATGCACAAAGTTGTCACTTTCAAAATTGAGAATCTTGGAATGCTTTTTACAACTCCAATCCCACACTCTTATTTTTAACTCAAATCCCACATTTTCCTCCATTTTTTCACAACAATGCCCTTCTTGAAATTGTTGAAGTTATTGACATTTTAATCACATTGCTTTCTTGTGTTTTCATGGAATGCAAATTTCACACTTCCCATACCTCTCGTGTAAAGTCTAAACTTTGATTGAATTTATGTGATTTATGTTGCTTTCACAATTTAAAAAAACCATCACTTCAATTAACACCTTTTCACACTCAAAATGTGCAAGTTTTGAAAGCTTCATGGGAACACTAGGCTTTTCATGCATGGACATTGGGTTTTTTCACAAAAAAAAAAATCATAGGACGAAATTAGTTTTACCATCAAATTTGATGGAAAAACTAATTCTAATCCCAACATCCCAAACTTATAATATCACAAAATTTCAATAAAATCTATGTGAAAATCATAAAAAACATGTTCATGCAACATTGTGGGCTTCAAAGTGTAAAAATGGAAAAATATATATACATATCACATTTATATAAATGAGATGTATTATCTACTTGTGATGTTTTGATGTATGATTTACATTTTAACTAAATTCGTGCAATTATAATTATGTAATTTTGAATAAAATTATATCACAAACTTCATAGGTCACGATTTAACAATAATAATTGTGCGAAATCTACTTTTCATAAGTTCATATGGAAAAGACATGGATGTCATTCATTTATTTGTATTGTTTGAATATTAATGTTGTGTGCATTGTTTAGACACGAATGTTATAGCCTATCCATACTATTTAGACACGAATGTTATAGCCTATCCATATTGTTTAGACACGAATGTTGTATGTCTATTTGTATTGTTTATGCATGAAAATCATGTTTAAACAATACAAACCTATGAAATAATATATTTTGTATAGATTTGGAATGAACCCATGAAGCCTATAAATTTGTGATTTTTGTGTATTAAACATGAACATTCATGTATAGCATTCAAAAAAAATGTTTCATTTGTTTGAATATTTAATATATTGAATACATATAAATATCATTCATTATCAACCATAGTACAAAATTTCTGCAATCTTTGTATGAACCTATGAAAATCAAATTTCATACAAAATTTGTATGAACCTATGAACTTATGAAGCTTAGTAAGTTTATGATGAATTATTTTGTTTTGTACCTACATCACAAATTTAGCATGCGACAAATTAATTCTGAAAATTGTGTGAAGTTCGTTCAGTCATAGGTTTGTACATTTTACACACGAATATCATGCATTGGAAACATGTGTAACACATGGATAAATGTATTAACGAATAAAGTACAAACCTATGAATGAACGAATGTCACACAATTTCACATTTTCTAATAAATCCATGTGTCAAATGTGTTTTCAATGCATGATATTAATGCGTGAAACATATGAATTGTGAATGTACTAATGTTATATGATTTCCATTTCTAAGCCATGAAATGTTAAATTTGTGATGTATATCACCCCTAATTATGTATATTTTCCTTTAACTTGTCAAATTAACTAATCTTGCCCCCTAATCAAAGGACTTTATGAATATTTTATTGTCCAACGCAACAATGGCAAGGTACATATCATTATCATAAAAAACTAATAAAGGTAGGGCATAAAGGGTGGAGGCCACAAATAGGCCATTTGGCCTTGGGTGACCTAACATTCACATTTGTACCATCGTTGGATGAATAACAATATTGGATGAAAAAAGTTCAAGAATACGTAGCTAACTATGATTTTACTTAACTAATTAACTAAGGAATATAGCCAAGGTCAATAGATAACTATCCTAGGTCATTGCACTTTTAGCCCACCTATTGGCATTTAATTAGGTTTTAATTTCAAGGTACATTTCTTCCTACCAACTATCATTCAAGGAATAACAAACTCACAAGCAAACTAGCCCCACAAGCAAGTAAGCTTGCAAGCTCGCAAACAAGTGAATAGGTTTGCAGATTAACTAACAACAAACAAACAAACTCATTCCATGAACAAACTTTTGGTTGTAAGTTCTGAAAACAAGCAAGGCAACATGTTAGCAAATGAGCTTGTGTAATGTGTTTGTTTTTTTTACTGCCTTGCCTTGCCTAAAGCTTCTTGGTTGTCATGGTGTTCAACAAATTGTGCATTGAGATCCCAACTTTAATAATTGGACCAATGAACTAACACACCAAAATGAACCATTTGATTTTGAGAATAAAATTTACCATCTAAACACACCATCTAATCATGAATGCAAATAAATCATTTTATCATTTTAATACAAAAAAATCACACCAAATTTATACACCTATCAAATGTGAAAAATCATTATGTAAATGTTTTATGGATTTTTTGAATGGGCAACATGTGTTTTAAATGCATAGGGTGTTAACAACATAAATGCATGTTGTTTTACGAGCCTCCTCACAATTTTATGGTTATATATGTTTAATGGGTTTCTTTGTCAAGGGCTTCTACCATCCATGTCTTCTTACATAACTTTAATGTCCCCAATAAAAAAATTGCCAAAGAAAAGGCAAAAAAGTTCAAAAGTTTCTTAGTTATTTTAATTTAATTTTTCTTTAGTTTTGTAAGTTAATTAGAATGCACACAACCATTATTATCATTTCACCAAAACTTGTATCGTTTCAATACTAACTTATGTTAGTGTCCATCATATTGTTCTCAAATTTTCTTTAATTTGTGATTTGCTTTTAAATCATTATTTGATGTTGCCCTCAATGTTCATGATGTATACTTATAATGCATCATTGGTGATTTTTTTTATCTAGCTTTTTTTGTTATACTCTTCTTAAATAGAAAGAGGAGGGAGATAAATCTTAAATCTTCAAGAGCTTAAAACCTCAAAATTTCAAACCTACCAAACCTTGAAATCTATTTCACATGTTATACTTGAGACAACCATTTAAAATATATATACTTGATGATGTGATGGGGTTTAAACAAATTATAACCCCACCTATCCCCTAAACCTCTTAATAAATGTGGCCAACTTGGATATTGTGTAAGATATGGCACAAGGTTTTGAAGAAAATGAACAAATTCAAATGTTTTGTCGAATTTTGCAGAGGAGGGCCTTACAAATAACATAACCACATTTGAACCCACATGCAATTTAAAAACAAATTATTTGTGAGGTGCCCCAAAGATGGATGTCCCCAAAAGCTTGATAGCACATGTTGAATCATTGACCATCACAAATAGAATGCAAGTATCATGAGTGACAAGATTCAAAAAAATTGAAAGGAGTAGAAAGTAAATGCAAACAAATGAGAAAAAGGTGCAAAAAGTGAATGGGATGCATTAACACAATCTTTTATGCTAGAAAACCTTTGTTGGTGAAGTTTATGAAACACAAGCTTCCATAGTTTTTCAACATTTCAAAGTGGGGGCAAGTGATCAACCCTTCAAGCTCCAAGAAGTTGGACACCATTGATATGATGCCATGACTCATGTTAGGTGGTCTTTTTTTTCTTTTTTTTTTGTTTTTTGTTGGGTCTAGATTTTAAAAGAGATTTTAAAAACTAACCTAGTTCGTTTTTTCCATCTTGAAGAGACATGGGCAAGGTTTCAAAGTTCTTAGGGAAAAAAAAACTAGTTTTCAAAATGCAAGTTCTTACACATTTAATACAAGTTGGGTTTTTAAAGGTGGTTTTCACAATAAGTTCAATTATTTTCAACTTGATTTTTTTTCAAAACTACAATGGTGTCCAAACTTGATTTTTAAAATGTAATAAAACTTAATATTAACATAAGTTCAATTATTTTCAACTTAATTTTTTTAATTAAAAAAACATGACTTGGAAAACATAAAAATAAAAAAGTAATTTTCTCCTCCAAGATTTTGTATATCCACAACTTCATCTTGTTCAAACGAAACTTCAAATTCTTTTAGCAAACTATACATCTTATGATTTGAAGACTCTCCCCCTTAACATCTTTCCCATCATTAACACAATAGAAAGACTAACATAATGCATTTATCTTATGAACTTTTCACATTTTCCTTTAAGCATGCAATTTCTATAGTTTTATTTCCATTTGTTCTCCTATTTTCTATTTGAAGACTTCCTTCCACAACTTCTTCCATAACTATGCCATTGAGATATATTTCATGTTCACCTTCAATTATGATTACATTTTCATTTTCACTTGACATTTTCCTTGTGGAAAATCTCAACAAGGTGGAGAAATTAAAATATACATGTTTTGTCAAATGTGGGTTTTTTAAAAATTCAAATTATCTATGTTATATGAAAATTAAGTCCTAAAAATTACAAGCATTTACAATCTAAAATAAAAATAATTCCTATCTTCATCTTGCAAATAGTGGCAAAAAAAATTGTGTAAGTGTAAAAGGAGGAAAGTGTTTGGAAAATAATGCATGCACATAGAAAAAAAAGACATGATTAATGCACCAAAAACCCACAAAAGAACATAAAGGAAACAAAAAACAAAAAAGGAACATAAAAATAAAAACACAAACAAAAAAAAAACAAATAGAAGAAAAATAATATAATTAGAATATATATACATAAGAAATTAAAAATGAAAAAAATAGACCAAAAAAGAATTAAATATGTATATATAAAGAAAAAAAATCCTGAAAAAAATATGAAAACAAGGGGGGGAAACCACGATGGAACGTAAACAAACAAATAAATAAATAAATAAACATAAAGGGGGAAAAAAACACAAACAAAAACCGAAAAACGAAAATAATAATAATAATAAAGAAAAATTAAAACATATTTATTGAATGTGATTGGAAATGTTATTTGTAATGGAGAGGAATTCTTCCTAGACTTGGAGCAAAAGTTTTTCCTAGAACAAGAGGTCTTTTTGAATTTGCACAAATCAAATTAAAAGAGAGGGGGGGGGGGGGGGGAGAAGGTATTAATTTGAAGATGTGAGCAACAACGCACAATTAGCAATGAAAAAAGAAATGTAAAATGATAGTTTATATAAAAGAGGGTGTCATGGAGAAAAAACTTATGCTCTCACAATAGTTCTAAAGTTTGTGGTGTTGATTCTCCTTCAAACCTTGATTTATTTTTTTAAAATCAACTTTATTTACTACCCCCTAAGCTTGCCGCTATTAAATATATAATACATTGACCCTATTACTTATTACTATTTTGACAAGGTATCCAAAAATAAACAAACCAATTTTCAAGTTATTGAGAACTTATAAGCGAGTTTCAACATGTTATCACCATAAGTGATGTCCAAAGGAATTTGTGAGCCCTAATTCAACAATATCCTTTCCTTGGGCCTTATATTTGGTTATTTATGTAGTAAATGACATTTTAAGTAAGTAATAGTAGCATTTAAAAAATTACAATTGAATTGAACTTCTTGAGCCATTTCAAACTTATTAAGTAAATTGGGGTTAATTATTGAAATATTATATGTTGAATGGCCTTATTAGCATAATGATATGTAAACTAATATCTAAATGTTATTCATTATAATCATTTATAGTATTACATAAGTTGCAAGTGTAGTTTTGGATTGTGATCACTTGCAAGGGAAGCATTCGAAAAGCCAAGCTTACAATGTAGTTGAACACAATAAATTATTTGATTAAGAAAAGTTTGGAAGTATAAAAGGTGTTCCATAAGTGAACATAATATTCAACTAATAGACATGTAGAAAAAATTCATATGTTATTAAGAAATCCTATGAAAGATAAGACGACAAAAGTACTACATTTATTATACCATAACATAATAAATGTTCATAGTAACAGAAATTCAATAAGTCAACAAATGGTGCAAACAAGATATTATGCCCTATGTTCCATTGATAGTGGGTTGATCGATCCTTTTAGCCAACTATAACGTCCATCGCCAAGGATTTAGGTATGTAAAATAAAACAAACATTGTCATTTTCACATCAACAAACTTTTCAAGCCTATTTTCGAAAGTATGAACTAATTTTAAGTAGATGGTAAGAACATGAAGGTTAGGTGACATTCAATGATCCCATATGGATTGAGTCATTCAAATGTGCATCACCTTTCCAATTGGCTCTTCTTCACGTAATCGTTGAGAGACATTCATGTCAATCGGTGTTTTTTCAAACTTTTCACTCCATAATGGCATGATTAGAGGTCTTGAAGATGTGATAACATCACCTGCCGCGATTGGATCTCCACTTGTGTCAATAGAAATAAAAAATAACAACTTGAAACAACAAATTTAATATTTGCATTTGAAAGAGGTTTGATGTTTTTATTTTGAAAATTAGGGTACGCATAATATGCAATAATGTGTATTCTGATGATGAAATTATATGAAAACTTCAATGGCCTAATTCCAACGGACTCACTAAGCTTTAATTCAAACAATGGATATAGATAATATAAGGAAATTTTGTAATGGAAGACTTATTTCCATTTGATTATCATTTGATTATGTATTACTCAAGTAATTAATACAACTTACCATGTACTACATAAGTAACTAATACATGGGAAGGAGTAAAGAATGTGTATTAAACAAATGAATAGTACATGGGTTGGGAAGAAGGTTATTAATGTTCTTGAATTGACTTAGCCAAAGAAAAACCAAAAGATGTTTATTTTTTACTACTAGTAAATTATACTAGAGATTAATTACTTTGAAAATAGTAAGATGAAAAATTAAAATGTTAGGGCCAAATGGATGGAATTGACATTGATTAGGTTTAAGGATCCCATCAATACAACCAAGGTAAGGAAGAGGATGGATCCTCCAAATTCATCGGTCATGAGGATTATTATCCTACCTTGAGTGGAAGATGAAAACCTTTATAGTATTTTCATTGGGTATAAATATCCTTGTCCTAACCATCATTAGATAATGGAATCATTTTCAAATCTCATTGGTTCGTGAAGGGAAAGGAGGTCATTGATTAGAAATAAGGATTTTCATAAGCTCTCATTGACCAAAAGAAAACAAGCTCAAAGAAAGGTCTTATGGGTGGCTCCTTGAATATATGGTCTTCTGTTTATGTCATGGTGAAAGACTTATGATTATAACGAAGAATGTGTGAAAGGGAAGGAAAAACTATAATGCTTATGTATGTGTGTTATTCATAAACACAAGGGCATGTGCAAGTAAAAGAACATGGAAAAACACTATGTGTAACATGTAGTGATAGTTGAAAGGTTATGGAATAGTTTGATGAACAAATTTTAGGACTTATAGTGAAAATAATTTTTTTTTAAAAAAATGTTTCAAACCACAAACAATGCTAGTGTAAGAGTTGAAAAATGTTCTCACAAAGTTTAATATCATTTGAGCTTTTGTTAGGGAGATGTTCAACATTGGGGAAAAACGATCTTAGACCTCTTCTATTAAAATGTTTTATTTTATATACGCACCCAACATTGGTCATGACCTTAACTTGGGTGGATGATTAATTTTAAGGAAGGACAATACAATTTCTTGATATTTAGAGGAAATTGCATGTTTCCAAGGAAAAATGGGCCCAAAAGCAAAATATAAACAAAAGGAAGTGAGTGGTAAAAGTGCTATTAGACTCAAACACATTCCCACAAGTTGAGATAATGCAAAAGAAATGAGTCCCAATCACTTCCAAGCGGGAAATCATTTTGGGACTTAAGTGTCCCAACATGTTTTAAATTTTTGGGACAAAAGTGTACATGTAGTAAACATGGTCCAAATTGGGCCCCTAACATACGATTAAAAAGGTCTTGATGCACAACATAGATATAAAAAATGGCCTCACTTTCCCCATTTGGAATTTTGATCTATGAGTTAAATGGTTCAAATGACCTCTTATCGAAGCTTGCAACCCAATGTTAGAAAAAACTTACAAGATAATGTGATTAGATTTAAAAGAAGACATGGTTTGAAGGAGTTATGATGCTTCAAAATGTTGGGACATTACATTTCCTGGTTTTGGGAATGCATTTTGAGACTCTAAAAGAGTTTTGGCCATTTCAATGTACCCTTTATGGTTAATCACAAAGTATATTATCGTACCTTATCATTAGATACAACCCCCTACTAAATTAAATTTAAAACAAAGGAACTTTTGACACTTCAAGTTAAGCTTTTATATTTTTTCACACATTTTCAATCCTAAATTTTAAACAACTTGTATAAGGGAAAATTCAAAAAATAAACATTTTTTGGGATGATTATGACATGTGTTAAAGGAGGATGTTGAAAACTATGATTTTAAGAATATTATCAAGGTGAATTCAAAAATTTGTAAACTTTTTTTGGGTGATGATCATGGCATGTGTTAAAGGAGTATGTTGAAGATTTAGACTTCAATTTTTTTTTAAATGATAAAATTCCACCATTAATAGCCCATTTGTGTTATGGCTTCAAGTTTTGTGTTATTTCAATATTTTATTTTTTAGAGTTCCATAATATGTGTTTTTTTTTCACATTAATTTTATATAATTAAATATGGAATTTCATGTGATCACAAGTTTCATGAGTTCTCACTTCAAAACATATGGATACAACAAGTGTTGTGTTTCACTTTTGTTAATTTGGAATATTCATTGAATTAAGCAATCTTGTTTTGAAATTTCTTACACTTTTAGCATTTTTTCTTTTTAAATTTATGAAAAATTTCAACATCTGCATTTTCCATTGATTTTTGTTGAATCTAACCATAGGGTATGTATAAGGGAGGAAGTGATGATTCCTCCCAAGTTTGAACTATGTGAGTTCTAGGTGAGTTCATAGCAAGTCCATGACTGAATTTCTCCAAATACGTAAATTGCCTTCTTATTTTAGTTGGTGCATTTTCACATGTACAAGGGTTCAACTTGAAGATCTTGTCTTAGTCCCATATTGGAATTATTGTACATCTTTCAAACCGCCAAGTGTGAGGAGTTAGGAGTGTGCCCAAGGTTTTTAAGTTTTTCATAACGCATTGTATCAAAAAAAAAAGTCACTACCTTGTGGCAATCCTTTGGGGGTGTGTCATGAATTACATCAACTTTTAGGATGACTCATGGTTATATTGAAATTTGGGTTTTGAAAAAGGTATGGGTTCCTAAGATTTAAAACAACCATGACCAAAAGGGACAAGAACATATTTAAGAAGTGTTACAATGGAACAAGCATGAGGAGCACATGTGTTTATAAATTATTGTAATTATCTTTGTATGTATGTATGTTTGTTTGTTTTTGTTTTGTTACAAATCCCAAAGAAATGTTAACAAGGTTTTTGGTGCAGTGAAGATTATGGCTTGGGGAGGACGTGTTTTGCAAATCTTTCATTGATTCATCCCAATTGTGGTATGAAGGAAAGGTGGGAACATGAGTTGTTCAAATCTACAAATCCATAAAGTTTCAAAATGTGAAACTCGAACATGATAATTCACATTGAAGAAACTGATTCATTTGATGAGGATATTGAAGAAAAAATATATAGAATAAAAGAAAGGGAGAAGTTTGATACAAAAGTGGGGAGTCCATGAGAGTGGGTAGGATTAGAGTAAAGAGCAAGAAGAGTTTTAAAACGATTGAGTAATGTTTTAGTTGGTGGAGGTTCATTCTCTCATGCTTAAAGATGGAGGATTGTGTTGGTTTGAAATATTCCATGAGAATGATGAGTAGTTATGATTATTTTGTGTGTTCTCCTTTCATGTCATGAGACTTTCATGATTAGTTGTGTTTCTTTTGTAATTGTTTTTGTTCAAATTCAATACCAATTTTGTTTCTTGTTCATTTTTTGTTCCTAGATCATCTATACTTCATTTCTTTTCTTACAATCTTTGAAATTTCATCTTTTTCCTCACATTTTGATTAACACATGCAAATCATTTAACATGCATAATACCATTAGAATGTTACACTGCATGCAAATATAATGCATGTTGTTGACAACTCATTGTATCATTGTTCTATTTTTCATAACATTGGTGATTGCTCTCAGCCATTTATGTTTTACTTCACACAAACCCATTTCAGAAGCAATTTTTGAAGTTGAAATTGTAAATTCCATTATTGCAGAAGAATTGGATTTTGTTAGGACTACTGGGAATAAGTTCATCAATGCAGGGACCAATAGGTATGAGGCAGATATATGGAAGAAGGATAATGTTTTGGCAGAGGATGGTAATGACAATTTTGACCTTGATGATGATTTTGCAAAGAAATTGGGTGAGTTCTTTTCTCGACTCTGGTAAGTTGTTTTGTAGGTGTATGATAACAGAAGAGGAAAGCAGCTAAGTAGGTCAATGTTGGTAAAAGATTTTTGCTTAGACCTCTAATTGTTTCTGGACATATGATGAATATGCTCTAAAATAACATGTGTGTGCTTACTTCTTCTCACTGTGCTCAATTTTGAGAAAGTCTGTGGAACTGTATATAGAGAACTGTCATTTGCTGAGATTCCATCACTGGCTGCATTCTGAACTTAATTGCTCCTTGCCATGAGCATTGACTACTCACTGCCAGAAACAGATTCCCAATTTGGTCTCTTACAAGTGACTACAGTTTGAACCATTTTATACTGTTCTTTGGATGCTTTGTCTCTTCTTGAAAGGGATATCAGACATTTATATTGGAGACACTGGGACTTGACTGGTGGACTATTCACCAAGTTGGATTTCTTGTTGAGGTTGGAGCTAAAGAGAGATTTTGTTCTCGTTGGCATTTTGCAGTTTCACTGTGACATACAGGAAGGGCTGTTGCAACAAATTGAAAGCAAGCATGTAAGGCTGTGGGCTTAATGAGTGGTGCCTACTATATACTTTCACATACTGGGCAAAGTTTTTCAAACATTCTGGGGTTTTAAGATCTTGAATTATGAATTTGTACCTATGAGATCGGTGGGTAAACTTGCTTCAGTTGTGGATGGCAGCTTGATTTGGCTTTGCCTTTGGTAGAGTGGCATGAGTACAGTGACTCCTTGTAATTGCATACAAAGGCTTCTTCCGTTTCTTTGTTCCATAATTATGGGTTGGCAACAGGCTTGATTACTGCACACAGATGATGAAAGAACTGTACCAGGCTTAAGTAGCCAATTAGGGAGAGAGACAATGGCATTGCTCCTGTCCAGGTTTTCCTGTCTTGATGTTTGTAATCTCAAGACTGCCTCAGACCATCTGCATTCTCTTTAGGAAAGACAAAAGAGTCCCTCTGCTCGTCAATCTTCTGTGCAAGGGGGTATTGAAAACTGCAGTTTCTAACTGAGGAGGCATTTTGCCTTCTTCCTCTTGCCATCTGTGCTGCTTAATCCAATCAACCCATATGGTATGTAAAAGATTGTTTTGTGTATCATTTGATACACAAACAAGTAAATCAATACCTAATAAGAAGAATAAACTATGGGAAAATTGAAGCAAGTAATCAAAAGTTGTACATATCATTTTGGCTTCAATAACCACCCTTTGATAGGAACAAGGTTTTAAACAGAATACAATCATTTGAAATACAAAACACAAGTTAAATCAATACATAACAAGAATATAACTATGGGAAAATTGAAGCAAGTAATGAAAAGTTGTACATTTCGAGTCCAAAACCTTATGTGCAAGGGAAGGTATATGGTATCAATTGTTCCAAAAATTTCATTTTAACAAAACAGTGTCAATTACAAAGGCTGTCAATCAGAGAACAAACAACACAGATGCTCACCAACCAACAATAATGTATCTCAACTTAATAAAACAGTGTGAATTCACAAAGGCTACCTCTGTCGATTCATGAACAAACAACAGATGGTGACCAGCCAACCTATCCTGGTATTTTCATTACTTTAGGAGGATAGAGAGAAACATAAACAAGGACAAAGCTTTGACATGTAAAAAGAAAGCAAAGAAACATAATGCATTTCAGCATGCCTTTCAAATTCCATTTCCCAAGTCTAGTTCTCCATTTTCATGTCTTGTTCTACTCTGATATTGACACATCCCACACACAATGTTTACTTCTTTTCTTACCTTGCTGCAGGAACTAAAGTTGAAAGTCCAGAGATTGAAGGGTAATACCTGTTGTGATGTCACTGTAAGAGTACAATCCAAAATTCTCGGAGAATGGCTTGTGTACAGATAGCAGCAATGGGTCCTTTACCACATTGGCTTTCAAGTAAATTAGAGTAAGATCATTTATCCTCTACCTTCAAGACAAAGCACTCGACACAGGGCCATAACTTCCATTTTCCTCACCCCGTATGCATAACATCCAGTCAGTCTGGAATAATGGAAAACATCTCTTACCCACAAAAAGAAGGCTAAAACTGTTGAATGGATTATGAGAACTCAATCTTTGACAACAGCACCTTTCTTCCTGTTCTTAACTTTCTTCTTAACAGCAGCAAGCAAGTTGAGTGGAGTATCAATTGGAACTGCTTCAGTAACTTGTGATGGATCAGCAGCAGCACCTGATAGAGTTTCTGCTGTTACAGATATTAGATTTCCTAAATCACCCCTCGATCCTTCTTCCTCCATAGCTTCAATGTCTGAACTCCTAGGAAAAATAGGCCCAAGTGGTCGGCTTGCCTTATCTTGATGCTGAGAAGAAAGTTTTGCATATACTGTGGCAGCAGCTATTTGGCTGCCTTCAATTTGATGCTGCAAAGGTGTGGCCACCACTTCTCTAGGCTTCTCTTGCAATGAGATGCTCTCCTTCAACATTCCTTTGGCAACCTTGTCAAACTCAACCAGTGCCTCCAGGTCTGCCATAAAATTTATAACCTTGTCACAGCTAGGATTTGTCACATTTACAACTCCCACCTATGTATTTCCCTTAAAATCACATGCACTCACCTCAAACATTACTTAGGAATACATTGAAGTGGGATACTTATGAATATAAAATGAACTTTTACTCTGATTAGAGCCCAGACTGAAGAAATACACACCGAGAGGATGGGCAGAGTCCTTTCCCACTGCTTTCAGTGATGTTGACTTTGTGTCTACCCTGCAGCATAGACATTAAAACTTTCTGAGTGGAGGCCACAAACACCTGAAGCAACTCCAGTCAGCTCCACTGCTCAACAGAACTCTGATCTGTCCTCCATATGAATGCATCCCTCCACTGATCATAATAAAAAATAACTATCATTACTAACATCCAAGTCCACATGCTTTCACATGGGCCATCCATATGACACCAAAAACTACCAGACAGAAGCTTTTGTTGAGGGTCACTATTAGCAGCTGTCACAAATCTGGAGCACTAGGATGTTAAAGAGACCAGGAAGAGACAAAGATGAAGTATCCATACCAGCCAGACGTGCCTCCCTCAAACATAATTTCACTCTGTTCAGTCAAAAGAGCAACTATTGGCTTCTCGTCCTTGTGCACTTCAACCCTTTCCTGCTCATCATCCTCAGCATTCTGCTTAAAGTTGGAGGCCCCATCCTCATGCCTGATCTCACCTTCTTCCAAGACTTTGACTGTACCTAACATTACTGTATCCTCCTTGCTCTCAGTAACTGTGGTGTTCTCAATTGCATCATCCATCTCCACTTCTCGTTCTGTGACTCCGGAATCAACAATGGCACCAGCATGAGACAAGGCTGTGAAGTTATGATGTCTTCGTATCTTCCTTTGTGCCCTTTCTGTTTCATGAACTTCAACCTGATACACAATCCCATGGTATTGGTCTCACTTAGTGTTTATATTCAAGGACACTTCAGGAAAAAATCCATTATGTTCACCTTTCATCAGCATCCATCTACTTCAGCAAAACAATCTCAACAGTGGAAAATGCTTATTGCAGACAGAGTTGGAAAGACTGGGATGGCAATACCACTTTCTTAAGAGTTTCAGTTAAAACAGCAGCCTTTGTTGATGCAAGCCTAAGGCAGCGCATAAGCTCACTGGCAGACACCCCCACACCACCCCCTTTCTGCACTCCACAAACTTCACCATGTATGTTTACTGTAATTGTCAACCGGCCCCCCATCACCAATTCTTCTTTCAAGCTTGGATCCAGTACCTGTACAAATGCTTGTCCCATGAGCAACATGCAGAAATTAACAAAGTTTCTTAATCTTTCACACCAAGCAGCAATTGGAACAATGCCAAAAGACTCACCAGGAGATCTCCATCACCCAGAAAAGCGAATGTGACTGCAATTGGCAGATGATGAATACTCAATGCCAATGGCTCACGTACCTGCAAAAACACTGGTCAATTGTTTAAACTTAACACAGAATAGATGTTAATCATATCTGCCCACTAGAATAAATGTTGAGATACAACTTTAAGTTTGCAGATTTTATGAGCAATTACCAGTGAAACGCAGACTGTCATGACAAGGTCATATCCGTCACTGGCCCACCTACATAGATTAAAGTTACAGAAGAATACATGGATGACAAGTCAGTAAGACATTGGAGCCAAACCTCAGGAGGGTGCACAATGATGTCTTGGCCATCTGGCCCCCCTAATGTGCACTCTGGCCTTCGGAAAGAAAGCAGAGCTGCAAGTGCCGCCAGATTTGCTGCATCAATCAGATTCCTGACCTCCCAATGCTCAGCTCAAATTAGAAAAAAGTTGCAAAACCAACCTTGCAATCCGGTTTGCTCCTTTGTCAAAACATCTCCATGTCTGGAAACCTTAAAAAACCCATGATATCTGATCCAAATATTTTGAACTTAATGTTCTCTGAAGGAACATTATGGCTTCTTCCTTAAACCATTGCAGTAAACAGAGTGCATTATGGGTTCTAGATTCAGGAGTAGAGATGATCATATACCCGCCATTATCAAGGATATGGATGTCTAGCCGAATTGCCCAGACAGACCTGCCTGCCAGCACACACAGTGACTCTGTATCCACTGCTTTGCTCTCCCTGCACTCACGTGTCAAATAAGATAAGCTTCAATAAACAGACAAGTTCTCAGACCATATTCTACTTGCCATAGTGAGAGATGGAAGAATGAGCAGTCAGTAATTTCCACTGCCAAGTTGCAAACTAGACAACACTACCTTGCCATAGTCAAAGATGGAAGAATGAGCAGTTGGCAATTTCCACTGCCAAGTTATAACCTAGACAACAATACCTTGAAAACCCATTCTGGAGGAGAGAAGAGAGAAGGCTGTGAAATTTTGAAAGCATTTTAGCTGACTGATAGGTACGTACCTCAAGCCCCGGTCAATAATGCGGCCAAGCTCCACAGCCATCTCTCCAGGCCGACCAGGCTCAAACCCTGGGTCAGCCATGGGCGAAAACTCCGTGAAAATGGCAAGGGTTCCTTCATTGGGGCGGTCTGGATAGGGTTGCACCAGCTGGGCACTCACCACCGCAAGCACCCTTGTCTGACCTAACTGCACCTCGGCTGAATCATCTCTGCAAATAATAATTTTTTTTTCTGGCTTTCTTTTAGAGCAGAAACAAGAAGGAAAGTTTGGAAACTAAAAAACCACAGTAATAATTCTTCTATTGTTGTTGTTGTTGATGATGATACAGAAAAAGACTGCAAAGTGCGTGGAAGCAACGGATTCTTTCCATTCTTTCTTCGTTGCTTGAAGACAATTTTTTAAACAAGGGTTCAGACAGCTGCTCCTGGAAGCTACAACAACGGAAACAAACAAACATACATACATACATACTTGGAGAATTTGATGACCAGGCGACGGAAATCGAAAGGCGTTCGACCATCGATGCGTTGATTTTCCCGCAGCGCTGCTTCGATGAACTGCTTCTCGTTGATACTCATACGCATCGCACCCATTGCCATGTTTTCTTTCTTCTTCTTCCTTTACTCTCCCCTCACTGTTTCACTCTCCTCCTCGTTCCCTCATAACGGCAACAACACCATCACAAGCTTCAGAAAGCAAAAAAAAACACATACAAACTCAAAATTTCTTTTTGAATCCTTCCTTCGCGCTCTATCGATTCCTTAAGAGTCGCGTGATTCTCTCTGTTCCTCCCATGGGTGACATCTCTCGTACGTGAGCTCAAAGCTGGTTGTTTCTGCATGCCACGAACTCACTCAAAGATTAGGGTTAGGGTTAGGGTTAGGGTTTAGATTCAGAGGTTTTACATCCTGAAATCACTCGAATTTATCTTAATTTGATTTCTAAGAAATTTTAATTCAAAAATTTGCTGAAATCACTTGAATTTATCTTATTTTGATTTTTATGATATTTTAATTTTAAAATTGCTGAAATCACTCGAATTTTATCTTTATTTGATTTTTAAGGGATTTTAATTAAAATTTTGCTGCCATTTCCAAGGGACCATGCTGTTTTCATTTTCAACTTGGGTTTCGTGCTGCTTGGCACTACCAAGTGACGACGATTAAATGATTTTGTGGACATAATAATTTTGTTGTAATTAAATTTGTCTTTTGAATAATATGTTAGGGTTAATTTTGAGTGTTCATCAGATTTATTAATTTGAAATATTTTTTCAAAAGATAAAATTGTGCAGATTTTATTATATGTCATTTTGCTTCATTCATATTTTTAAAAAAATTTAAATGTGTCACACAAAATGTCGATTATTTAACTGTGTTATTTATTTTTAAAAATTATGTTTTGTTGATGTTCTCATAATGAATATTTCAAGGAGTTTTGATTTTTTCCTGAGTTTGATATCTTTTATTTATCAAAGTTGCATGAGGGACATTCTTAGTAAATATAATTTTCATTATTATCTCATTCATTAGGACAAAATTTGATAAAACATATGCCAACAATTTATCCTGAAATTATACAAATAAAAATATATTAAAAAATACGTTATATATGTGTTAAATGGTTAATTTATTTTTTTAATTGTATAATGATTTCATTTTTATTGTGCTTTCAAGATTGAAATTTGTTGATTTGTATTAAAAATCAGAATTATAAATAAATAAATACATGAAAAAAATATGGATATAGAATGTGATTTATTAATTTAAAATACACAAAAAACATGTTTTGTTTTGTATCAAACCAAATCTTGAGATTTAAGATTTTTTATGATTTGTAATCATGGATTTCAATAATAATGTTTCAAATGATATGTGATGTATTATCAAATATGCTATTAAACTTAAAATTGTAGTTGTTGAATGAAAAGATTAACCATAAATGTATGTGATTGTGAATGATGGATTTTTAAATAATAACACACACAAAAGGTGTTTGCCTTGACTTTGGTCTTTCCCCCCTTGTTTCTTTTTTTTTCTCTTTCATGGGTGCTTTCTTTTTATAAAGTTTGGTAGGCTTTCATCATCTCACGGTTTTCAAAGCCTTCGTGTAATATGTAATGATTGTAGGTTAAAAAACTTGTGAATTATGATTAACATCCAATTGATTTAACCAAAATATTAAAATATTGAGGGATGTAAAATTCGAAATCAAGAAGAAAACTTTGAAAAAAAATCAATTGCATTTGTTTTTGCAATCAATTTGGAAGCATTTGATCCAAAAAAAAATTGGGTCACTTTCTATGCTTTCCTTTTTTTTCTTCTTGTAAAGTTCTTGTGGCAACAAATCATTTATCCTTATATGCATTTAATTAATGACACACATTGAAAAAAATTTGCAACCCATACGACTTATTTATAGGATGTTGAAAACACACATAATTTAGGGGATTCATAATACTTGAGCTCCACATTGCTAGTGGCATTCAACTACATGGTTATGTGTTTGGGGAATGGAGATGTGTCTTTATTGTTTAAATTGTTGTGGAAATGCAATTGCATTTTTGGGACAATGTAAATAGATTGTTCTAGGTTGAATCCAAATGCTATATTGGTTGAATATGCTATTGTAAAAAGCCCACAAGATGAACCATTTGGTTGTTGCATGACATCTGCATATGTACATAGCAAATGTTCAACATTAATTATTTTAATTAATAATTGCATAGTATCATCTAGTAATTTTTTTGTTCTTGATGTGTTTAAATCATATATTGTGCAATGTAAGTTTGGTGTGGTTGTGTGTATTTAGACTTAGATCCAATTGTTATTATTTATGAAAGTGTGTTGTAGACATTTGGATAAGTATCTATGTATGGTTCCTATAATTATGTATGTGTGTTGTCAGTATCCTAACATTTCTAGTTTTTGAACATATAACATTTGCATTGTTATTGTCATATGTTGGTCATTCAACCATTTGTAGGGATTTAGAAAGACTTTTTCATCATTTATGGTTAATTGAAAATCTTTGTGCCAATAGTCAATAACGTCATCATTAATTATGTTGTTGTTTGAATCTTCTCTTATCATGATTTTTGTTATTTTTTGTTGAATTTCAATGTGTAGTGTTTATGTTATGTTTTTAGTTATATCATGTTTTGAGGTATGTGTTACCTATTTGTTGATCCTTTTTTGAATTTAGTTATGTTTATGTCTTGTATAATGATATCTTGTAGGATTATTAATCCATTTATTGAATGTAGACATGATAACGTTACATATGTGTTGTGCATATTAAGTTAGACATTGTTGGGTGGTTGGTAAAGGTCTATGATCAAATGTTTGTCCTTGTGCTTTGAAGTCTATGAGACAAAAAGTCGGGGCTAGTGGTAGTTGATATCTATTGATTGTGAAATTCTTGTATGTGTTTGATTTTGATATGTGGATTTCATTGACAATTCCTAGATTTGGATACAAAATTTTCGTTACAATTACTTTCATTCTTTTATAGATTTTAAATAAAGGTGTTAAATATTGAATTTTACTTGTGGATAATGTATGTCTTATAATGTATTTGAAGTCCTTTCATATTGGCCTTTTTTTTGTATGTGTTAGTTACAACGATAACAGAACATTTTTGAACATTTTCAAATGGATATCTATCATGTAATGGTTTCTGACATTTTGTAATTCATTGCAACATATTATGAAGGTTGTTACCTTCCATGGATCATACAATCAGTTTAGATTTAAATTAAATAGAAAATATGTTTTTAATAAGTCAATTTTTTATTTCATACAATTTTCAATTCTTAAGTTCTTTAGAAGTTTAACATATTGTATGTCTTCATTTTGTCACATTTGTTTTGTGAATATGACGTTGTTCAACCAAATGTAATTTTTCCAAAGATTTTTTTTCTATGACCTTTTTTTGAGTTGATTTTGTGAAAGAAAAAAGTGGTTGGATATTTGTTGAATATAGTGGTGTGTCATTTATTGGTGGAAATTGCAAAAAAATTCCATGACCATTATGTTGATTCCTCCAAATGGTAAAATGTTATATTTTAATTTATGTAGTTTTAAATGCAATGTGGCAAGTAAGGTACAACCTACCATTGATATTTCATCAATTATGATTAATTATATTTATGGCCATAAGTCTATTATTGAGGTTGGTTTGTTTACATTGGCATGTTTCTCAATTGATAATCCTAATAAAACATGGATTGTTATTATGTTTATCAATAAGGTTGCATTTGATGCCACAACTTTTAGTTTTTGTTTATTTCTTATATTTAGAAAATAATTTTGGATTGTTTTGATTATCTGAGTTTTTCCAATGTCCGTGGCTCCTCCAATGTATTGTAATAATTATTTATTTGGTGTGTTTTCAATGAAATTTTTGAATGAAATAGTTTGTAGAGTATTCAATTGATATTTTTCCTTTGTCATTTTTAAATCAACAATATCAAATGAACATTTGTCTCATCAACAAAGCTTATGTTTTATGTATCATTTTCAATATCATATGATTCCATGTTATTAAGTGGCAAAGTACGTAACTTAGGATTACCAAACACTAAAACATCCACAAATACCAAACATTGATAAAACAACATTGAGATTTTATGTCCATATTATGATAAAAATTGAACAAATATGAATAATTAACAACATTTACAACAACCCCTACAACCATGAGACTCCTCCCTCTATCCATTTGCCATTGTTGTAAAACAAGTCACCTTCTTGATTCCAAAGATTTTTTTTCCCTTAAGCATTTTGATTTGATTGGAATCTTGTCTTGTCCCCCTTGTCACTACATACCATTAGAGTATAAATAGAAAGAAATCAATGTTGCTTGTCTAACCTTCAAGAACAACACAATTTGGGTTTGTTTCAAAATATCATGCATATACCTACACAAAAACCCAACACAATAAAACTTGAAGAAACAAAACACAAGTAGAAAACAATAGAAAAGAAAAATAAACCCAATAAACTTACAAAAAAAAGGGCATGAACATAATATTGTAAAATGCAACACAAATGCAATATCATCCATGAATTGGTGAAAGAAGAAAGACATGAGTAAACAAAGTTCTAATGCTCCTCTTCATCATCATGTCATCATGGCGTTGGTAGTAGAAAAACAAAAAGTTAGGTGTATGATATAGGAATAAAAAATGGTTTTCTCATAATTGCCATGTCCACATTGTTCACAGCCTCATGATTTTGTTTGTTTCCTTGTTTCTTTTCTTTCCTTGCAATTAAGCTTTCTCAAACTCTTCTCACATATCTTGAGATTTTTTTGTGAAGAGACACTTCAATGTGGCTTTTTAAAAGGTCCAATTTGAATAAATTGTCTTTCATGTCCACATTGACCAAGGGAGATGGTCATTTTGACTAAAGGCTTGGGGCATGAAAGCCATGAATTATTTTTAACTGAAACATTTGACTAAAGTGACCTTTTTGATCATGTGACAAACCAAACATCTAGTCAAAAAGACCAAAGGTCCATCAAGATGACAAAGGTTTAATCAAATTGAGCATATTCAATGGCCATTGTGATTTACAATTATTCAAATTGGCCATTTTGATTTGACATTTAATCAAATCAACCATAATAATTTGACTACTTAACTTACAAGTTTATTTTGTTTATGGTACATACCAAACTTAAGTTCATAGCTAGTAGGCCCTAAGTTAGGCATATTACACCTAGTAAATATTTATGAAGTTTAATAGGCTACTTACATGCTACCTTTAAGCACATGTAAGTATTAAAACTTAGTACATTAATTAGCTAATATTTAATAATTGATAGTTAATACTCAATAATTTATGATTAATGTTTTATATAATTAATTAGTCAACAAATGAATGATAATTAATAACCAATAACTAATTTATCCATCAAGTTGTTAATGATTAATTATTATCATCAAATTATTAATCTTATTAATTTTTTGGTTAAAATTTGATAATAATTTATAATAATTAATAGTAGTCAATATATGATTGTTAATAATTATTGATAATTGAAATTATTTTAAACTAATTTGTTAGTTCATATAAATTCATTATATATTAATTGATAATTATTTATCCATATTAAATAATCAATAATTAATAATAAATAGTATATAATTAATAATTAATAATCAATGGTAAATAAATAATCAATATGTATTACATGATCAATAACCAATAATTAAAAATTTAGAAATCAATAATTAATATTTTATTATTATTATTTAATGTTTAACGTTTAATACTTCATAAAAAATTTCAAAAATCAACCTTTTACATGGAATGATTATTAATTAATATTAAAAAACATTAATTAATATTTATTATTTAGTAATTGATAGGAAATAATCAATTATTAATCATTGTTATTTATTTTTATTAATTGGGTTAATAACATGTAGTAGCTTACTAAGCATAGGTGCCTACATGTATTTAGGTAAATACTTGGTACATGGTACAACCTCCTATTTAGATAATTAATATAAAAATATTGAAGTTCATTGATGAATGTTACAATATGTACACCAAAATAATAATAAATTAATCAAGTTTATTACTTTATGATGATAAAAGTTTTGAAATTGTAGTTCAATGGTAACGATTTGATTCCTCAAAGTGGAGGTGAGATTTCAAGTCCTCACACATACAACATTGGCTACCTAGGTTACCTTGGTTTTACATGGCTTAGATAGCTAGCCTAGGCCACTTAGGCAAGTAGGTCTAAAGTTGGCCTCCTAGCCTAGGCTACTTAGTTTAGGGGGCTTAAACTAGATAAAGTAGGTAGGTATATTATTTTATTCTATTTTCTACATTAATTATTAGGTAATGTAGGTAGCTAAATTTATTAATTACTGTATATATAATTTTTTTAAAAATCATATATAGTTGTTGTCAAAATATTGTTAACTATAGAAAAGACAATAAAAAAAACCAACCCAAAAAGACCACCCGAAAGACCTAGTCAAATGGCCGGGTCCAAAATGACTTGTCCAAGATGGCACTTTAGTCAAGTTGGATAGGGGCCATTTGGGGTACCTTTTGACCAATTTTCCTATTAAAAAATAGCCTTGTTATCTTGTAGTGTGCTAAAGCACATAAACACAAGTTATAAGAAGAACTTCTCCAACAAACAAGATTTCAATTCACATAGTATATCCCATCCAACTGAATCTTGAAATATAATATCATTTGACCCAATTCATTATTTTTCTTCAAATGCAAAGACCATTCATTAGTCAACAACATTACAGTCCACGAAAAAGATTGAAACATTCATAAGAACAATTATAATGAAATAGTTTTACAACCCATTTAGACTTTAATAAAAACAATACAAAATAAAATGGATGTAGCAAGCAATAAACAAAAAAGGCAATGTAGTAAAATTGTTGATTATTCCTTCAATTTATAAAGTGTAGGTTTGCCAAGTTAGTAACTACCACAAGCAATGGCATCATCGAGAGAAGAGAAGTACACAAATGCAATGCTAGCGAACCTTTCTTTTGATGGTCAACCAAGAAAAACACTCAAAAGTGGATTTTATACATGCAATTGGCCTACTTACTTTTCAAGCCCCATAACTTCCTCCTCACATGTGGACTTGCAAAAAAGGTAAATGCCAAGAATCATGAAGGCAAACACTATTGCCATTAAAAACTTCTAATTCCAAATGCCCTACTATGAGATACAAATAAGTGAAAAAATTAAAAAAAAAGCATACACATGCATAAAATTGTGCACATTATTACCATTGCCACTCCAAGAACACCCATATTCAATAACTTTTCATTTCATTCAGTGTTAAATTGTATGTAAATATGATGGACATCTTTAAATAACTTAAGTTTCACCTAACATATAGGACATGTGTTTTGTACATTAATACTACCTAAAATACGAATCTCATAAAAGATATGACCACAAAAAGTTTAAGTTTATAATTTAATTGAATCCATACAAGTTGGACAACTATTTTATTTTTATTTTTTGTAGATTCAATATCAACATTTTTTTCCTCATCTCCAGTCCAACTTTGTATAATTTTAAGAAAGTTTAACATCTTTTCATGTTTCATTTCCTCTAAAATGTTCAATATCAACTAACTCCAGATTTTGGCAACAAATAAAAACATAATCAAAACAAACTCTTATGGCCATTCATTTGTGGGGAAAAAATAAATAAAGATTGAACCTTAACAAAAAGAAGGAAGAAAATCACCACCTATATCTATCGAGGATTTGATTATGGCTACCATTAGGAGAATCATTCAATTGCCCTTTTTGCTACAAATACCTTTGACTATTCCCTATGTGTAATAGAAGACACTTTTACAAATATTCATATATTTGCCAAGCCCCGACATTTAACAACTTTCCTATGAAGAACTTATTAGCAATTTCACATTCAAGAATAACAAGTATAACAAGAATAAAAACATTGTCAAAATCCACATATAAAGCTGACATTGTTGTGTAAAGAATTTTTTCTTGTAAATGAACAGTGGGCTGATTGCATTGCAGTTTTAGGGTTTGAAGGAAAAGAAAGAAGAGGAAATTTAAAAACTAAAAATATATTCAAACACATACTTTCCATGGTGAAAAGAAGTTGGGTTGCTAGATCTTGTTATGCTTCTCAATGTAAATGTGAATCCACAAAGATCATTTGAAACACGGAGAGACCAAAAAAATGAGAATGAAAAAAACCCATAAATAATAAGGTAAGGAAAGGTCAACCTCCTTCAAGGATGCCCTTCCTTATTACTCACTCCTTCTTGTGAAAAACAAAAATCATTAAAGAAAACAAATAATGCATAAAATTGTAGGAGTGAGCATAGATGTTCTTTCCACATGTTCAAAAAGACCATATAAATCATCAAAATACCATCAATAAGTGGTTGTAACTATCAATTACATTCTAGACAAAATTGTCCATGGACAACCATATGATTGGAATGGTCGTGTAAAAGGGACATATGAAATGTTTTACAAAGAATCCCATATAAACCAATTCCTACATCAGTGGAATTTTAAAGATTGCTTAAATAAATTTATTGTATTGTTATACATGGGCAGTTTCAATGCATATATATCAAATTTTACTTATCAAATTCTTTTTTGTCCATGAATTTGTTTGCTATCATTTGATTTTATTGTAAAATTTATATGATGGCAAATTATTCATCATTTTTTGTATTAAATTAAAATAGTTACACATATTGATTTAGAAAGTTGCAATACCTACAACATATTTAAGGGATGTAAGAAAACATACATGATTCAATTGATTTGAAGGAGTTTCTAAAATAATAATCATTGCTAGTATGAAGTTGGTGATATGGTAATAAATAAAATGAAAATTAATGACATCTAAGATGCTAGATTGGTTGTTTTATTATAATAGGTCATACTTGCGCATAAGGGACAAGAATCACCAAATGTGTTTCTTTAAATATAGAAATTGTTTTATATTATGAAGAGGTGTTTGTTTTATGTAATATTATATTATTTTATTTTATGATGTTAATAACATTTATAAAAATTAACATACATTGCAAAAATATTTTTAAATATGAAAGAAACACATGAAACCATGTCAATTTCAAAGAGAAGATTGAAAGAGGATTAGCCTTTTATGAACAATGTGATATGATGTGACCTAAATTGAATTCAAATTGTGTTGGTCTTGCATGAGAAGACAAAAACATTCAATTGTTGCATGTGACGATTGAAAGGTGTTGATGTTGAAAGGCAAATGTGAAAGGTTTTTGGAATGAAATTAACAAGGTGGAATTGTCATATTCCAAAATGACTACTAATAATGGAACCTAAAATTGTTCCCCTTAAACTAAGTTTAACGTACCACTATCATTGGAATCATTTCCTCTTTTGTGGGATAAACTATCATGTAGTTTATTACCATGTTGAATTATCTACTATTCGTATTTTTAACCATTTGAATATTCAATATAATTAATAAATAGAAGTTTGTACATTTGAATGTCATTTTTTACTCTTTATTTTTATATTGAAAATCACATTGTTTTATCTTCATACAATTTTCATAAATAATAATATATTCCCACTTAAATGTTGTGTTTTTTGCAATATTTAAAATATCAATATTCCCAAATTTAACTTTTCAAATGTAACTTTCTAAATCTAGAAATCTAACTAAAAGAGATTTATTTCATTTTCCCATCATTGTCAGATAATAATAATGTAGTTTGTTAAAATCTAGCAATGAATTATTGATGTTTACATCATCCCTTAACTTTTGTCATGCATTATTGTCTCTAATGTCTCGTTGGAATTATTTTAATAAAATTAAAATAATAGGTATGGTTGTAATAAACATTTACAACTTGTGAAAAAAATGCACGATTAAAATCATTTAATAAACATGTAATTTATTTTTTGAAAAGAGCATGAAGGTTAATACATAGATAATAACAATCAATTGATTACAAGAAACAATATCAAAAAAATTATACATACATTTGAAAATTTTGGATGACAAATAAGAATAATTACTTTACCATGTATCACCTTTTCAACACATAAAAACCAAATGCAAACTTTAAAATCAAGAATAGCTTGATTCCATAATTAATTTGGGCTTTGCATTCTTGTGCACTATTAATGATGATCAACTAATCAATTAATGAAAAATTGAATTGATTTCAGTATGAGAATTTAAGTTCCATATTAAATAAAAACATTGATTGACATTGCATGCAAGTTGGATTGATATTGAATTTACATTTAGATTTAAATGAATTGAATTCAAAAATAAATTCAATTGCAAACCAACTAAATTCAATTCAACAATTGGATTAAGATTTAATCAAACTGAATTTACATTGAATCGAAAAGAAATAGGATGCAAATCAGTGGAAAAAGTATTGAAAACTTGCTTTTGAATATGGTGTTCAAAAAAATAATTCAAGAAGACACAACTCCATGCTTCTTTACTTGGGAATGGCAATTTAACACCTTTGAAAAAACTTTGTGTAGTATTATTAGCAATGGAATAAATTATTACCTTAGTAAGATCTATTTTTTGGTTTGCTTCTAGTAAAGTCTTACACATTTAATCACATGGTCGCCATCATGGCATCAACTCCAACTAGGAGTTGAAACCTAAATCCCAATAATTGATTTAAAAAAAAGTCATCACCTAGTTCAAATGCAACAAGTCTTTCACAAGTTTCTACTCCATTCATCTATAAATTGAACACATGTGCACACTTTCAATATGTAAATTAATTGTTGAGCAATCACTCCAATAGAAAAATAATCTAGTCCAAGAAAATCCCTAAATAACCCATCACCCTAAAACTCACCCCATATAACTATTAGGTTGTATCAACTTTTTAACCAACATAACGGAACAATATCGTTGCCCAAGCCTCCCAAAGGACTAAAGGATTGGCACCCATGTAATCACATGGTTTTTTAATAATTGGTTGATTTCATGGTTACTATAACTAGGTGGGTTGTCGTAGGTGGCATTTAATTATAATGAACCCACAACTACTTGCAAAACAACTACAAGTCCACCACTTTGGTTTTCACCTTGATACTTCATCAACCACAAGACAACATAATCATTTTTTATTCTTTCAAAAAGCATCTTCTTACATTGGCGTTTTTCAACTATTTCAAATTATTTTCTTGCCAAGACATATAAATTCAATGAGAATAATGTAAACTAGCTCAAATGCAAAAGGGATGATGTTCCCATCACAAGAAAAATAATTGCACTTTTATGGTTAGCTAGCCTCTATTAATGCATGGGCCCTTCCTACAATATCGAAATTACCTTGTAAGCTTGTACTTAGAAGAGAGCTTGGAAATGGTGGATACAATATTAGACCAAGTAATTGTCACAAAATCACATTTAACAACACACATGATCCATCCAACAACATCTTGCACCAAAATTTCTTTCACAACATCAACCCCACCATTTGATGCAGGACCAAACTCTCTAGATATATGTTGTTGAAAAATGGAATTTAAAATCAAAACCTTTTGAAGATAGTGAGTTAGTTAAGGTTCAATGTGGAGAATTGTGTACATTTCTTTTTTATTCATGGTCTAACCAAATTTCAAAATCTCCTCAAACAAAAGCTAGTGACACCACCACATTTGCAACAAGTTGAAAAATCTTGGTTAGACATTCCTTTTTTTGGGGGGAAACATAGACCAATAATACTTAGAGAATTGTTATGTTACATTGTGAGCATGATACTGTTTTCTACAAACTGAAAAACATATATGTATTGCAAATTGTTGGAAGCTTTGAAGTTTTTCCACTTGTTGCAAGAACAATTTAATTATGTTTTAAGAAAAAAATAGAAGAAAAATGATCATAATGTGGAAAATATGTACATAGAGAAAGTTAGAGTTTGAACATAATACCCTACATTCATGCACATGAATTTCAACTAAGATTTTCCATAGAATAATACTATAGGAGTTTGAAAATATTGAAATTTAGATAGTTAAAATATGAAGCTATCTGAATTTAGCTATGTAAATTAAACATAAAACAAAAATGTGATGATCTTGAAAATGGAAAAATTACAAAGGATTGGTTGAAAAACATTCAATTTGTACATATGGTTGTTCAACTTCTTCAAATGGAAAAATTTGAGTCGTAAGAAAATGGAATTGGAATAAAAATTCATGTGTTGAGGAATTGTAAAACACAAAGGAAAAATTTGGAAAAGTAACTTGAAATAAAAAAAATAAAAAACTAAAGAATTTTTTTTCTAGTTTGAATACTTCATAACGACTAAATGAAAAAGATGAATCAATAAGTTAGAAGAAGAAATAACACTTTTGGATTCATTATAATGAACAAGTTTACTTTGTATGGAATGATGAAATCTATTGAAATTCCATGATTCCTGATTGCATATATTGAAAGAAAATTCAAAGCAAATATTAAAATTCCTTTTAGACCCCCCTTTTCTTCCCCCCTACCCCCCCCCCCCCCCCCACGCGCACACTGCCCCCCTTTTATTTTGTGAATATTTTTCAATTGTAGGTTTTTTATTTCAATAATATCAAATTTTCAAGTTTTTTTTTGAAGTGCAAAACTTTCTAGGAGAAACAAAACACACAACATAAACACTCAAGACTATTACACCAACAAATTTTAGAGAAGAAACTATATGCCACACATTTTTCTCCCCCTTTCTCACCATTCCAAACATTTGTAAAGAACACACAATCAAAATAGAAATGGAAAGGGGAAGAAAAACAATACTTAATTCATTGTGAAAGATGCAAAAGACCACAACAAGAAGAACCTTTGTTTGAGAAGGAGTTCCTCTTGACATGTTAAATTGGGAACCTAGACAAATAAAGAAAATCCACAATTGAAGTTGGAATTGTTGAAAAATGTTGCAAACAAACTAAAATCCACCTACAAAACCACAAAAACAACAATAAAGGTTTTTTTTTATTATTGACGAAACATACCCAAAAATCTTCAACGAAGATGATCACAATATCCATTACATTAGAGCACTTGTAAGCATTTAATAAAAATATTTTATAGAAACAGATGGTCTTATCTTCAAATTATTCTTTAGGGATCTTCAATTGAGATTATTTGTTAAAAATCATCAAGGAAGATTTTAAACATCATATAAGACCCTATGGTTATATTAAGTATTTTAATTTCACATTTTTTTCTTTTATTTGTAAACATAAAATGGTAAGGCATATCATGCCTATCAAATAAGCAAACAACATTCATATTTTACCCACAATCATGATTGTAGTAATTTATTGAAAAAACTTATTGTGAGGGTAAATAAAACTAAAATATGCCAAGGTTGGAGTTGGTGTTTTAAATGTCACCAAATGGCCACCCCTTAGTTCTATATCCCTAGAGTGATCTATGGTGTTTGACTTTAGATGATCTCAATTAAAAAAAAGAAAAAAAAAAGAGAAACATAAGCTATGAAAAACATTTGGAGACATTTTTTACTAACATGTATAAGTTCATTTTATAAACAACTATGACATCAAGAAACTATATAAGCCCATCACAAAAGCACACCATAATGGACTCATAACACACATATTCGATCAACCTACATACAATTGACATAAAAAATTTGTATAACAATCCAAGAAACATGTTATTAACAATTATAATTAATATCAACAAATTCACATTGTTCTATGTAGGCATAACTTATGATAATTTCTAAAGTAGGGGAAGAGAATGCTTGTACATGCATGATGTGAAATAACAGACAAATTAGAATAAAGTTTATTTGACTTTTCCCCCCTTCTTGAACCCTTCTTGTATAAGGTTGAAAAAGATAGGAAGGAAGCATAGATGTAAAAAATATGCACCTTCACATCTTCTTATGTAAAGATTTTTTGATCTGAAAAAAAAATGACAAAATACATCAAAAAGTAGGTAAGAAACACTCACCAAGCGCTCATTCCCTCTTCTACCATAAACCATTTCTTGAAATTTAGATGAGCACAAATAGAATAGGAAATGCACCTTTCTTCTTAAGACTAGAGATAAAACTATGGCATTTATTCTCAACTAAAAGGCTTTTAAATGTGTTTTAATTGCTTTTGCTTTCTAAGATTCTAGATAGCCCACAATATGTGCTTCTTTTTGGCAACACCCTTACTTTGAGCATCATATCGCACATTAAAAAAATTCATTTTTTTCATGATTTCTGCTAGGTATCATGGGAAATAATGAAGAAAAACAAAGGTGGCTCATTTTGGAAAATGAAATGCATGTCCATAAGAGGAGCAAATGCTTCATTTTCCAAAACGCCTTGCCTTTCACATGAGGAAAAAATTCATGCAATAATGCACCATGCAAATACACTAAGAAATATCTATTAGTGCTTTATGTGTAGGGTAATGCATGAAGGTTTAAACATTCTTGAAACAATGGCCCTTTAGGGCCAAAGGCCAAAGGCCCATTATTTCGAGAATGCCCCAATGCAAGGGTGTTGCATGACATTGAAATCGATGAATTTTAGTCAAAAATTCAAATTTATTTTAAATATTGATAAATAATGGGTACCCTCAAAATACCCATTTGGTATTGAAGAAAAATAAAATAAAAAATGCAAGGTATTTCAAAAAACGAAATGCCTATAAAATCAAGCTTTTGTTTTTTGAAATGTTCCAAGGGATCTTATGTGTTGTAAGCATTCTTCCAACTACACTAAGAAATTTTTTGGGGCCTTTAATGAATATGGAAATGAATATGGGTTATGGCACATTCACATTACAAGTTAGAGTTGACCTAAACTTGGCTATTTTCAAGCACATAGCCAATCCCTCTTACATTTTGATTGGTTGTCAAGTTGTGAATTACAACCCATAACCTTACACCTCCCTTTCATTTTAGGGTTACTAGGGCCTGATTTACATGAGGGCATGGACCTAATTGCTCATGGGCCTAAGATTGAATGTTTTGGCCCAAGAATGGACGTAGCATGAAGTCATATATTATACTATTTTTATGAATTGGGCTTAAGTCATGTAAATCTTTTTGAACCAAGTATAGGTCCAAAATCTTATTTTATGTCCTTTTTTAAAAGTTCATCATTCTCTTTCACACTAATTATGCAAGAGTTTCAAATTGTGTTTTCTTCTTTGCTCTCACACTTTCTAACACTTTTTTTTTCCTTTGTTCATTTTTTTTGAATATTTTTATTTCACTCACACTTTCTATTCTCATTTCTTTTCAAATGTTATATTTCTTTCATTTATTCATTTATTTCAAATTCATTTTTTTGATTCCTTTCTTCTTTACTAGTGTTTCTTTTCACTTTTGAAGTACCCAAATTTTAGACCATGGAAAAAAGAAGGCAAAACATCCTTATGACCCTTGTTTTTGTCATGGTCATCAAACATGTGATTGCAAGTATTTTGGCATTATAGTAACTTAACCTAAATGAACAAAATGTTGCATTGATGATTATCATTATTTGCATCATGGAAATAGGTAGTCCAAGAAATAAAATGGTGTGGAGTTATGAGAGGCTTAAAGGATTCATGGAATGACACCTTTTGGGTTGTTTATATGAAACAATGTTTTGCCAACATATGAGGTTAAATTCAACTACTTTTAAGTGTTTATGTCAAGTGCTAGCTCTTGTAATTAGTAAAATATATACAAATATGAAGGCATGTCTTCTAGTGGAAACTAGAATGTAATTACATATGCAAAATTGGGAAGTGAAAATACCTTGTTAGCCTGCAGTGAGATCTATGGGGTAACCATTGGTACAACTTCTATTAATGTTAGAGAGTGTTGTGCAACAATTATAACCCTTTTGAAACCTTGAGTGTTTGAGAAGCCAACATTAGCCAAAATAAAAATTATTGCAACATAATTTGAAACCTTACATGGAATACCTTATGTATTGGAGGCCATTCATAATAGTTACATACCAATCATTGCACCTCCAAATGACCTTGCCTCTTACTATTATAGAAAAAGATTTTATTCAACATTGCTACAAGGGGTAGTAGATGCAAAATGAAAATTCTAGGATTATGATTTTGGGTGGGCAAGAAGAAACCATGATTGGGCATTGTTTGAAAAAACTAAAATTGGCAAAATGACAATGAGTGGAACATCTTTACCTTACAAATTGATAGCTGATGTTGTTTACCTAGTGCACCTTTGGTTTTATTCCCCATTCAAAGGCGAGAAGAATGGATTGTCTTGAGAGTAGGCCCATTATAATTCCATGCAATCTAGTACTTGAATGGCTATAGAAAGAATAGTTGGAATGTTAAAAGGTAGATGGAGGATCTTATTAAAAAAGATTAATATGCCACTTCACCATCTATTAGACATTGTTATTATAACTCTTACATATACACAACTTGTGCATAATACATGGTGATGCATTCAAGATGGATTGGGCAAAAGAAAAGCTCAAATGGAAATGTAAATATAAAAAAATGGCAAACTTGGAAATTTTTAAAACAAATACATGTTCCACATTGCATGCAACACCATAAATCAGATGAGAGGATTGAAACAATAACTATGATTATCAAGGATGTAAAAAAGAACACATTGGATTCAAGTGACAATGAAGGGGTGGATGGAAGAGCACAAACCAAAAAAAAAAAGAATATATATTTTTTAAATGTTGTAAGCAACTATAAGAACCCATGATTTATTTGCCAAAACCTTTTACATGGCTATATTGAAGGAGATCAAGACAAATTTTCCAAAATCAAGTTTAGATTTTGAATAGGAAAAAATATAGATGGACCCATTATAATTCATTGATTAAGCGATCCATCTGAATGTCAACTTTTTCCAATAAAATATTGGGTTGTTGAAAAAATTTCACCATGATAGACTTATTTTCCACCACCTTGGCAACCATTGCAAGGGCTTGGTCATGAAAATTTTATTTACCTCTTTTTCAATAAATTATGGTGTAATTATTTCATAGTGTGATATCCATTCTGCACTTGTTCCATGTTTTCACGTTGTTAATCCATATCATTCATAGAAGTCGAAACATGTTTGAAAACAACCCCTACTTGGCTCCATCAAAGATCCATGAAGTCATAAAATGTGCACTCATGATGACATTCCTTGAAACTTCATTTGCCATCTTATCCTCTTTCTATTGTTTGAAAAGGATGTTGAATTCATTCTTACAAACAATGGTCATTTTTGAGAAATTGGGAATCAAAGCCAATAATCACACATGGAGTGTTGTCCACATATCCACCCCTATTGAAAAGGAAAACAAGATTGCATGAGTATGGAAATGGATGGATTCAAAGTGAAACACCGAATTAACCTCTTTGGCCTCTTTGCAATGAAATCATAACTTGTCAATTTATTTGATTGACCTCAAATCTTTAAACAAAGTTGCATCATGAAGTGATGTACCATATTCAATTTACAAAAGAAAAAAGTTGTGCTACTTTGAAATAGAAGGACTCAAATTAGGTGAACATGGTTAAACCTTCTCTAGCCTCTTTGTAAAAAAAATCATAACTTCTTATCATCTTATTCAATTGACCTCAACTCCTCAAATAAAGTTGCATCATGAATTAATGCTCCAGTTCAATTTACAAAACTAAAAAAAAAATTAAAAAAAGAAAAAAAAGAAAAAAAGAGTTATGTTACTCTAAAGGAGAGGGACTCAAATTGAGCAAAACTAGTTAAACCTTTAACCTTTTTGCAAAAAAATCATAACTTATTATTTTATTTGATTGACCTCAAATCTTCAAACATAGTTGCATCTGAAGTGATGAACCATATCCAATTTACAAAATTTTTAAAAATTCAAAACAAAAAAGATATAAAGACTTGAAACAAGACTTACAAGTCTTATTATGAATGTTAGGTTTAGGGTTTCTAGATCTAACCTTGTTTTTTTGCCATTCTTCAGAAATTTTGGCACCATTTCCCCACAAAGAGCAACAAGGGTTTCAACATTTCCATCAACCCAATTTCTCCTATCTTTTTTCCCTTCATATTCTACTTTGATTGTTTTCTTGGATGACTTTTCTGTTAAATTTGTTTTTTTTTAATTGGAACATTGTTCAAAATTTGAAGATCCTCTTCATCTTTTTCTTCAATTGAATGCCTTCATTTTCTTTTCTCACTTCTTCCTCCACTTGTTCAATTTGTGCTTGCAAGAACCATGTTAAGGTCACAAAATGGTAAATTCAACAAAGATAATAGAAATGCACCCATTCCAATGCCCTCAACTCTTTGATCTTGCCCTTCTACATTTGGAACTTCTATGGCACTTTGTGAATAGTTTCCTTGTTGCAAAAATCCTTCCATCATTTATACATAATGTGAACAAAAAAACACAAGATTGTTCTGATTCTAGCAACACGCAAGAAGTGATGTCCATGAAAGAAAAGAGACTTGTAACATTTATGGCTTCCCACTTCACTCGATTTCCGAAAATGACATTTTTGATCCAATGGTTATGATGGTCCAAAAACTAATTAAAATTTTAATAAACTTCTTGGGTGCAAGGGAAGAAATTGGGTCTCCATCCCAAGAGCATTTCATTTATTATCTTGGGCCCAATTTTTTTTTGGGTGTCAGAAGGTGTGCCATGTAGGATGACATGTCATTTTAACGAATTCAAACCCAAACCCCCAAGTAAAATCACTCGGGCCCAATTTGAAGTTCTTAACCAATAGGATTGCTCTATTTTGATTTCAAATTGAACCTAGGCCCGCATGTAAACGGGGCCTAAGTTAGCACAAGGTATCATCAATCACCGCACGCTCTGCAGTTGCCCCACGATTTCATAATCCTTGGCTGTTTGCTTGAATGAACGTGTGCTAATCACTTCCGTGCATGGATGAAAAGAGGGACGACATCTGACATTCTCATTAGCAGTGGTTATGTACGGTGACCAGTGAAAGTGCGCTGGTTAACTAGTCCCCCAAACTTGACGACGACGTTTTACTTCCTACACATGTCCGTGCATGGGCTGACCCATATCGAATATTAGGTAATTAAATTAGAAGCAGCGTCTATATGGCTGGCTGGCCGGCCTTATTCTGGCCCACCCCATTGGCCAGCTTCTCAATAACAGATGGCAAAATAACACCCCGCCGTCGCCCCTGAAGTGGACGGGTGGCGACGGCGCAAGCAGCCTGTGAAAAAACAAGGAAAAGGAAAACCAAAAAAAAACAACAGAAAAAAAGGTGGCCCCCTAAAATAAATACCTATTTTTACAACTCACTAGTTAACCCTAGATTCTCCTCGGACGGCTCCCATTACACCACGTCATCATATCCCGTCGCCCCAACCACTTCCCCAATCTCCTCCGTCCACGACTGAACGGATCAAATCCTTTGCTGTTATTGGTGGAAATGTCCTCCGTCGGTCGGTAGATCTCGCTAAGCTGAAATCGGATTCAACAGATTTCCTACCACTTGCCTTTTTTTTTTGACCCCCCGCCGCCTTCCCCCCCGCCCTCGGCTCTTCCAAACAAAGAGAAGATAAGTCTTCCCAACACCCCAAATAAATTCCGATTTTTTTTACCTTTTACACCAACAGGATACAGTAGATTTTGAAAACTAATTATGTACCTACCTGCTTACACACGCGTGCCTGTGGGAACGCGTCGAGCGCGGATACCGGAACCAGGGTCACCCGACCCCTTTGCTTGGCTTCTTCCCCGGGCCACCCCACCCTCACCCCCAGTTTCCAAACAAGTTCTTCATTATGCGGCAGAACGTGTTGGCAGTCAAAATCAGATGCACTGTACCCTACGTTGTGCAGGGTGGACAGTTTATGTATTATGACATGTGCATTGTATTTACCCGCCAATTCGACGGCTGAACTCGCGATGTAGTCATTTACGCCCATCACTTTCTCGGGCGAGCTCGAGAAAGGGGGGGGGGGGAGGCGGAGGGGAGAGGGGCCCGGCGGTTCTGTTGATCATGTCCAATAGTCGCCACTCTCCCGGTCGTTGAGGGAAAATATCTCGCTAGTTGCATGGTGGTATGTGTAGCGTGGCTGGATCGGAGCCGTGCAATCCGTGTTGGGGGGTGGCAAGATGCATCCGAGCTGTTTACCCTCCTTCGCCAGATATTTATTCTGCCCCGCGGTCCCTCACTCCCGAACCCACTTGCAAAATCCCACACCGGAGATTTTATGAACATACGCCAAAATAAATCCACGCCGTCAGGCTGGATATTCGGAAGGCTGAAGGACAGGCCACGTTCCTCACACACACATCGTCAGATCAAGAGTAACCCAACGGATATTCTGACTGTCAATCCCTCGCACTTCTTGCCCCCACCCAGCTCCTCCCGCCGTCTGTGACCTACTGAGTTAAATTCTGACCCCTTCTTTTTTCTAATTGAAGCACGAAATTATAATAAAATTATCACAAAATTTAGGTCTATGGAGAATGGACCTTCGAGGGGGGGCCATTCCCAAAATCAAGTGGCCTGACCCAACGAGACCCGTACCAAGGTCAATGCAAGGGGTCCCCTTACAAATGCCCCTTATTTCCAAGAGCCTTACCCAACATAAAGAGCTGGCACCTCACCTTGCGGGCTGTTAGTGGCCTCTCATTGGGCCCCAAAATCCTTTGGACAAGGGCACTATTCAGCTATCTATTGAAGTTTGCATCCTCTCCATAACTACAAAAAAAGCCTCTTTACAATTTCTGTGGTGTAAATGGAGGGTATCTTATAGTGCACAATTATTCCTGCACCCAGCGAGTGGGTCGTTCTGTTAATGGCATACGAAACATGTAAAGAAAGCACTACCGCTCCCCCAAAGGGTTTCATTGAGTTTTATGCCATGCAAAAGCCTGTGGCAAGTGCATGCATTACCGAAATCAGGCTTGTGCTCACCTCTTTGTGCTTTTATTTTCTGTAATGTCCTCACCATTGTGCTTTATCCCACACATAAATTTTGATGCCACCACCCCTTTAAAGCATAAGCTTTTTTTTTTGTCTTTTTGTCTTTTTTAGTGTGTGTTGAACATAATATTTTTATTTGCATGTGATTTTTTTTCTTTTTTTGGTGGGTTGAACATAATGTTTTTATTTTCATATATGCTGAAAATACTCACAATATTTGACAATACCCACACTATTCTTTTTTCTTTTTTTGGGTGTGTGTTGAACATAATATTTTTATTTGCATACAATCCTATTTTTATTTTTTGGTGTGCGTTGAACATAATATTTTTATTTTCTTTTTTGGTGTGTGTTGAACATGATATTTTTATTTGCTTTAGCTTTTTTTCCTTTTTCGATGTGTGTTGAACTTAATATTTTTATTTTGGGGTGTGTGGGGAGGGGCGTTCTGGAAGTACCATAATCATGTGAAAGAATCTTTACCTGCACACGACGATGAAGGACGAGAGTTTGGTATTTATAAGTCATAACAATAATATGTCGCAGGGGGCTAAATTAGTGCTACAGTGGGCAGGAAAGAGGGGGAAAAAAAAAAAAAAAACCAAAAAATCTGTACAGCCTGGTTAGCACGTGTGAAGATCGACTGAAGCAGAGGTACTAAAAGGGTGCGAGGGTGGTGGGGTTTTCACTAGATACCTACTTACCTACCTACCAATGTATGTCCATAAGAGAGGACACAGTGAGCTGGGGGCGGGGGGGAGGAAGGAGCGGGGGAAGGAGTTAGAGTACCTTATTATAAAGAAGGTACCTACTGGATAAGGGTCGGTAATAGTTGATTCCGGAATAGGACAGGGGTAATTCCGGCGCGGAATATCTCGGTGGTGGGGTTCCGCCTCCCTGGGAAAATATCTAAGGTAAGCCTATCAGCGCGCGAGTTTCGTCCACTTGACTCAAAGAAGTGTCGAGTTGGACCCAGAACGTCGTGTGTTGTTGACGGTTCAGATGGAATTCGAGCAGTGCCATTGCAAGCAAAGAAGGAATGAGACGCAAAACGGAAGAGAACAAGAGGAGAGAAACGCGAGAGGAGAGAGAGAGGGCGAGAGAAGAGAGAAGCAGCGGAGCGTGCACTAATAAGTGTCTCGTGATAAACTTTGTTTTGTGTTTGCCAGAAGTGGAATAAGAGTATCGCCTCGTGGTTTTTTCTTGTGTTTTCTTACTGCCTCGGGGGTTGTGATTATGTCCAAACTTCGCACAACTCCATTTGTCATTGCTTCGTCCTCCAGATCTTCAGCTGTTTGTCAAGGTTCCAACTGGTTGCTAACTTCTCTGCTAATTTGAGATTTGTGTTTGTGCCCACTCGCCCACCGGCCAGCCAGCCAGGTTCGTTTGTAAATGCCTTCAGTGACGGTTTCGCTTCTGATCTTTTGATATTTGGTTTCCTGGGGTGGAGAAGAGTATATATATTGTGGTACCTAGCAGCTGTCCTCTGTGTGTGTTTCAGGGAAAGAAAGAAAACCTCCTCAACTCCGGCTCACTGGGACCGCGGAATTCTTCTCCTAGTTTTCGTCGTAGATGAGAAATCGGAAGAGTTCTTGTGAAAACAAGCAGTCGATGGTTGTGAATTTTTTTTTGGAAATCTCATGGTGGAGTTATACCTTGCCCCTCTCGTGGATGCGTCTGAAATGAGGCGAGCTTTTGTTACGAAGCTGCGGCTGGTAGTGGCCTTGGTCGGGATGTCGTAATACCTGTATTGTGGCACAACGATCAAGAATCGTTGTGTGAATCATCAGCTACAGCAGCTTCTGGCTGTCGTGAAGCAGCAGTAAGGAGCTGCTTGAGCGAAAGAAAGAATTCCTTTTCGAAGGAAGTTCATTACGGAATAATATGGTGAAGAGTAGCTCGCAGTCGAGGAGAGAGCGAGCTTGGGATGCGTGGCTATGGGGAGCACGGGGAAATGCAGTGTGGGAAGAGAGAGCACGCAAGGCTTTAAGAGATGATCAAGCACTGCGACAGCGTGCTCGTACAGCCGCTGCTGATGTAAGCCAGGTAGAGAGCGAGCAGTTTGTGTGGCAAGCAGGTCGCTGGGGCCAACATGCCTCTCCGTCTTCTACAGACGGCGACTTGCTGAAAGCTGCTTTGAAATCGCTGGGAAAATGCTCTCTGAGCGGTGAATCGGAGGAATCAGATCACTCACGGGAGGCGGAAGGCGGCAGTCAAGAGGAGACTGTGTCGGATGGAGGCGAGAATAACGACGCGCGTAGCCACGGCTCGAGCGATGAATCGGACTCCAGCGGCTTGGCTGAAGATTCTGGTCGAGAGAGAAGTCCCTCAAGCGAGGCACCAGCTCCCAGTTCTTCTTGTACCAGGGACGAGGAAGATCAAGAGGAGCTCAGCAGCAACCATCGCACTCGTGTGAACTACCCCTCGCAGGGTGGAGGTCTCAGCAAGCTCTGCCGGTGTGCATCAGACTGCTGTTGCAGGTCGTCAAGCCGAAAAATCCAGCAGAGAAGGGAGGCGACGACGACGACGTCAGGTCTGAGCTCCCAACTTTCCTGGCCACGGCACTCGTTTGTTACCGAAAGACCCATCTATTGTAGCTGTTTGTGGAATCCCAACCGGGGAAGCGAGGGTCTCGTCAACATGAGGAGGAAGAGGCAGGGGAACTGCAGTCCAGTAGACAGAATTTCTGATGATGTGCTGTGAGTTCTTCCTTCAAGCCCCTCCCTCCCCTGCGGGATTGTGGTTCATCAGATTCATCACCTGATAACCCTGGTTCTGATTCTGTCTGAATGTCTTAATCTCATACTTTGTCACGTCTTGCATTAAGGCTCGGTTGATGGCTTGGAATCGTCCATCTGGAGTAATGATATCTGCCATCAGCTCTGTAATTATGGTCTCATAGGAATTGATAATCCTGCAACCACAACCCATTGGTAACTATGTTTTACATGAATTTGTAACATTCAGATCTGCCAGCTTCAAACCTGCTGAGGAAAAAATTGTTGATATCTGGCTCACAGAATGCGAGTATTTGCAAAGCTGTCAAGGCAAGAGGTGATCTCAATGTCACTGGTCTGTAGGAGATGGAAGGAAGTTGCAAGCTTGGAACCACTATGGCGACATGTAGAATTAGTCTCTGTAGCTGAGTTTCTTGGTGATAAAGAACTTTCTTTGCTTGTAGACAAGCGCTTGAAGGTTTGTATTCTCTACTCCTCCTGAATATATCTGACCTTTCTGCATGCTTGGATAGAAGATGTGACCTTTGTTAGATGGTTCGATTCAGCAAGTCCGATTTGTGGCCAAGTCTTTGACCAATGTGTTTTGAAATAGTTGCAAATTATCATTTCTCTTGCGAGTCTGTTCTAATGAAGCATGGTGGACTCTCTGCAGCACACCACAGTGCTCTCCATGGCACTTTGTTGGCACATAACTACTATAAGTCTGATAGCTTTGGCGAGGTCTCAATGTGGGCAGCAGCTTCTGTGCCTGGATCTTTCTTTTTGCAACTTCAATGATGATGTGGTAATGCACTACATCTCCTGAAGTCCCTTGTTCTGCATGTCCAAGAGTGATCGATTTATTCCCCTTCTATCCCCATTGTTGAAGCTGGATTGCCTTGTATGCTTGTTATCTGTATATGCTTCCTTGAGACATTCACACTCTCATGTGACCTGTTCTCTGTTTTGCTATAGGTGAACGCTGTGGTGGAAAACTGTTGCTCTCTCCAGAGACTACGTCTCTTTGGAGGACGCAATGCTGTTAGTGGGGAAGCTTTGGCTGGACTTGCTAATCTTGTAAACTTACGAGAGCTGGACCTTGGTCTCTGTTTCAATGTTTCTCAGCATACCCTGTAAGTTTAGTCAGGTTTTTTCTTCTTTGTCCCCAGTGTCAGTTGACCTAATTTATATGCAAAATATTTTCCTAAGGACACATCGGATGTTCTGTCTTTTTTGCATCCAGAAGCTGCATCATGGTAGAAATTTGGGTTCCATAAATGATTTCCTTCTGTTCACTGGTGTCTGACAACTGAGACTCATTCTTGATCTGCAGGAAGGAACTGGGCAGCAAGTTGAAGCTTCTAGTTGTTCTTTCACTTGCTGGATGTCCACGAGTGACAATGGCTAATCTTCTATATCTTTGTGGCTGTAGTTCCCTTGAGGTATGTATGCTTCCTATGGACAATACAAACCCTATTCACTCACTAGTAAAGAGTGTATACAATTGTGGTCAATTTTAAATGCAAGTTTGGGTACAAAGTCCCTCAGTTGTACTGCAGCCAGTTAGGATAGCATTCAAAGCATTTGCATGCTAACCATTTTTTTTTCATGATATTAGACTTGAGATTATTCAGGGGATTAAAGTGCCCTCTTGCATGTGCAGGCCCTGTGTCTTGTTGGTTGTAAATCAATCTATATGAAAGAGGCGAGTGAAATTGCGAAAGAGCTCACAGCTGGAGGATGCCTACGGCTTGCAATGGTAGAGGCAGGAAATCATATGCCCAATGCTGCACCCTTTCCGGCACGGCCACCACCGCCTCCCCCATTCCTTGTCCCTGCTCAAGGAATTGCTTTGAATCATTATGGATCTCCTACCTTGTCTTACACTCATCAAGAGGTCGAAAGACATGAGAGGAAAGATGGTGCAATTTCTGCCGCTGATGAAAGTGCTCAACAAGAGTCTTCAGAACATATTCAACCTAAGCAGGTAGTAGTTATCATTTCAGATAACTTGCAGCTTAGAGATGTTCTTTGATTATGTGCTGGAGCTGTCTGTTTGAACAGTCTTTGTTCAGCTTGGAGGTTCATACTGTGGTTTTTGGAATTGTTCAGGACTTTTCTTCCCAACGTTATGCTGTTTTTTCACTTCAAAGTTTGATGTCTTGTTTGTTTTTTCCCTGTTGTCTGGTTTCTATGTTCTCTTCTTAGTGTGTGTGCCTGTTTTGTTTCCCCTTCTGTGGTGTTATGTTGTTAGTTAATGGCCAGTATCATGCTGAGTCTTCCTGTTGCTTCTGGAGTTGCGAAAGAAATTTGGTATGTATGTTAGTGGTTACACTGGCCTATACCCACTGTAGGGAGCTGATGAAGTCAATGGGGAAGTTGTGATACATAAGTTGCTATCATATGTGTTACTGTTGACAGTCCCTGAGAAAGTGATTGACTGTCACAGTTGTTCATACTGCTCAAGTGTGTAAATTTTGTGTTGTTCTAGTTTTCTCCCTTTTGTGTTCTTTCTTCTCGGTTCTGTAAAAGTCCTTATCTGGAAGTTTTTGTTTGATTTAAAAGGAAAAGTTCTAACCATCTTCTGGCTTTCTTAATCATGGGTAAGGAGATTTCTTTATGCTCATGAGAATTACTATATCTTTTCAGGTTGCTCACGAACCTCTTGGGGAGATTAATAAAGGCATGGACCGAACTGAAGGAAACTTTGTTGAGGCTTTTGCTGCTGCAATACAACAGTTTCAACGGGGTCAGGCAGAACTCTCCGATGGAAATGTGGAAGCTGCCACAAACTCATTCCGGGCTGCTTGCCATTTCAACCCAAGTGCAGCAGCTTACACCTTCATGGCATGGATGCAGCGTCTGGTCAGTCAGCTCACTCATTCTCTGCACTAGATTTCTCTTCTTGGTTTATCTCTCTGGTCATCTGAAGAGTGGATTCTGGAGAGTAGTGTTTTCATTCTTTTGATGCAATATGTATGGAGAAGTGAAGAGAGTGTTTCCTAACATCATTTGTGATGCTGGTTGCAGGCAGGTGCTGACCGCAGTGAGTGCGTCCGTGAATGTGCACGTGCTATTTTTCTGGACAATGACTATGGTAAAGCCACAGATCTCACACATCCTGCATTTGCTCTGTGGCAATCTGGAGTTGAAGGTTTTCAGAGCATAGTATACATGAATGTGTCATATACATGATCTGTAGCACTAATTTTTAAGTATCTATTTATGGTTTCCAGCTGGGCTAGAACTCACTGGACATGCTTTGTTATTCATTTGTGTAGAGTTTGTTTATTCTACATGAAATCTTGCAATTTTTTTAATCAATTGCACCTACACCCAACAGGAAATCCATGGAATGACGTTGCTTGTGAGCTATGGGATGTGGGAGACACTAGCTTGGCTGCTCGGTTTTTCCAGAGGTATGGCACTGTACACAGAAGACAGTTTGGATGAGATGTAAATTTACTTGCAACATCTTGAAAGGTTGCCTACTGACTGATACTTTGTTACTTCCTTTTTCTGGAACTTACATAGTGGGTACCTTCTGTCAGAGCCAAAGCATGCTCAAGATATGAAGTCGGCGCAGGTCATCACCCTTACTTGAACCTGGCAAAGCTTCACTTGAGTGAGAGTGTGCATATAGTCCACAGTGATGGTCAATTTGTCAACAAGAGGAGCCACAATACACCGTCCAAAGAGGCATTGCTGGAACTTTGTGCAGCTTTAATACGTGCCCCTGGAGGTAACAATTAATTTCATGTTGAACATGTTGAAGTGAAAAAGAGGATGAGCAAAGTTGATTTGAGCAGAACCATTGTTTGTGTTTCTGCAATATTTGATGCAGTAGAAGTGGTGTGCACTAGCAAACTATGCCACAAGAAAAGGTGATGTACCACAGTGACAATGATGAGTAGACATTTTCCTTGTGTCTGAAGATATGATCCTTGATCATTTGTGCAGATGATGCACTACAGCAAATGGTGTTTGACATCCTGGACGGGCTAAGGAAATGTAGCAAGCTTATGTAGATGGTAAGAAATTGATTTGAAGGAAATTGGAACAGATAGTTGTAGGCATTAGGACTCTGATTGCTGAGAAAGCTTGAATTAAGCTTATTATCATGTTAACCCCCCGACAAAAGAGAGGGTTTGGTGTACTCTAAAAGAAAGAAAGTTCCCAAGTTGTAGCATGTTGTCAGTGTTCTGAACCAACTATTACTTTTAACTTGTTAGTGGATCTTTCTAGATCCCTCTAGTACCATGAATGGTCATGATCACTTACTTACATGTGATGGTAGGAAGCCTTCCAAACACATTTAATGGTAGCAGGTTAGGGTTTGAAGAAAATAGAGTAGCAGTCCTTAGGCATGTTTCATGAAACAGGTCAAATTTCCCTTGATCATTGAAGTAAGTACTCGTTTGGCACATTACCCTGAGTATTTGGACCCAAGGTGTGGCCTTTTCTATTGATGATGACTAGCAGTACAAAGTGAGAGAGGGAAGGAGAGATGGATCTTCACAACAAGCATGGATCATCAGCTCTGAATGGTAGGTACAGATAAGTATCTAATAATTTCTTGCAAAACCGTTGTAGACATCTGTGACAGTTCCTGAAGCCATAGGAAGAAGTCTGGGTTATTGCAGTCAACTCTCAAAACAGAAGGTATTTTCTCTTTTATGATAGTGAACTTATTGGATGTTATAGAATGTAAAAACAGTAAATATATTCTTTGCTTTATGTTCTCTTTTATGAGAGATTATATTGCATAAACAAATTTTGATACAAGATTGTCTTTCATCTCTAATATTTTTTCACTCATGCTGGTAATAGAGCTTGGACAATGAAGTGTTTCTGAGGAGTTTGTTCATTGAAGAGGTTATCGTGGATTTCTGAATTCATTCTCAACTAGTTGTGTTTGCCCCATTGTTGATTCTAGTTCTACAAAGGACTTTGCTATTTCTAAGCTTTGAATTGATTACTTTGACAATATATTTATTGGGATAATCACATTGATGTGAAAATATTATGCTAGAATGTTTTGTCATTTTAATATTGAACACGGCAAAGATCGTTAGCCCATGTGCGGTGAGCAAGTGATGCCTTTGAGTAAGTCTTGACATCCCATATGTTAGTTTGAATGTAAATAAAGTTCATATGTCTGCTATTATCTTTGAGGAAATAGTTGCACCTTGAGATTTATTGCCAAACATTGCATATGCAAGGGGTAACATAAATATTGCTTTGAAGAGTTTTCCTTGGAACAAGTATTTATAATGAATTGTACTTTTTTTCACTTGATTTGTAGTTCATAATCAATCAATGATATTTTTATGGATTTTAATCCATTGAGTTTTCAAGGGATAAATGCACATTTGTCTATGGCAATGAAAATTCACACTGCCAAGGAGGAACTAGCCTAACAAATTTGCAATCTTGGGCAAATGTTGTGAGATATCTATGCAGAATAACAACAATCCATTAATCGAGTTTTCTTGCTCCTTCCATAAAGGTAACAAAATTGCAAGATGCAGATCTCGCATTAAATGGTTTGAGTGAAAATTTGGGAAAATTATTAAATATATTTATATAGGCCTACGCACAAGTCAGGCCATCCGGAGCTGATGAAGTCATTGGATAGTCGTGACAGCTCATCATTGTTATTTGTGATTAGGGTTATGGTCGGACGCTTTGTGAGCGATCATCGTAAATTATGATTACACTCGTTTTCACGTCAGCTTGAAATGGTTATTGTGGATATTTCTAAGTTTTTTTTTAGAGATATGTGACTGACAATGTTCTTTAATAGCTTATCATTTTTTTCCTCTACATTTAGGGGTGGGTTTCCTCTCTTTCATATTTGTGGATTTGTTTTGGCATTTGAAATCATCTTAAGCTCGTGATAAAGTTATTCCATGTTGATTTCAGGTGCAAGTATCGATGTTTTTAAAATTACTTATGAAGATATATGTTCCACAATTTGTACAGCAAGGTACTCTTCTTTTGAAAAAAAATTAAACCTCGCTATAAATTGTTTTCCTCTTGCCTTTTTCCAGCGAATCAAGTAGACCTTGCAAAGCCAAGATTTCAGTTTCTTGCTTATACACAACCTGCAACCACCATTGAGCTCTTGTCCCAGAACCAACCACTCCATTCCATTAGCTTGATTTAGCTTGTGTTTTCAAAAAATTTAAAACATTAGGCAAGGAACAACTTCTTGATGATTTTGGCATTAGTATTGGACGGCCGCACAAAACTTTGTATTGTCCGGGGGAACTTGCAAAAATCCATGTCATGGGCAGTTAGAGGTAAGAAAATCTTGTTGAAAGCATGGGATGGCTTTATGTGCGTGGTTGGTCAACGCCACAACACACTATGATCTCAGAGTCCTAGACTTGTAGCTAGGCAAACATAGGAATAGGCGAACCAATTTGGTCTACCTTGACGTCCATAGGTTAACTTATTAAAATTTTGCCATATTTAAATTATTAGCTATATTCCCCAAATTGTACATGAACAATGAACTATAAAATTTAGTAGGATCCATGAGTTGTAGATCTACATTTTGGTTTGTCACACAACCCATTAGTTACAGATCCCTTGATTTAAAGGGGTAACTATTTTTATGGTAACCCACAATGTACAATATATCGTAATGAAAAATGTCAACAAGAATTTTAGGAAAATGAATTTTAAGAAAACGATCTTTTGTCCCATACCTATATGAATATTACATAAAATTACAAATACTACTCATTTCTTTTGTATCAATTCAACAAAGAATTTGTTAATTTTGTTGTTATTAGAATGAGCATGATATCTTGTATTTTTTTGGAGGGGCGCCTCATTTTCAAAATGACTGAAGGTGCCACCATTGACTCTCTCATCACAAACAAGGCATTCTACAATAATGTTATGTGCATATTTCACCTACACACATATTCTAATATGCATCTCCTCCCTCCTTTTTTGTTGACAGGGCCACACATGTCCAAAGAAGATCCAAGTGATCCCAACTTCTAAAGCATGGTTTTTTTTACTCATTTTGTGAAGCAATCAAAATGGCAATCATCTTGTTTTTTTCCTGGCAACAAAGGTTAGATTCATTTATTTCAAGAAATGAAAGGACAATCTAGTGAACGAAGTGGCAATCACCTAGAAAATAGTTTAAGCAAATTTGGTTACACACCAAATGCGAAAGTAAGACAAAAACAGAAATGCTCTCTATATTTTTGGCTATCTTCTACAACCTAAATTCCAACAAGAAATTTCCTTGGATGTTACTTAACTTGAAAAGGGTATTTTAATATTTTGTTTCTAATTTTTTATATTAAAATCTTAAACAATAACAACATTGCCATCTACTACATTCATATTTACAATGATTTTAAACCTCAACTACCACTTTCCTTTCTAAGCTTGATGCATTTTTCCCTTGGAACATCTTTTAAATTTTTATAAACTTGGGACAATCCAACTTCTTATGCCCATTTAGACCATAGACGTGGCAAGCATACAAGTTATTTTTTGAACCCTTCTAAGGTTGATTGGTAGTTTTTGTTGTTATTACAATATGGGCTCCTCTTTCTCCTTAACTTGACACATCTCCACATTGTGGTTGTCTCATCCATAGTTTGTGTAACGTTTACAAGTCTTTCCTATTTTCACTTGTTGTTTTGTCATTACTACAAATTTGGAAAACTATGGTACTAACAGTGCACTTTGAGCTTCTATAGGTGTCATCCCTTCTTCACATAACAGAGCCGCTTCCTTATGTAACTATAAAATGGTCTACTTCATTATACAGTTGCAATATTTAAATAGGATTGTAAGCTTGCCTGAAACAAAATGGTCAAAAATTTGTATCTAGTTAGTGTTTGCAATCCATGGGCCAACTTTTGTATGCACTCATCATACACCTTGACCTACTCAATCTCTCCCTACTTGATATTCTTGAGCTTCATGTAAATCTATTCATCATTTTTAATCTTCCATGATGTTTATAAAATGTTTAACTTAGTTAAAAAATATATAGGCATGAAATGTTGACATGTAATTATGACACTAATTTCTTTCAATGTGTAGCTGAATGCATTAATGATGTACTCTTCAGAGGTTTTTCCATTCATTTTGATGGTTGTTCGAACCACTCTCACATGAACATTTGGATTAGGGATGTTGAATGGTGAGTGTGGGAGCATGAACATGAATAGGTGAGCAAGAACAAATCTTTTTTGGAATATTATGCAGACATTGAAAGAATATTGAAAGGATATTCCTTGACACATGGCATATAATATATTATGACATGGAGGAATATTTTTCCACTTGTACATGGATGAATGATAATTATGGATGAAACATAATCATGGATGAATAAGATGGATGACAATCACAAAAGAACAAGTGTTTTGAAAGAAAGAACAAAGGTACTACAAATTAGGAGGAAAAATAAAAGAAAACAATGGTAGAAACCATTTAGTAGTTGCAGAAAGCACAAATTACCAATGAATGTTCTTTTACATCAATAGAGGGATGGAACACAATGTGGCTAGGTATGTATGCCCCATACTACATTTTTTATAAAACATCAACAATATGTAGTTTCTCAAAGTAAATTGACATCGACAAAATAAATATTTTAAGATATCAGTAGATAGATGTTGGAAACCACTTATACTTTGAACTTGGGACAATTATAAAAAATGGCTCTCAAGTTGAAGAGATATTTATGGTAGAAAATGAGACTAAATAAACCATAGATTGTAACCAAAATAGTGACAGAATTAACAATATCGTATACAATTGCAAAAGTAACAACAATAATAGTAGTTATTGATAACCACATGGCAATTATTCAGGTACAAATTGGAAAGAAAACACTATAGAAGATGTTTTACTATATGCGTTTAGGGTTAATATCATTATATAATAGTTGAAATTGAGGTTAGGGTTGCCAAAGCCTAAACCTACACCATATAATTTGAGGATGACAAATTAGACCATTACAAAGTTAGTGGGATTGATTCGTGATTTAAAATTATATGTTCATGGCATACCTTATGTCAATATGTTTGTTGTATTACATAATAATGTGATAGACACTAGTTATTCCATATTGTTATGGAGACCATGGTCGAGGGATGTTAAAGTAGCCCATGATTAGGGGAACAACATAGTGTTGATTCAAGGCAATGGAATGGTTAGAATTATAGTGGTGACTAAGCACTTGGGAGTAGAGGTGAAATGAACCAAAATGTTGTTATTTTATGACTATTAGAATGGTATCACCAATGAAGAGGAAGATATCGTATTCATTATAAAACTAGAGTTGTTTTCCATAGGCACCATTAGCCTACTATATACATTTCAATTTATAGAAACCACAAAATCTACCCACATAGGTATTTAAGTCCATAATCATAGTATAGGAATGAGTAGTGCAAAATTCATTTTAATAGGAGAGACTACAAATAAATATGAACTAGTAGATGCTTTCATTACGAAAAATTATGTCCCTTGGAACCACAATACCTTGCAACTAAAACTATAAAAAAAATTCATATATAATTATTGTGTAACTATCCTTTAAGTATTACAGCTATTGTGCAACTATCCCCCGAGAAATATGATGTATTAATAAATAAATTGCCATGTCAAAAAATGAGTTAGTTGTATTATAGTTGCAAGTGAATTGAAAATGGGTTTTTTATATAGTAATTTATACACATTGTATATACATATGTAATCAACGATGTTTGACATTTTTAGAAATTGCATTGTAGTTGCATTTATCAACTATTTTAGAAGTGTTGTAAATGTGCCACTAAAGCAATAACTATGTTGCAAATAATGTACAATGTATATGCATGTGGTCATGCCATGTGTCCACATTTCCACCACCTATTATGGGATACATTTGCAACTAGTTTGTAGCTACGATTCTCATTGATACAATTAGTACGGCCACTAGTGCGTCACTACTGAAGTATTACTATTCAACTTTGTTATGATTATAATATAATTACTTATAAATTAATGAGGATACATATTTATCAATTTTTTATATTTTCATCATATGTGCTCCATTTTGAGTGATTTAAAATGTAATGGGAACACTATTTTAAGCTTTAGAAATCATCTTTGAAGTGCAAAGTAAAAGGAGTAATGAAATAATAATAATAATAATAATAAGTTTTCCAACTTACAAAACACATCTTTTTCCTCTAGGACCCCTTTTATTTTCAAACTTCATAATTTTTTTTATTTCATATTCATTTTAAATAATTTAAAGTGTTATAAGAACGCCACCTGAAGTTCCACAAATCATTTTTCAACTTTGATAGCAACATATAAGGATTTGTTGGGTGTTCGGGAACTAGTTTTTATAACGTTTGGTGGTTTTATTTTTATTTTTTACCCCCTCTATTTCGAGGGGATTATAATGTTCTCAATTTTATTATTTTTGATGATTTTTAATGTGTCATATGTTCCATTAGAAGAGGTTCAAGTTTTGTTTGTACATTAAAAATAATGGAACCAGCTTCCCCTTGGGTTTGGCTTGCCATGAGCATTTAATTGTTCTGTCATCGGTCGATTTACCTTATAGTTGCAATTCAATTTGCAATTATGGAACAACTAAAAAATTGAACCCATATGTTTTATCTTCAAATCCCATGTTACAAACAAAATAAAGAAGGTTTGTTCTTTTATGTTCTCACATTAAAATACATGTGTCATTTTGGGATGAACTCAAAACAATTTAACCTAAAGGCAAAACATAAAATTTAGAAAATAATTTCATGGCTATTCTTTAATTCACTTAGCATTATGTTTTCCTACCTACTTACCTACCTACCTACCTACCTTGGTTATGTATGACCTACCTAACTACTAAATTAGATATATAGTTAAAAATACAATTAATATGCCATGTGGTAATTTTTTATTATGCCACACGTCACAATTTTGGACCATCATTAACCATCATAATGAGCAATGGAGATCAATATTTCAAAAAATAAATAATTTTTATGTCCAATTTTTTTCATAATGCCATGTGTAAGATTTGAAGAATGACAATTAATGACATCATCATGACATCATGGGTGCAATTATAATATATTTGCATAGTAGTTGAAAATGAATTGTTGTGATTAAGTTGCAATGATTTGCATTGAGTTCCAATGAGTTGCATTGTATATATGGTGAGTTACAACTCTACAACTCATGCAACTTGTTTGTTGGCACTCATAACATATAAATACAATGAGTTGCAAATGTCCATTGCAATTCAAAAATTGAGTTGTAATGCTAATTGCAAGACACCTTTTTCTCTCTTTGTGTTTAGAAGATAAAGTGTATCCAAAAACATATTACGAACAATTTTAGGGAATGTTCAAATAGATAAAATTCCAACCAAGGTCAAGGTTCAATAGTTATAAATAACAAGCTAGACATTAACATAAGAATAACAATGAAGACAAATTTCAATATGGGGACTCAAGCAAAACCACAAATGGTGTAGGTGAATTCAAAGTTACAACTAGAAAAGGTGTGGGAGTTGGAAAATGTGTTTAGCGAGTACACGGATGTGTTTGCCTTGACATAAAAAGATCTGAAAGGTATTTCACCAAAGTTGGCTTAACACTAAATTGAATTGGACATAACCATACCATCAACACATCAAAGTATGTATAGATTATATCTAAATTATGCAACAACAATAAAACATGATATTGATACATTGTTGGTACTAGGTTTCATACAACTTGTGGAAGAGGCTATGTGGGTGTCACCGATTGTGGTAATACTAAAGAAGAACGAGAAGTTTAAAATCTATGTGGATTTCAAAAAGTTGAATGCTATAATGAAAAAGGACCCTTTCTCATTACCATTTACAAATGAAGTATTAAACATAGTGGCAAGGTGTGAGGCATATTCATTTTTGGATGGATATTTTGGGTATCATTAGATTTCCATAAATTTAGATGACAAATACAAAACATCATTTGTCACAGATTGGGGAATGTTTATTTGGAGGGTGATGCCTTTTGGAATGAAGAATGGACCTCCAACATGACCTACAACATTTCAGAGAGTTGTGCCAAAAACATTAAAAAAATATCTTGACACTTTCATGAAGAGTTTCTTGAATGATTTTATAGTTTACAATGACATGGAGACTCATTTGTAGAAGTTCATATTATGCTTTTAGAAGTGTAGGGAATACATCATTAGTTTAAACTAGAAGAAATGCATTTTTATGGTATTTTCTAGAGTAATTATTGGATTTATTATTTCAAAGCAAGATAAGCTACTTGATCCAAAGAAAATATAAGCGATAGTAAACATGCATGTACCACATAAGTCACAACATATTCAAGCGTCCAATGGTATGACACAATTTTATAGATGTTTTATCAAGAATTTTACAACAATCATGGCTCTAATTGCTATGCTGACAAGGAAAAAAAAAGTTTTATGTGGATAAAAGAGTGTCAAAAAGCTTGGGAGCTTATAAAGCATAAATATATTGAAACACCGATTTTAATACCACCAAAGTGGGATGTGGAGGTCCATATTCACACACATGCATCATTATTGATGTAGTCAAGGTCCCTATAGGCAAACATGAAGACAGATGAAGAGGTATATGGTTATGATTGTATATGGATGAATGAAGAGGATCAAAGCGTAGACAAACCATTAACAAACAATAACTGCTTCCATGTGGATGTACACGAGGGAGGCCATCATGAAATGAATGGGGGTGTTTGAAAAGAAAAACATTTAATGCAAAAATAAAGGGCTACCTTAAACAAAAAAACAAGAGGAAGGAATGGCCATTGACATTCTTCACATTTGAAGTTGTTAGATAATAACTTTGTGTTTTGCAATGTGTGTTGTAGCATGAGTGACAATAGTGCACTTGAAAAATTGTAAAAACTTGCAAGAAAAGCATAAACACAGAGAATTGTAGAACGCGAGAGAGTATAGAAACTTGAAGAAGAGTATTACAAGGAACAAATTTTTGCAAAGCAAAAGGAAGTACAAGAGGAGTTGGAGAGAGAGGTTGGAGAACCAATCTATAACATTGCACCATTGAAAGCAATTTCACCCTTGGCATCACCATCATCATTGGAATGTGAGGAGGGGAAACAATTTATGCAAGATATTGGTGTAGGAGTTAGGTGTGTAAAAGATATTAAGGAGTTGACAAGACTAATGTTGGAAAGGTTGCGGAGAGGAATTTTCATAACGAGACTGAGAATGACAATGGGACTTGGTGCAATAACATAAGAACCCGTGGAGATCCATGATTCCAGCAACAAAAACAATGAAGAAGGTGTTAGTGCAATATAAAGACTCATTGAAGTAGCGCCATAAACTTGTGAAACCACAGAGGAGGTGTAGCTACAAATGGTAGAACAACTCATGTTTCCATCATCATCTCAATCAGGTTTGGAAAACTTACCAATCTTTGTTTCTTGGCATAGATATTGATAAACCCTAAATCCACATACAAACTAAGAAATTATAGCAAATGAAGGTGAAGGTGAAAATGCCGTGGCCTTTTGCAAATTCAATGTTTGTAGTTGTGAATGAGTCCCCTTCCTATGCAGTCACCCTCCAATCTGACTCCAATGTTGAATAGATTGAGGCTTAAGTTCAAGCCATTATACGTGTCAAAAGCAAATGGGGGAGGGGGAGTTGTTACTAGGGTAGGGTTTAGGTTTCTAGCTTGCTACGTTTGTATGTGAATAGATGATACTGGGGAGGCCCTGGATGGCTTGGAAAAGATGGAAATCTGCTCAGAGGTTCAAGATCTTCAAACTTCCAAGCTGAATGAATTGAAACCTAAGGGCGATGGCGACGCCCGAGCTGCCTCCCCAACGGGCATCGAGAACCTGCTCACAGCCAACGGCTCTATTGATCTGCCATCGCTAGAGCTTAGCGAAGCTCTTTCCAAGCCAAGCTCCTCCCACCCGGGGGGGCGTGATCAGTAAGGAGGGAAGGACCGCGAGCTAAGCATAGGCGAACTCAGCCGTTTTCAAGGACAAGACGAGATACTAGCTCACATGCAAGGCCGCGCAAGCGAACTCGCCCAGGAGTGATGGCGGACTGCGCGAAGATCACTTCCGATAGTCATTTGCGCCAGCCGCCTCACCGCGCATCACGTAAAAATCCTCAGAGAGCAAGGCCGAGGCCACTGGCAGACCTCACATCTTTCAGGTACCTCCAAAAAGATCCTTTCCCTCCCCTCGCACTTTAGATTTTCTTTCTGCATCTGCTGGCCAAGGTTTGGGTTTGTAAACCTCGGACGTTGCCGCTGCTAGGCAAGTGGAGAGAGAGGATCTCTCCGTTGCCAAAGCAAAGGCGCCGAAAGAGAGAAGCGCCCATCGTAAAAATTCGACTATGACGCACTCCCAAGTCCTGGGGTGAACCCATTTGAGGGTTCACCAAAGTGTAGTGCGGAAAGTTGGAACTCGGAAGGCGCTCCCGACTTCCAGCACTATAAAAGGGTAGAGGGGCATGCTAGAAGTCTCGAGATTAGACTAGGAAGAAGGTTTAGTAGATCAAGCTTGAATCTGCATCAAAACAAATCACAAAGTGGTTAGTTCACATTCCGAGACACCCTTAGGGTGTTGGGACAAGCCACGGGCACTTTGGACCACAAGACACACCACGGCCCGGACTCGGGGGAAGCCATCACCTTCCCCCATATAGTATTCTCTACGATGCTCCGTCGAGGCTACATCCAAATGGCTCTTTTTCTCGGGACTCCCAAGTTGGAGTCCCGAAATTGTCCCGGGTGGAGTCCTGGGACTTTGGGAGCTCATAACTCTCGACTGTGAGGTTTGATCGCAACGAGGTCTAAACTAAAGTTGTAGCCCTTGTCAAGATATTTCCAACGACGTATTGCACACTCAATTCGGAGGTTGAGATGAGGTCGATTTCCGACTTTTAGTGGTCAGGAGTCAAATTGCCAATTTGACTCCAGTTTGACTCCCGGCCTTTCTTTTGCCCATAACTTGGGCTACAGATGTCCAAATAACCAATACGAGGCCATTTTAGATATCTGCGCTTCAAGATTTTTTCAATGACAATAAGAACACCTCAGTGCAAGGTGTTTTGGGCCTTGCTATCGAACTCTAAACATTCAGGAGTTCCGGAGGATTCCAAATCCCCAACTTTGGAAGTGTTGGGCTTCACCCCCACACTTGGCCAAAGTGGGGTTGCGACAGACTACCCCAGCGACGACCCCCTCCATCCAACCTCTGATCGTGCAACCAGGCAGCAGGACAGGAACAACCCCCCCAAGGGGAGGTCACCCAAGGCCCATCGCCAGTTGATTACAACTTGGAAATAGAGGCAGACTTCCCAAAGGATATGGTGCTCGAAATGCAAGAAAACACAGCCAAGAAAGCAAGGCGAACTGTCATAGGTAGAACTTTGGGAGGAAGAGCGACATTCAAGACTCTTCTTGATTGTCTGATGCTCCATCTCTCGGCCCCACTCATCTCGGCCATGCTCCTTACAAGGGGGTACTTCAAAATTTTATTTGAAGATGAGGAGGGCGCCAAGGCCACTAGGAGGTTGACGGCAGTCGAATGGAGCGACCTAAGCCTCTTTTTCTCAAGATACATTCTGAATTTCGACGCCAGCTCGTAGGGAGCAGAGGTTCAACTAACTCACGCGGTCAAGATCTAGTTTCCTGACCTGCACGAGCAGTTCCGCAATACAAGAGCCCTGACCATCATGGCCAGTAAGCTCGAAGAAGTACTAGAGATAGAAGTAGTCGGTTCCTACATCAAGAGGCCAGCCGGGCCTATGATCACAATCGAGCTGAAAGACATCACTAAGCTCGTTGGCTACATCAGAATTCCTTCAATGGCGGAAGGAGCTAAAATGAACGACACGGTGGCCCAGAACTGTTTTTACTCTGGCCTCTCGAATCAATGCTGAAAGTGTAGAAGGTTCGACCACCATGCTCGAGTTTGCAATGTCATAAAAATCAAGCCTTGGGAGGGGGCAACGCATCCTAGCACCCCCCCTTCAAGCAAAAAAGGAAACAAGGGGCCACGCACCAGAGTGCCTCAACAAAAACCAGACCAAGCTGGCATACGAAGCCACCCCCAGAGCGCTAAGAACAATTTAATGCCCATGGGGAGGGGATCGACACGCGCTGAAATATGGCACTAGACAAACCGTCCCCTAGCTCCCGCCCAAGCAAACAACTTGGCCAAGTCCCACAGCCAAGAGATAGCAAGGAGCCTAAGCCAGAAGGAAACATTGGGGAACACAAAAGCTGACCAAGATATGGCAGAGCCAACAAACTCCCCATGCCTCAATTAAGACAAACTCAGCTCAGAGGACAAAAGGCGCTCAGAAGGCACCTTCACACCAAAGGCCAAACTCAATTTTGGAATCCAGGAGCTGGCCAACCCCCAGGCACCCAACCCAGCATCAAACGCTAACCCATTCGTCGTCCTAGGGGAAGGCAACCCAGGAGCTGAGGCTGTAAAGAAAATTCACGAGGACTTGAAGGAGGGATGGACATTCTAAGGAAGGAGGAAGCACACCCTTAAGATTGCTCCGCCCCGGCAGGTCTTCCCTCAGTCCCCTACTCACACCTCAAGCCTGGAAGTCATGCTGGGGGGAAGGAGGAAATGGGCACACTCAGATGTGCACTACTCCTACTTCGCTTCCCTAGGCATTCCGGTGCCACCTGGTCAAGAGCACGCCAGAACAAAGATATGGCCGTTACTAACCAAAGTGAAAAATGACTAGAAAGAAATCCTGGTGTACTCTAGAAACAACACCCCGTCGAGCCTCCCACTCAATATCAAAATCACGGGCTCCTCAGAAGCAAAATGGACTCAGGACTCTGCCTGCGCTAACCTCACTCAGCGAATTGAAACATGACTAGAAGAGAAGGTCCTCAGGTACAACTTAAGCCTCAAGGACCGGCTCACTTTGGAATGGAGTTGGCAAGAGGATCTGAACAGAGGAGGGATGGAGTGCACCATCCTTGCCCACATCAGCACAGGAACAAGTGCCATAAGCGTTCAGAATAAGAGGCATCTCCACTTGAAGACGCCAGATACCATGCCCAGCATGAACAATGATGTCGAATTTGCAGGCCCGGCGCACAACCTACTGTTGAAATCCGGCCCTGAAAACACAAACCGCCAAGTTCACAAAAATATGTCGGCTAGCCTGCAGGCTTCCCCACAAGTGGTTAGAAAGAAAAGGTACATCAAACTGGACCTCACAAAATTGGAGCCCCTGCGCGCGAATAGCGTCCCCCGCACCCTGGAAGACCGAAATGCGCAAGGAGCAGGGTCAGAAGACACAAACCACGACCTTCTCACACAGCAATGGGATTGATCGGCCCACCAGCCGCCTAGAATCGACTTGCATAATGTTTGAGAAAACACTAACTCTTGCATCCTTCAACGTGAGAAGCTTGGGGGTCAACTCGCCAATACAAAAAGTAACCAGGACTTGGTTAGCTTCCCTCCCCTCTCCCCCTCAAATGCTACTCATCCAGGAAAACCACCTGGGAAGAGATGACACGCTCAGTGCCGAAAAAGGGATGGAATACTGGAAGGGAGGTTCCTTCTAGACGGACCAGTGCGAGCACGTCCATTCTAGTGGACAGAAGGATCGCCTCGCTCGTCGTGGACAGCGGAATCCTGATGGAAGGCCGAGCCCAGTTCATCAAGCTACAATTCGTCAACAGCGGCTCACTGACCATCGTCAACGTGTACGCCGCCCAGTCCTCCAACGACAGAGCTTTCTTATGGAAAGCAATAAGTAGAACAAAATTCGCCTTGGATCACACCATTATAGGAGCAGACTTCAACCATCTTGAGGAAACCACTCGCAGGGGCACCTCAGGTGAAAGGCAGATGCATAGGAGGGAGGTAGCCTCCTGGCATCATATGACCCTGCAATACGGGCTGTTTGACACCTGGTGCTTAGATAGTTTCCGAAAAATGTCTAAAAAGGCTTACACATTCGATAATGGGAGATCCGAAGCCAGCTTGGCGGTATCCAGAATTGATAAGTTCATGATCTCCCAGGACCTAGACTCCAGAGGAGGGAGGATCGAGTTAACAATATCCATTAGAAAATTCTCTGATCACTCCCTTTTGCTCATTTCAATCTGGGGCCAACGAACCGCCCCAAACAACCCTGTGCGCTACTTCAACTCCTCCCTGCTGGGCGAAGAGGAGAGCAAAGCGGCAATGCTTCAAGCTTGGGTCGGCGACCTCTCGACCCCAAGGAGAAACCAAGAATGGTCATCCTGGCTGGAGGCGGTCATCTGCAGGGTCATATGCTGCAACATGCGCCTAGCCAAAGCCAAAAAGTGTCTTAGAGGCTCCTCGGTCAGAATGCACACAAAAAAAATTCAACTGGCGGAATCTCAGTTGCAAGGCGACCCGACCAATGAAGAAGTAAGAGACATTCTGTTTGACTCACAAGCCAAATTGCCGGAAATCTATCAAAACCAGGTCTCGCGCAACCAGCACCTCTCCTCAGCGAACTGGTTCAGGTATGGCGACACCTGCTCAAAAACCTTTTTCGATTTTCATAGAATAGGAAAGAAGAAAACAGTCTTGAGGGAACTCGAGACTGAAAATGGACCGGTCACGGGCCAATCCAACCTCTCGCACTATGTCACCGACTTCTATGCGAGACTGTATTCCTTGGAGGCGCATGTCGTTGGTACTAAGGAAGTGCAAAAATGATGCTGGGACAGCGTCCCAGTCAGAGTTGCATTAGAAACAAACGCCTGCCTCACCAAAAGCTTGACGCTGGAGGAGATCCTCAAGGCGATTTACACCCTGCCCAAAGGCAAAGCGCCTGGACATGACGGCATCCCCATGGAATTCTTCCAGGAATGCGCAAATGAAATAGCTCCAACGTTGCTCAAGGCCTTCACGGCCATGCTAGACACGGGAGAGGCCTCAGCCTCCATCAACAAAAGGTCTGATCACCCTGATCCCCAGATTTGGGGATCATTCCAAGCTCGGTAACTAAAGGCCGATCACCTTCCTGGGGAGCGTTTACAAAATCCTAGCGAAGGCCCTCACAGGGAGGATACAAGCCTTCCTCCCAAACATCATCAGGCCCAATTAGACGGGATTCGTCGAGGGTAGAAGCATACTAGATAACACCTTCATCGCCCAGGACTCCCTAGATTTGGCAGTGGAGAGTAACCAGGACCTAGTGCTACTTTTGCTGGATTTCGAAAAGGCTTTCGATAGGATATAATGGGGCTTTCTTTTCATGGCCTTGGCCAAGCTAGGCTTCAGCAGCACATGGGTCAAGTGGGTCTGCACCCTCTATCACGAAGCATCCTCAGCTATAAAAATCAACGAAGAAGTTGGACCGGTCTTCCAACTCGCCCGATCCATCCGCCAAGGCTGCCCTCTGGCTCCCTATCTCTTCATCATAGCCATTAACGTGCTGGGTCACATGCTGGAAGATCCCAGGCATGGGATAGAAGGTTTGACCCTGCCCAAAGGAGGTAGCATCACAGACCAAACGTTTGCAAACGACACCGCTTTGTATCTCAAAGGCGAATCAATCCAACATGGATGAAGCTCAGAACGTCTTGAAGATATTCTGCAAGGCTTCATGCGCAAAGATTAACTGGAACAAGCCTACTGCCATCTGGGCAAGCATGAGAGAAAGAACTTGGAACTGGGAGGAAGGCCTCAAATGGGTTCCGGAGGGAGAAGGAGTCCGGTACCTGGTAGTCCAAGTTGGCTTCCGCCTCCCAATAGAGGCAAACTTCGATAAGATGATGGTTGCGCTAAAAGGTAAGTTGATTAACTAAGGCCGCAACAACCTCTCTCTTGCTGGGAGGATCTTGGTGGCGAACCAGGTCCTGCTAGCCTCCATGTGGTACCTGGCGGCCTGCTGGAATCCAAACCCCAGAATGTGCAGCTAGGTACGGGGAGTGATCAGGAACTTCATTTGGGGTGGCAAAGCCACACCCGCCCGGGCCAAAGTGAAGTGGGATACTCTCACCTTGCTAATTTCCAAAGGCGGTCTCGGCATCATCGACCCCAAGACATAGTCTGAGGCCCTACTCGCAACGCTCTTAGTCAGAGGACTCGCACCTAGAGGTGAACCATGGAAGGAGCTGATAAGGCACCACACCGACCAAACCAAACTACTGGTGCATGGGAAAGGCCCATGCACACCGGACATCAACTGGATATTTGTGGCACCCAAGTTAAAAAAGGCACCCTGCTCCATGTGGAAAAACATCCTAGGAGCGTGGATCAACATTTGACCAGGCCTAACCAAATCGGACCCATCTAGCATGGCTGAAATGCTAAGGCAACCTCTTTGGGAACCTATCATTCACCAACACCAACGGGGTGCCGCTAGGCGTCAGTGGCCAGAGCGAAGGTTGCACCTTCGTGCGTCATGGACACACCAAAGTCAAGGACATCTGGAACTAGGAGGCACAAGAGTGGAAGAGCCTCCCAGACCTGGGCATGTACTTCCACGTCCCGAACAGAAACAATAAAGACATCATCATCAGTAGCATCCCCCGGCGCCTTGACACCTTTGATAGCAGTGTTCAACCGGGAGACTGGATCAGCAACATAGCCCCTAGCTCGGGCGCTCCACTCGACTGGGTTTACTATGTGCTGGAATCCCTCCCCAACACGACCTGAGCACTGGAATTAAGAAGGATCTTGACTAATGGCCAAATCCGAGCCATTAACCACCAGACGCATTTCCTCCTCTCCGCCGACCACTTCCCGGTCAGGGTACTATTGCAGGAAGGTCATGGGGCAACACTCAGGATCGCCATAGAGTCGCCTTCAACCACCAAAAAATCTACATCCTATTGGATCTTCGAATCAGGATTCATCAAAGACCTCCCTTGGGACCCCGTGGAGTGGCATTGGAAAGCCACCCACCCACTAGGAGATGCCCCCTTCTTCGGTTACACCGTCAAAAGGGGTTACAAAAACGCAAAGGGACATGCGCACTCACCAAGAATCACCACCTTCATCCAAATCCTCAACCTTCGGAACTCCACAACACTACAAGTGATTGCGAAAATCTGGCACAACACCTGCCCAAGGAAGGTGGGCACATTGATCTGGCTGACCCTCAACTAGGGCCTTCCGATTGGTACCTGGCTTCAACTGATGGGGATCCCCCCCACCTGCAACATCTGTGAAACTGGGATCTCGGAATCCCCTCAACACTGCCTCCTTGACTGCCCTCCCGCCCAACGTGCTTGGGGCGCGTTCAAAAGGGTATGGGAAGAATGGAAAGCCCCTGAGGATGTGACCATCACCTGGGCCTTCGTTCTACTTGGTGAGGCCGCCACTGAACGCGAGGACGACCCCCCGGGGCTCCACGCTTATCACGTCGGCAGCTTCACCTATGCCAGATAGCCACTTGACATCCTGCGCACTTTCACCCTAACTACCTCTGGTCCGAGAGGTGCCGAAGGCACTTCAACGATCACTACTCTCTCAAAAGGGTGCTCCAGCAAGCCTGGGTGGCCACTGTCGAAGTCAGCATGGCCACCTCGAGAGCCATTAGAACCCCCCACCTTGACAAAGATCTGGACGTTCAGACTAGAATTGAGTTTGCTTTTAGAACTGAATGGTTGCACATGAACATCTTTGGGAGTGACAACGCCACCTGACCTTTGTACGTGAATTTCTCTAATGATTGAAGGGGCTGTTGCCCCCCTCCCCCCTCAAGGGGTTCACCCTGGATGGCTTGGATCATGAATGAGGGTGCTAACAATGTCTCCTTTTCTGTTGATGCTGATATCAACTACCATCCCATGAGGGACAACCAAAAATGACATATTATGACACAATGACGTAAGCCATCCACTTCGATGCAATGAATTTTTGTTAATTTTATGATGTTGGTCAAGTGGTGATCATCCATAATTATATTTAGCCAAATTTGATGATATTAAATATATCAAGTAGAGAATCTTAGTCACCCTTTCATATTGTAGGTAATTGCAGTGATTTTTGGTGATTTAAAAAACATAACTTCACTGCTTGGATGAGAAGGGGGTTTTGGGGGAACTTTTTTGTTAACCTTTCCATTTAAATCTAAATAAATTCATCATTAAGATGTCCTTGACTACTAGAATCATATATATAATTACAAGAGGATAAAATTATAACATGACACAAAGAGTGCTTTTCTTTAAAACTATTGTTATTTTTCTCAGCACAAATATTGAAGGTAAACACAGACCTTGCATTTGCATGTAGTCATAGCACAGAGGTGTTAATGGTAGGCCCATACTGGGTCTAGAATAGATCCACCCACACCCAATATGTGGGCCTCTACCAAATGTCTTTAGCATCCAAAATAGTGTGTTGGTTATTTTCACACCCCACTCATAAACATGAAATAATGGACAGTGTATGAGGAGGATCAATTACATGTCACCACATGGGCTGATCAAAGTCTCTGAATTCCTGAATCATCTTCAATCAGGACAACATGACTCTTTAGTGAAGATTGTGGTGAAGGTACTCATGAAGACACTGCTAGCGTGGTGGTTTAACTATGACTGAATTGCCCCAGTATCCAGTGGCATATACAATAAGAAAGATTCTGCTTTCATGCTACAGCACAAGTGATGCTTAGACAAGGTAATGACCACATAAAAAAGAAGTTTCTACTTTTCTAATATGTCAAAAGAGATACAAAATGGATTACACTGTGACACTTTTCTAGTGTTGAACAGAGTTGCACAAACAGTTTATTCGTGTGTGAATGATAACACTATTATCTCTTTCACTGGTTGCTTAAAACTCTTGGCTGTCATTGTCTGATCTGAGTGGATAATCAAGACCTTGCAATACTGTCATGCGTCTCAAATCATCTTCTGTGTACAGTGGAAGAAACCAATAAATTCTCCTCATCCCAAACACCTGCCATAATATTCTCCCTCCACAACCAACATTAGCATTGGCTATACAATGACCCTACATCCAACAGTCATGCATTCAGGTCACAAGGAAAGCACTGCACCACAGATTCCACAACATGGGTTATTCATTTACTTCTCAGTGAAAGTTTTTCAGTTCATGGAGCATGTGATGACACAGCTGCAAGTACCTGCTCAAAGTTTCTTTTCCATCCCAAATCAAATCTCCATCTTGTGGATGCCTTCTTTTCATATGCCTAACATCCCAAAGAAACAACACCCACAATCAATGGCAATCACTGAAGTGGAGAAGCTCTACTTGATTTCACAGATACATTCTTCACCTAGAGGGTTGAGGTCCTATGACAAGGCACCTCAAACAAGTTGCTATGCTCGAGACGACAACAAATTATGAACATACCCTCTTCTGCTTTCATCTATAAGAGCTTAACCCTGGTGACTGCAGAAATTTGGTGAGATACCTCACTACCTGGCTCATGTCAGCTTGAGGTAGCACATCTTATAAATTCAACAGCAAGAGATGTGCATTTCATACTATGATTTGATCTATAGTTCTGCTAGTCTAAGTGTTTCTTTGAATGACTTCTCTCTCTTCAGCTGAACCAGGGAAAGATGAGAAGTTGAACGAGGAAAGATAAACAATAAAAGAAAGGTACCTCAATCGTGGTAGTGTTGTCAGCAACTAGAGACATGTGCATGATGAGGAAGCCAAGCACACTGAGTGCAAATGCAAGATTCAACACTGTGCTCAACAACACACTCATCAGGTTTGGTGCTGTGCCAACAATGTACATGTAAGTTATTTAAAATCACTGACCTTTTGTTGCCAATACTATGGCTGCACCTGTCCAAGCTGGGGCTTGTTGAAACTGAGGAGTTGGCTCTGCCTATTTAGGGCAAAGCTTATTGCAGCAGGATTAAAATCTGAGATGATTTGCAATTGCACATTACAACTGGGCTTGATTCAGGGCTTGAAAAGCAAGCATGAAAATAAACTGCTCCAGGGTCAAAAGCACTGAAAAATTTGAAGTTTGGAAATCCTCACCAAATGCAAGAATGGTGGTTGCAAGCACGCTTGGGAAAGAAGAATCCTCGTCAATGTTACTAAAAATGGCAACGAATTGTGGCAAGAGTGCTACTGTCACCAATGTTGTCTCCAAAAATGTGTACAGCTACATCACCCTTTCCACAAAATAAGAAGTTTGCAATAGGCAGCAGAAAATACATTATTCATGTAACTGACCACTTTTGCACTCAAATGATCTTGGAACATCATATTGGTTATGAATCACCAAGGAGAAGAACCACAAATAGACAATCTCATATATACATAACATCAAATAGGACCTTATCCACAACCAAAGTTCCTGCACCACTCAGATCCCTCACTGTTTTGACCTTAACCTTGCACCAGAGTCTGGGCCATGGGGCACTGCTTACAAGAAAGAGAAGAAAGAACTTGTAGTTACGAGCTCCAACACAGGTGACCACCCAGATGCAGTGGTGGTCCATTTTTAATATGCAGCGCCCACCTGTCCCATGTATACAATTAACTTCAGAAACATAAAAATTAGAGCTCTGAAAGGAGCACAATGCAATTTCAAATTTAGACTAGAGTGCAGAGATGTACAAATGCAATATAGAGCTATGTAAGTGCACTCTCCATGGAGCAACAGCAACATATCTAAGTAGACAACAGAAATGCCTTGTATTGATATTAGAACACAATTGCTGCTGGAAACACAGAAAGATTAAAGGCTGTGAATGATCAACTGAATTCAGCTTCCCATTGATTTGTAAGCCCAAACTGACCTAGTTTGACAAATCACAATCAAGCTTAACCAAAACAAAATAGAATAAACTATGCTGTTAATTGAGTCCAGCCAACATTGACAATCTCAAAAAATGTTATAGGTCTGCATGATTTCAGGAATATGAACTTACAGACAGAGCAATGGTGACAGCGTGGGGGTTTAAATTGGCAGCATTTTCGGCAATAGCGTACATTTGCACTCTGAGCCATGGTTGATAAACTCACTGGCACAGTGGTTGTTGCGGGTGTTGGATCTAGCGGCAACGATTGAGCCTCAAGATCATCCTCACATGAAGATGGCTTCCATCCTTGTGGCACACCTCCTGGATCTGTGAAAACCACTGCAAAGTAGCTCCACAGGAGCATTGCCAACTGCACCCCAATTTCCTCAATGAAACAAATCAGATTCTAGAACACAATGAGCACACTGCGACAATCTACAACAGCTAAATCTTTGAAACCCCCCCCCACAAACCTGACATATATTCATAAACATGTAGAACTTCTGCAATACTTAGCTTTTTAGGCAACCTGAATAATAATAAAAATTGAGAGAAGACCAGAGAATGAAGATTAAAAAAGAGAGATTCAAAATAGCAGTGAACAGAAAAGAGGGAAAAAAAGAAGCCAAAGAGGACACACCCCAACCCTAAAGAAAACAAAGAAGAGACTGAGGAGAGTTTTGAACAAGAGTGAAAGACTGAGGATCATCTTGAATAACAGTAAGTGTCAGATGTGTATGCTCCAATCAGTGTTGTCCCAATCCGCTCCTGAAGTTGAGAACTAGTGTACCAGAATTGTTGCACAAATGGGGTCTAGGAAAAACAAACGACCTAATTAGGTCTAGCTGAAAAGGAGTGAGATGAGAAAGTCAGAAGAGGAAAAAAAGAATCAGACAAAGAGAGGGACAGAGAGAGAAGACTCGTACCAGAAAATGGAAGAGGATTAGAACAAGAAGAGCAGTTGCTGTAGCCAATGCACCTTTCCAAACTTGTGGCACGTAATTGGCGACGACAACAGCATAGTAGGACACTCCTACAACTGAGAGAACCACCAAAATCATGACCGATCCAACCACCTTCAGGCCGGTGCACAACTTGAACACATTCCAAGCCATGGGCAGTGAGTGACGGCACGGAATCCACAATATCAATCCCCAAAACAAAGAAATTCCCCTAGTTTCTACTGCACCCAAGTCAGTTTCTGCCAAACTCCCTCTTCTCTCTTTTAACGATTTTCAAGCCAGCAGGTTGCTTGAATTCTTTCTCTTTTCCCACCGGTCCGTTGTAAGAAATCCTTGGAGATGCTCTTAGTCCACTTATTGATGCTCTTGTGTCTATTTCCTAATTCTTCGAAAAGGCCTCCTCGCAAAACATTCCAGCCTCAAAAAACTTCTTCAAAGGCATTTTCATATAACCCATTCCCTCATAGTGGACTCTCCCGGCTCCACTTTTTCAACCCATGCCAGAAGCGCTCCTCTTGTGTGTGTGTGTGTGCGTGTGTATCATACAGGGGACATTAACAGAGACAAAAGGAAACAAAAGAAAAAAAAATGAAGAAGCTTCTTTCTTTCTTTCTTTTTCTTTCTTTTTCGTGCGTCTTAAGCTCCAAAATTCCGCAGCTTTCTGAAATCGCCTTCACAAACTTTCTCTAGAGCAAAGAAGCGCAAGAGGATGCTCGATTTCAAGCTGCGTAACACTAGCAACATACAAGCCGAAGCGCAGCATTTTGCGAACGCGCATGCGTCGTTCTTCCCCGCCATGGCCCGCAGTACGAGGTAGGTACCTAGTACTTAGTACCTACTACGCACCTTCGAGGGGAGACTGCTGGCAAAACAGGCAACTTTTTCACCGTAGTTAAAATACAGATGCTCCAAAAATAAAGAGTTAAAAGTAACGAAGTAGTCAGTAACTCTGAAGTAAATGCAGATTTTGTTCTAACTTTTCACCTTGTTTTCCACCTCACTGCAGTCCACATTCATTTTTACTACCTACCATGAGCCACGACGGCCTTAGAGAACGCGGGAACTTGATTCAGAACTGGAGAACCAATTGCACAGGGGCCGGGCTTTGCTAGGATCCCTAATCCACCCTTGATGAAAATCAGATTCACTCCTTGGACGGCAGAGATGATATCCTGTCTTCCCTTGCATGGCCCACATTAAATCTATTCGCCCTTAGGAAAAATAAATCAAACCCGATTGCACTAGGATGGCCAATATCAATTCTCTAGTACCTAAGGAGATTATTAAAAAAGTTGTTATGCTTTCTGTAAGGGGGGGGGGAAGTCTAGGTTTAGACCCTTTCTGATTTGTGGGTTTAGGGTTTAGGTAAACCCTAAACCCTTGAATCCAGAAAGGTCAAATTATCGACCTTGGAGGAACTTAAATCCATACTGACTTAGACCTTTTTCCCTTGGTACCTTTGATGCTTATATCTCATTACACACAATGAGTGTCAATAGTTCTATAACATGTGCAAGTCATTACAATTTTGACACACGATGAATGTCAATAGTTCTATAACATGTGCAAGTCATTACGATTTTGTAAAGTGTTGTCACAATTAGTCACACAATTCTTCATCTCTTTCACACATATCAACTAATACACCTCCATCTTTAGCTGATTTGTGACATAGGATGCCCTTTTAGCATTACATTTTTCATTTCATTATCGTTGTTTTGATGGTTTTGATTTTTTTTTTGTGTGTTTACATTTACATTGACATGCCTTGTATTTTTTGTGGATGGATTTTCATCCTTGTTTTTATATATATATATATATAGAGGTCTTCCATTTTTCCTCACCTAAATCATAACCTCTCAGTGTTCATTTCCTCTGCATGCATCATCTGGACATCACAATGGATGCAAGTTTTTGACTGTGGAGAATGGGGTTACATAGCTTCTCATCTATTAAGTTTTCATCCATTGAGAAGAGGGTTATAGAACTTTTCATCGCTCAACAAGATGGTGACAAGTTTTTGTCCATTGAGAAGAGGGTTACACACCTTTTCATCCATTGAGACAAGGGTTATTAAATTTTTCATCCATCAACAAGAGGGTGACAAGTTTTTTTTAATTTGAGAAGAGGGTTGCACACCTTTTTATCCATCAAATTCTCATCCACTGAGAAGAGGTTTACACAAATTTTCATCCATTGAGGAGAAGGTTACAAACATTTTCATCCGTCACGTTTTCATCCATTGAGAAGAGTGTTACACAACTTTTCATCCATCAACAAGACGGTGACGCTGTCGTTCTTAGACTTTTGAACAGTTGGCTATGTCTGTTAACCAGAACAAGGTCATTGGTTACCAGAAATACCTAAGTTGGCACTTCCATGCCTCAGCTATTTCTGGTAAGTGATGACCTCTCGTTGGTTACCTAGTCCATCATTGTGCAGAGTTCCATCAGCAATGTATTCAGAATGTATTGCAGCTTGACTAGCTAAAAGAGTGACCCTGGGCATGCAGATTCGAGTTACAGAGCTCCATTAGCATGCATTGGGAGAGTGTAATGCAGTTTTCAAGCTAGAAGACTGACACCAGTCTTGCAGAGTAAGTGAGTGAGTGAGTGAGTGAGTTACACTCCACCAACAAACACCCTTCTTTTTCATTTCAATTTTTTTATAAGGACAGGGAAGCTGCACTCACAGGGCTTTACAAGTTCTTACCAATGTTCACTGAGACTACCACCCTTGTCCATAGTGCTTGAATGTGTGAAGCTCATCTCTTGTGGGGTGTGGTGCTTTATAAAGGTTTAGCCTTGATGAAGCACTTCATAGTTCTTGCCTGAGAAACAGTTCAGCAGATTATCCATGTAAATCATCTTGAATAGAAGCGAGTCATACAAAGAAGGCACCATTTCTAAATGGACAAAGTTGAATCTCATAAAGAGAGAACAGATTGTACACTGCATTTTCCTGAGCATTTTTTTCTTGCCAGTCTAGAGCTTGCATAGCTTCATATTAACCATTGAGAACAACCACATGCAGCACATACAGAACTCAGCTTACAACTTCCATTGACACCATAAATATGTTGCAGATATCCCAAGGCTCATCATATATACAATGTCCTACAATTCACATAGAAGCAAGCAAGCTCTCAGTAATTGGAGCAATCCAATTGACCAAAATTTAGTATGTTACAAAATGGCTATAATAAATGAATGAAGAAATCACATCAGGGGAACATTGTACCACAACTGAGTCACAAACACTCACAATGTGTGGGAGTTGGACATGCCAACAAGATGTAAGATTGTGACATTCTTAAAACCTATATGAGACACTTATACTGCAGCCAAGTCAAAACCTTCACAATGTGCAGGTCCATTGTCCACTTGGACATGCCAATAAGATGTAAGATTGTGACATTCTTAAAACCTATATGAGCTCCCTGGGAAAGAAATGTGGATGATCATCAGTTTGGAGCACTGACATAACAACAGTGATCAAGGTCTAAACCATTCGCTTTCTTCCCCAAAAGAATCAGGTGTTAGCAGCAGGAGTTCTATCTGCTAAATTACTCTTAAAGGTTGTATTGGTGGAAGCTCTTAATGATGCAGACAAATCCTAGAAAGAATCTGTACACTTCTAAGCTGACTCATGAAAGCTTCAGGAACTGCCTCCAAAAAGAGCATGTGCATTCCCTTATGTTGCAGCTAGCAGCTTCATTCATAGCACATCTCTGATAAATTACTGGAAGATCGTGATCACTTAGAATTGCCCTTGACATCAAAGACTCGTGACAGTGTTTGTTTGATAAAAGCGAGGTGCAGTATGATGTTCCTACAAAGAAACAGCTCGTCACGTCACCACTTTCTCTAAGCTGGCCTGATGCTCTTGCTCATGGCTCCTGTTGTTACAGAGGCTTATTAGTCTCTGCGGGCTGCCGGGATGGAACGCGTGATTATCGGCAGAACTTCGTCTCGCTTCCTCCGTAAGAAAATGAGAAACCCTAGCAACTGACCCTGCGCCCGCCGTCCTTTTCTCTGAGGGGAGTTCAATGGCTCCCGCTCTCCTCTCTGTGACGAAGCTCCACCTACACTCGCACGACCATTGCCAAAACCTTCGTAGCCTGATACACCGCCGCCCGGAAGTACACTCTCGTTTGCAGCCAATGAAATGAAGAAGACAAACGGGGTGAGCCACACTAAGACAAGCATGAAAGCTAGAAGCCACTCCAGGCTCACGTACGCACATCTAGGATCCTTCATAAAGAACCAGATCCATGAAATATGGCTGGCCACCAGCAACCCTAAGCTCGCGACAAAATCAGGGGATGTCAGTGCGATGTACGGAAACGTCTTCAGCAGCCGGTAGTAGAAAACATGAGCAGCGATCCCGATTGCGATGCAAACCACCGGCAATCGATCTAGGATGAGCAAGAGTGCGTGGATAGCGATGACGGATAAGATGATATAACGGAGTACCTTGCGCGTCAGTCTCGTGTACTCTTCCACGAGCTCTGCGAGGTAGTAGATCCCCGTTGCCAGGCAGACGGCGAAGAATACAAGAAAGATATAAGCTCCTACGTATACCACCAGCGTGGCCGCCCTCATGGACGGCATTTGTTGCCTCACTTCTTCTGCTTCCGCCACACCAGGACGGTCGTTGCTTCTTCTTCTTCTCCTTCTTGTGCTTCTTGAGCTTCTGGAGTGTAGGTACTACTGTGGCGCTGCCGTCAGGAGCTTCTCGCCATCGCCAGCCAGTCCCTTGCGAAAGACGACCTCCTCTTTTCCAAGTCCCAATTGAGGATACCAAATTGTGTCAAAAACTCACCGAATTTGAGGTCCTCTAACTAAGGACCGCCCCAATATATGGGCTTCTTGACCTAATTCCTGCAAAATAAATTGTCTTTTCTTCTTCTTCTTCTTATTATTATTATTTCTTTTTATTGGGGTTTGAGGTACCACCAAAGGAGGTTGGAATATCCGTGTTTGTTTTTTTCTTTTGGGTTTTTTGTTTGCAGCCAAAGTGGTAATCATACATACATAATAAGATGTAAAAAATAAAAATGGTGATCATCCCTAATGAAGATTTAGCCAAATCTGGCTATAAACTAGAGATATGAAGCACAGATCTTTAATATCCTTCTATATTTTTGGCTACACACTGAAAAGCAAATAAATATGACAATTCAAATATAGAGATACACCGATGTTTACTATTTTTTTTCCCTCACTTTTGGGGGTATTGAAAACCTCCAAGTGAAAAAAAAAATTCAATTGTGAATTTCACGTTTTTTTATTGAAATTTAGCCAGTAAAAAAAAAAAAGGCTGGTGGGTGGAGGGTAAAATTTTTTCAGGAAGGCTGATTTAGACAAAACACTTCTTGGCTGCAGCAAAAAACAAAACCATCAAAATTTGGGTCATGTTGTAGCTTGGCAAGGAGCCCTTAGAAAAAACCAGTAAGGTCATGTAATAATAGCTTTGCAAGACGACTAGACTGTATGTGTAGGGTAAGGACCTTGAGAAGGGGGCTGTTCTGGAAATTCAGGTCCCTATCTTAGGCCCTGTGTTCTCAGTTTTTGCCTCAGAGGGCTCACACAGGGACGCACACTGGGACTTGAATTTCCAGACCAGCCCTCTTCTCAAGGTCCTTATCTGGAGTTTAAAACCTGTAGAATTCTCTGACTGCAGTGATCCATTGGAGACGAGAGGACGCACCTTATGCATAAGGGTCCCAACTCTCGGGGGGCGCTGCGTTCTTTACCAAGGACTGCAGAAGGGATCGTTGCTTCCTCTTCTTCTTTATGGCCATAGCAGCTTGCAACAGGATTTGTCCACTGCTGAGAAATAATGTGCGAACTTCTCTCCAATACGGTCGTCAAAGATCAAGGAGGAGTTGCCATTTTCAGTGTCTGATCTTGCTGCTACTACCCTCCTTGCCACCCATTTAAAGAAGACTCAGGGTCCTGGACTTTAGGGTTTTCAAGAGTACTTGTTTTTTTGGTAGGGTTGCATGCAGTTTTCTAATTGCCATGATCTCTTTCATTTGGAAGATGATGGGTGGTCAGAAAGTTTCTTGAAAGTTCTAGCTTATAGTTCTCACATGACATTTGATACTTGCAGTTGATACTTTCTTGGCAATATGATTGTTTCTGAAGACTAGTGATATCTTTGTGTACCATGAGCAAAATTTTCTCCAGATACTTCCAGTTTCAGTTCCTACTAGGTGGTATACATTACCTAATTATCCTGCTTCTAAGGAATGTAGAAGTATTGGCTCCACTGAAATGATTTTATAGGGTGATTCTAGGGTGATCCATGGGTGCATGCAGTAGCAAAATGTACATGACCAAAGCCAAAAAATCAACGCACTTATGCTCTGACTGGTGGTCCTGATGAGGAATACATTGTGGCACCTGGGATCCTGAATCCAGCTCTAATTTTTGAAGTTTTCCTTCTATATCTTGGTCAAGTTGCAGGTCAGCAAAAGCCTTGGGATGCCCAATATCTAGCTAAAAAAATTGATTGAACCATGAATTTCTGGACAGAGTTTTCCTCTTCAGTTCCATTCCAGAGAGTCCAGAACAAGATGCAGGAAATTGGAGAACAGGTCCTTGAAAACAGAAACCAGGTAGGGTGATATCCACAGATCTGAAATAAAATTCTTTTAGTGAGATTTTAGACCTGGAACCCAAAGGCCCCTTCTGAGACCCTGAGGTTTCAAATATGTTTTGATGTTTCAGCAGTCCCTTCAAGGATGATTGGGGACAGAAAGGTTGAAATCTGTTCACAATGCTCCGGCATAGGAATAGGCTATCATAGCTTTTGGTCTATAGCTCAGAGTTGACAGGGTTTCCTTCAACAGCAACTCATTAAGAATTACAGTGTTTAACATCTGGTTTCAGGTATGGTACCAAGGAGGTATGTAGGGAGTGATGACATGCAAGGTGAGATCATCACATGGCATAATGGTGTGAGTTCTGTTGGTGTTGCCCTTGCACATACAGGATTTCTGGTCATTGTTTCTGTGTCATCAAAGATATCATTGTTTTGAGTCTTTGAGAAGATGAGTTCAAGGTATTTAGCAGCTCTTAAGACTTAGCTCAGTGTGGTTCATTGGAAAATGATAGAAAGATCAATTATAGTGGAAGTCACACACTGTATGAGATGAGAGACCAACACCCTCATGGGAAATGCCACGAAGGCATTGTTTTCTTTGTGAATGCAACATGCATCTGGAGAAAATGATCATGTTCAGTTTTTAGAGTCATTCCCATGATCACATAATTCAGAAGTTTCAGAATTGTTTGAACGATGGACCTGACTTTTTTGGGAATTATGCTTCTTTTCTTATGCAGACTAAACTAGTTGCCTTCTTTGATGTTGAATAGGAGGTCACCCAGTAAATGACACATCCTTGGCATAAGATGTGCTTCAACAATCTACATCCTGTTGATCAATGCGTTGATCACCTGCATGAAGGTAAGAATTTATTTGATTTGGGGCATGAATCCGGAAGGGGATACTTTAATACCCTTATCTAACACTTGGTGTGACCATTTTGCAGGTTTCATGCACAAGTCAGGCAAAGGTAAGTAGAGTTTGTAAGGGACATATATCTTCATGTAAGGCAAGTCTAGAATTATTGCTTAAGCACATGTCATGTTAGCTGGTAGCTAGTTCAATACATATAGCTGTTGAAGGTCACTGAACATGCAGGTTGCTGGTGGTGGTGTTCAAACTGCTCCTGAGGATTTCTGGGGTTATTATTTTAGTGTTGGGTCCTGGCACTCTTCTATGGACTGACATGTCAGATCTGAAATCTCAATGATCATATTATGGGATCCTCTCTCAATTCTATCTGACTCAGAGGGAGAAGGTTTTGATATTGTGAAGTAATAATGTCTATATATGATTTCATATAGCTTATTATTTCTACATGGAGGTTGTTCTAGGCAATGTGTTTATGAGCCTCTTTCTTTGGAAGCAAAGACTCAACCTAATTGTTGGCCATACAAAAGTGCCGTTTGTTGATGTTGGCATGTCTAAAGCAGGATTCATATGTGAAGGATTCTCCCACTGTTTATAATGCCAAGCATGATCTCCATCATGCTCTCTTCCTGGAGCATCATCATCATTCCCTCTGCACTTGCTCCTGTCCAAAGCTCACAACTGTGTGTCATGAAACCCATTTTGCTTGTGCCTTGTTTAAAATTTCAAAGTTTTTGGTGATAACCATTTCATTTTTTTCAAAATTTTGGCATTTCGACCAAAATTTTAATTTTTGTTGTTGTTTCAAATAATAATTTACTCAATGCTGAATCTCTTGGGGTACAACGATAATATATTTTGAAGATTAAATGATTTTGAGGAGAAGATTAGTTATCAAATATTGATTTAATTTATGTTATTGTAGATTGTCCATGAAATTATTTTCACTTCCATTAATTCTTAAACATGAAGTTCAATTTCTTAGTATACTTTGGCATTTGTATTTATGTGCACTTAGATCCCTTGGAGTCCCTTGGAGACCCTTATTGCCCCAATTTTTTTTCTTGTCCACATTGTTAGCCTTGGTTTTATCAATGTCCCTTTTCAAGTTTATGTTGTGCCCCATCATTGTTTGGTTGTTCCTCATTGGTGTTCCCATATTTTTATTATTTTTTGGTCATTTTTTTGGTGAAAGCATGACAAAATATGTTAAAAAAGTAGTCCTACATGAAGTCATAGTGACACTTATGGCCTAAGCATGAAAAATGCTATTCAAAACTTTTAAAAACTTTCAATATGAAGCAATGGTGCACTCCATCGAGTTCATACTAAGTTACACATAAAGTGTGAGGAATTTTAATATAAGAAGAATGGATGAAAAATATGTTTTAAACTAGTTGGGTTTTCAAACTTTTCAAAATATTTATACATTAGAACTTTGATAAATTATGACTATATTATGAAAATTTTAAAACACATTGATACATATTAATGTTTTATCCATTTGAAAATATAAAAAATCCAATTTCAATTACACTTTCATCATATTTTTATATATTTAAAACAAGAGTAGGATATTTATTTCCTTATATTTGTATTTTTAAAATGTATCTAAATGCATATCAAAACATGCATATTTTCAAGATTATGCAATGAAAAAAATCTTCTTCTTATTGATCATTAAAATAAAAAATATTCATGAGTTCAATGTATTAATGTTTAATTTATGAATACTTTTCACAAATTTTTTATATATCCTTGACTGGCATACTTTACCATGTTTTCACTCTTTTGTCAATCCTTAGCATCCTCTTGTGTTTTTGTTGTTGAAAACAACTTTAATTGGATTGCCATTGAACCAAAATACCTTATTGATCCAGATTTTTACTAAGGATGTTCAAATTCAAGAGGTTTGGTCGGTTGTAGGGCTTCTAAAAAGGACTTCCCTAGCTTAAACATATCCTAGAGAACATGGTTAGAAAAAGCAAAATAAAATGTCCACCCTTAAGTCATGTGTATAATTGATATTAAAAACATTGTTAGATGTCATTTTTCACCATGTTTTTTGGGGTGCAAAATTTCATCAATATGCAGAAATTAACTATGATAAAATGTTTTGAAATTTAATTTTCAATGTTAGTTTGAATAAGTATGTTTCTAATTTTGATCAATTGGCGTTGATTAAAATATTAAAAAAATAAGTTTAAATTTATTTTAAAATTTTATTTTTATTTTTATTTTATTTTATATATCATGATTAGAATGGAAATTTATTTATACTATTTAAAAATCTGTTTTCAACCATTGTTAAAGTAAAAATATCAAAGTAAATAAATAATTAATTAAAATTAGAAAAATACTTAAAATTTTATAACTATAATGAAATTTCATATTAGTTTATTTGTAATTTTGATTTTCAACACAATATTCATTAGGCTTCATGTTAATATATGTACATTTGATTATTATTTCTTGGTTGATTCTATCATATTTTAATGGTGGAAAAGAGCATTTATTAGTGCCCACACCTTTAATGTATATTCACAAAAATGATGACAATGTGAAACATGTTATTGTTATTGTTTTGATATATAATGTTGCAAACATATGTCCCTCCATCTTGTGATGATGTGCATAGCATGCAACAATTTTTTACCTTTTACAAAAATATTTTTTATTGGTAATGCACTTTGCAATTAACCATGACTATACATTAAAGTTTTCATGTTTATCTTTCGGCCTTGTTTATCATCATGAAGAATGTTGGTTTCATTAAAAGTTGTCATGAAGGTTGTCACCATTTTAAGATGATTGCTTTTCCCAATGATCATATTTCAAAATTAGTGCAATACAATAAATTCATTTCTTTCAAATGAATATAACATTAAGAAAATAATGCTCAACATGGGTATTATAGTAGTGGTTATATGGCTATCAACTATGTAATTAAAAATAAATTTTTTCTTTTGAATATTATTATGGAAGGTAATGGAGCAATTTAATAATCTTTGTTAGTTTTGGAATTTGGTGGGTCTAGGTTAAGACATTATCTAATAGTGTTACTAGTAATAATTAAGGGGAGTATAAGGTGATTGATAAGGATTTGCCAACTATTAGGGTTTGGCTTTGAACCTACTTTCAAAGATGCCTCAAAATATTTCAAAATGTGTGAAAACATTTCAAGGAATCTTTTTGGAAAAAAAATTACATTATGAATGTACAATAGATGAAAGCATAAAAGGTGAACGTTAATGACAAACTATGTGCATGGTGATGTTAATGGTGTTGGTGATGATGCTGGCAATGATGTTGGCCATGATGTTGTGATGTCATTTTTGACAATTATGTTTCTTGAGGTACAATTACTTATTGAACTTTAGGAATATCCACATTGAATAAATCTTTTAAGACTTAATTCAAAGTTCAGGGGAAGAAAAAATACAAAAAACCCAAGTCTTAAAATAAATATATCCATGCTTATTAAATGTTCAAAATCTATTTTATGTATCTAATATAACAAGTGATTCATGTGATTGATTACGATCGACAACATTGAATATACCCTAAGTGGTATAGTTGCAATTATGAATGTGCTTGAATAAATGAAGTAATACTTAACTAGATTGGATAGAAGATTACAAAATTGGAAGTCCAAATGAAAATGTGATTTTCGAGTAATTGAATGAAGTAAGACATCATAAAAATATCATATAAACTTACAAAATATACATGAAATGATAATGTGATTGATTGAAGGAAGAATTGCCTGACAAGATTGGATGGAAGATTATAAAATTGATAATTCAAGTGATAATGTGATTGATTGAATGAGAAGCAATATATGTGATGATGTGTTTGATTGAATGAAACAATATATGACAAAGCGAATATGTGATTGCTTGAATGAAATAATACACAATTGAAGGGACACTTGCAAAATTGATAACTCAATTTTGACAATGTGATTGATTGAATGAAACAATACATGACAAAGTGAGAATGTGATTGCTTGAATAAATGAACATGTGATATGATTTGCAGTATGATTACATTTAAATGAAACAATTTATAAATCAAGAATGTGCAATATAGTCACATAGACATAATATTGTTTTTGTTTTTAGTATTCGCACCAAATACCAAAAAAACTAATTAAAGTTTTCATAACATTATGGGTTTTGTGATCCTTAGTCCCAATGCATGACAAATATCCAAACAACCTTTCACATGACATTTCAAAATAAAATCCTTTCAACTTTGGGCAATCATAGTGTCATCTAATTAGCATGGACACATTTTGGGCATTGTTCAAAAGAACAATTTGTTTTTTTGCCCAACCAATGTATATATTTAAAAATGAATTTGACTTAAACATCCTTGCTAAAATGTATTCAAATCACATAAAAAACCTAGACATTATCAAATGGTCGCACCAAAATATTGTCAAGATTCAAATTCAAATGTTGAACCTCGACCTTAAAATGTTTAATGACACAAATTTTCAGCATAGAAAGTCAACTAAAATTTGTAATGTTTTTGGGAAGAATAAATGTTCCAAGAATTTTTGGTATTAATTTTTTTTTAATGTACTCATCTAAAAAATATTTTTTCTTGATTCAAGTTTGGTGTTAAAAACATTTAGTTCCAACTTGAAAAGAACTTCACACAACAAACATGAACATCTATATATGAATTGATGGTTTTTTTTGTGGTGATTTTGGAAAAAAAAATTTGTGAAAAAATTTGAGAAAAAAATTCAATGTAAAATATTGTGTTTTGTTAAAAAATAATTTCTGCTTGTACAATATGAGAATGTTGAATAAAAATAAAAACATTGCTATGAACACATCAAGGAATTAATTTTTAAAAAAAATTTGTGAAAATTTCTTGTCACAAAAAAAATGTGATGGTGTTTTTGGGAGGACAATGTCAAGGTTCAATTTGATGATATGAAAAGAAAAATATGAAAATATTTTAATAATATCATTAAGAATTATAGAGACATAGTGATAAACTTGGTGAATTTTTCTGCTAGATGCTCACCAATCAACTCACGTTAGTAAATCCACCTTAGAATTACAAACTATAAACCAAAATTTTTATGGATTCGAAGTAGTGTTTGATTGCAACTTAGTTTACAATATGTATTGGAGGCCAATAAAAAAAAGCATACTTGTAGGTAATAACTAAAGGTGCAACAAAAAAAACATGACATGTACATTCAAAATTAAAAAAAGATAATTGATAAAGAAGTTATTTGCAATAGAGGCCAAAAAATCTGAATTGTTCTTTGTGTTGTTCTATGTGGATCAACCACATTCCTTAATTTGCATATGTACATATATTATGATCATGAACATATTCACAATTTGTGAAAACACTTGTAGAACACCACCATGAACTTAAAAACATTGAAACATCATTTTGCGAACCAAAGCATGACCACAAACTTGAGAATACCAAGAGTAGAAAAAGATAAAAAACATGAACATAAACTTAAGAAGATGAAGAATAGATAAAAAGCTAGAATAATTGCAAACTTGAGAACATGAAGAGTAAATGAGGACCCATGGGTGAAAGTAGACTACGATGTAGTACTTTTCAACACATTGGCAAACTTTTCTTTGGGTGGTACCACTAGGAACTACTTTGCCAAAATCATAAAAAATTTGGACCCAATTTAAGAAATAAAATTCCATCTATTATTTATACATTGCTTTATTTGATTGGATTAGGTGGGCTATCTTTTCCCCACCTATGCACACACTCATGAAAATAAATGAACACCTAAAAACCTATAATATGCATTAACGTTTTGATTCTTAAACCATTTTTGACCCATTCCTAACCAGTTCCTAACTTTTTTCTTTTAACTGTCCTTACATTTACACATTACATATTTTTTCTTGTTTATTTAGTACATGCACAAGGGAATGATCCAAATTAGTCTTTAAAACAACAAAAGGTGAAAATAGTTATCTTTGTGTTCTTGACATCAATGGCCCTTTAGGACTTCACGATCTTGATTTCAAAAATTCATATTAAACGAGAATTGATCCAATCAATTATCTATAAAAGACATAAAGTAAATTGACATTTAAAGTATTTTAAAAAATAAACATCCAAAAAAATTTCCAAAAACATAGATTCCTTTTGTGTTCATGATAAAAAAAATCCTTTATGTGACATTTTTGAAGCTTTTTTCTTATCCATTCATTTTTCACATCAAAACACATTTTTTGTAAAATTAATTTGAGCTTTGAATTTTACATGACTTGGGTATCTTTTTGATAATTTTTTTGGAATGAAAAGTTTTCTTTATGTGAGTCCTATGTTGTTTTGAAGTATCGGTTTCAAAAATTTACAGTATGATGTTCCTAATGGTACCACATGAGGATAAGTTTGCCGAAGGATAGGGAGCACAATCGTGAATTTGAAAATACCAAGAGGAAATGAAGACCCAAATCATGATTGTAAATTTGAGAATTTGATGAAGAGTAAATGAAAACTTAAAGCATAACTATGAACTTGAAAATACAAGGAATTTCAAGAGCCCATGGCATGACCATGGACTTTAAAACACAAGGACCAAAAACATGATCATGAGTTTGAAAGCACAAAGAACAACTAACTAATATTTTGCTCACACTTGATAGACATGTGAAAACAATTACAAAACACACCACAACAATGAACACAATACATGAGGTGGATTTGGTGTAAAAAATTGGATGTCCAAACCTTGGTTTGAGATGTTTCATAGTTTAACACATAATTCATCAACCATTGACTTTAGCTTTTTTAACACCAAATTATGTTCCTTTTCATAAATTGCAACCCTATTAGTTTCCTTTTTCAATGATCTAGATGAACAAATTTATGATGCCCTCCAATAATATTCAATTTTTTTACCAATTTAATAAGCATTGTTCCATATTTTTGCTACTAAGGTCATTTAGTTAAACCCAAGGTTTTTTGCACTTGGTTTCTATGGTCTTCACCTCATCTAGTTTCTTTTGTAAAATTGTAAAATTGTTGCCTTCTTGCAAGGATCTCCATTGGTCTATTAGGTTTGTAAATAAACTTATGCTTACTTAAATATCATCTTCATCTCCTCCTATAATGCAAACCTTCTTGAAAGGTAACCCTAGGGCCACATTAAATGTTAAATCCTTAAACTACTTATATAAACTACATGCTTTACCATATAAACTTCCTACATACCCACCATACTATAGTTTCCTACCTCCCTACCTATTTAGGACCTACACACAAATATTTATGTAATATATTTTTTCAAATGTTATAACTACATGTCCCATTTGATTGCATGTTCCATTTAATTACATTTGTTTCCTTTTTTATTAGCAATGTTCATATTTTGTCCTATTTGACTACATGTTTTATTTGATTCCATATTTCATTTGATAAAACCATTGTTTTTAAAAATTACATTTGTCATATTTGATTATATGTCACATTGATTAGTATTTAAAAATGTCGTTTTAATCAATTAAATTAGTTAAAAGAAACATGTCACTTTAGCACCTATGGGTTTAATAAAATTGATCAAAATTTTAGTCAAAATGAACAAGGTAATGAATTTGAACATCTTGAAAAATCATGAATTACTATGGTGCCTTGTGGTTGATTAGCCAATTTTGCCAAAAATGGTAGGATAGTCATCATTAATGGGCATGCATGTAAATCAATTTGTGTTGAATGGAAAAATATGCATAATCCACCTAAATGGGTTGGTTATTTGATTTAGTTTTTCATTTATTTAGGTTTTTGTTTCTTAAATATAGTTTCAATTAGGTCTTTCTAATTTGCCACATTGTTTAGTAAGTTGCATTTCACAATGAAAATTTTCACAGTCCATTTGTTATGACCTAACATTGGGTTCATTATTTTTATTTTCTCACAATCTCTCCTTGTGATGAAATCTTTTTTTACATTTTCATTTTTCATAATGATGGTGTGGTACGAAATTAGGTCGTCGTGAAAATCCAAATGATGGCTGATCTTGAGGATATTAGCCGTCATCTACTTGTGGAGCCCCATTACTACTGCATGGAATTGCATGGATTGTTGGCTTTTTGTTGGTGTGTTGGGTGGTTCATGGGAATTGGCGGCTGGAAATAATGGGAAGGTATGGAGCCGAATTGATGAGGAGGAGTAAGCAATGGCGGCAGGCGGTTGGTGATGGATGGAACGGAGTAGGAAGATTTTTGAGAAGCTTTAGGAGGAAGCCAATGGAGGTTTTGGAGGTGTGGAGAAAGATTTGGAGGATAATTTTGGGGCGATTGGATTAGAGAGGAACAGAGTAGGAAGGAAGGGAAGAATGAGAGCATGGAAAGGCAAAAGTTAGAGATCTAGGATGGACACAGTGAGGAGATGTTTTGTTAGCTGCAGGAGAGCTTGGCGTAAGACTAAAAACTTTCCGCTGCGCCTAGTACCTGGCCAAGCGACTACTGTAGAAGAGAGAGAGAGAGAGAGAGAGAGAGAGTAGACAACACTGGGAAGCTGGTGTTTTCTGAGCATCTGATGGAAGTCAAGCTTGTGCTTTCGGGCAATGTACATAGTTTTGGAATGAAAAGAGTTTCTTTGGTTGGAAATTGTGTGAGTGGGCGGGGCAAGAGATGCATCTTGTGAATTCTGTTTTGTCATTGTGTGGAAGCAAAACAAAGACATCTCTGGTCTTACAATGTGCGTATGTGAGTGTCAGTAGGCAGTCAGTGTGTTGAGGGATGATCAAAGGTCTGAATTGTGAGAAAGAAAGATTAGGAAGACATGGACGCCTGGGGTCGTGCAGGCAGCCAGTGTGTTGTGTGATTTCAGACCCTCTCTTTTTGGTTACAATGGGTTTTCTTTCAATACAAGCAATTGGGTAGAAAATGATAGTGACAATCACTGTTATGATTTTGTTATGTCAAAATCATTATTTCATGAAAATGTGGTTTATGGATTAAGAACATGACTTCTCATAGTGAAGGTGAGAAACTCCTAATTGAAGTTAGGTTGCCAAGGTCACCTAAGGTAGTTAGCCCTAGGTGGCCAAAGTGTGAATGAGTTAAAAACGCTCATTGACAACCATACAAAATTTTCCTAGCTTTTTCATGTTAGGTTTGAAGACTTGTTGAGCAATGAGAGTTTCTAGGAGAACAAGTTCTTACTCTTCAATGGTTATGAACTCTTGGTACCATTTGCCCACGAGAAAATTCTTCATCTTGAACTTCCACCTTGAAAATTACCCATATCCAAGTTGTCATTGACAATTTGGGATAGCCCACCTAAAGTTTCCCAACATTAAAAGTTCAAACCCCATTAGAATGGTAAGAGAAAAACTACCCCAAATGTGTTTTTTTCTCATTCTTTTTATTTTAGGTTTAAGGTTTTCAACACCAAAATTTTGGGGGGAAATTGCAACAACTTTGGCGGGAAATATTCAGAAGTTTTTGGAAACAACACAATATTAAAAAATTGTAAATTGACTTTATATTAACCAAAAAACTAATTTCAAAATTTTGAAAAAACATTCTCTAACAAAAAAAAGTCATGACATTCACACTCTTTGTTTTAGTAATTGAGCTAGTTATATATGGGTATCACCATATGCACTCCCAACATACTATATAGAACCCCAAAATAAAATTTTCACGACAATATGTTGTATGATATTTCATACAATGTTTTTGTATGAAAATTTGTTACATGTCAAAATGTTGCAACTCTTTTCCTTCACATTCAACGCCCATAGCTCAAAAATTCTTGGGGCATAGAGGTTTTCCAGACTCAAGTTTCTTTGCTTTTATGTTTTTTTAAAAAGCTTCTTTTGAGGGGTGTGATCGCATTAACAAGAAATAAAGCAATTATGATCTATGTTTAATTTTTATCTTTTAATATCAAAAATTGTACTAATGTTGCAAATCATTCAAAAATATTCATGACAATGTTTTTAAAATATCATGAAAACGTGTGATATGATTTGAAATGAATCTAATGAAAATAAAATATTTGAAAACATTCCTTAAGCAATGTAATAAATTCTTTTACACATTGTCAAAGTTCTTATTTTTGAGAGATTTTTTAAACATGCCATATTTTGGGGAAAGTTCTTTGAACAAATATTTACATGTTAATAACTTTAACATATTTTTGGGTTAGATTTGATGTTTTTCAACTTTTGAATAAAATATTTAAATAATATTCTAAAATAACCAGTCACCCAAGTAAGTGGGTCTAGTTTTTGTTATCTTGTTTGCACCCCAAGCTTCTCTACTCATTTTCTTTGAGAAAAAATTAGGCTCAAACCCAAACCCAAAAAGCTTTTTTTTTTTGTTTTTGCGAGTGTCAAAACTGAGATCAAAGGTTCTTAGAAAAATGAAAATCCAAACAACATTGGTAAAAACTAAAAACCTCAAAATCCATTTAAATTGCTTCTAAAAGCCCAGAAAATGTTAGATTTGAACTAAGACACCTCAATTTAGTCTAAGCGTAGGAGAAGGTAGCTGTGTGGGTGCTGGTTCACCTTGGCCAAGCTTTGGAGCACTCAGAATTTGTACACGGAGAATAACAATTTTGCAATACTTTGTATGGATTGTTCATTGTGCAGACTTACCATTGAGTTTGACCAAGGTAATAAAATGTAGGATTGAATTTCATACATGGCCCAAAAAAGTACTTGATAAATTTTGATTGACCGAGGGAATAAAATGAAGGAATGAATTTCATATATGGTCCAAAAAAGTACTTGATAAATGTCAAAATTTATCAAGTATCACCTTTTTTTTCCCTATGATACCGAGAAATTAAAAAATTAAACCCAAGTGTAGTCTTTACTCAATAAAGCCCTTGGCCCTGGTGCTTTAGCATACACATGTGAAAATAAAAATGTTGGGGAAGGGCAAAATTGTGACATGTCCTTCATCATCCAAGGCAAAGTTTAAATAAGGGGTGTGTCACACCGTGGCCTTGCCATTTACAATTAAAAAAGTATTTAAGCCAAAAGAAGAATTATGGAAATTCATATATTTCACCATGCAAAAATATATTCTTCAAAAAAATCCTCTAAAAGAAACCAAAATCCTTCAAGATATCATACTAACTCTATAACTAATCTCAAGTTTCAACACAAGCCAAAATATCATGTTTTCAAAAAATCCTCATATAAAAGTAGACCGACTACCTAGGGGCCAAAATCCATTAATCTACTATACTCTATAGTGAATCTAAACACAATATCCTTGTCTTGGTAGGCAAGGCCAATAAACCCTTCAAAAGGAAGGGCAAGGGTTTAGGTTTAGGAGTTAGGATTTAGGGTAGCCTTAACTGGAAGCGCAAGCGTTCTTCAAGAGGAAGGGCAAAGGGGCAAGGGTGGCCTTCTTCAATTTTAAGGCCTAGTTCCATAGTGTCTCCCTGAGGGGAAGAGCCAACAAACAACAACACCTTGAAGCAAGTTTGTTGCGATCTGCACAAGTGCAAACTTAATTAATGTTCATGCCCCTCCTACACACAAGATTTTGTACAGCACAGACACCAGGCTGTGAGCAACAGGAGTCAAAATTTACAACGCATAGGCTAAGCAACTTCTTTCCTTATCCAAAATCTTGTTTTGTCGCCTCCTCATCCAATAGGTTCTTGCTCAAAGGAGTATCTAGATTAGGTTAATACGTGGCGTCCCTCAACTCGAACATCAGATTCTCCACCATCAGAGCTGCAGTCGCGTCGCGTTGTGCTCGGGGTCTCACCATCTTTCTCCAGATAAAAACAGCACGTCAGCAGTATCAGGCAGTTTATGATGGGAAGGAGCTTCGCGACATTGGCGCAGTACTCATCCCAATCAATCAGAAGTAGCATATTAGGGTAGTAGCTAGCTGATCCTATTATTGCACTTTTAAGAACACGTTTAAACAAACATAATTCTCATGATACAAAAAGCCATTTCTTGCTGAAATTTGGTATCTCTAGCACAGGCCTGTGTTGGACACAAAAACCCAAAATTCGGATTGCGCAATTTAATATGATTAGTATGTGGAAAATTTGCAATCTATAACTAATCAATGTAATTTCAATTCATCATTTTTCCATTTACCCCATGATTGCATGCATGTACTTCATTGCACACCTCATTCATTGCAAAGAAAAAAAAACCCTTACATTGGCTGCACTTCTGCAAAGCAAAACAAATCCTACCACGAAATGTTCTTGCACACCGTATTATTATACCCTGGAAGATTGTGAGATGAACCCAAGTGGCTCTTGTGCAAGGGACAGGAAACACAAGTATGGGCTGCCATAGTAGGGCTGTGTGCAACTTTGATAGTGAACAAACTGCTCATTACCTAATAGTGAAATAATGGTGTGCAAGAATTGAGGAATAGCAGTGATAGGTCCTTCTACTCCTAGACCCTCAAAAAGAAAATTGTGTTACATATATTCTCAGGTTTTTCTAGGTCAAGGTGGCAAACTTACCATGGCTGTGCTCTACTTTTCCACCAGGTTCTAGTCATGTACCCAGTGTGATTGGGTCAAGAATGTGGAACCTAATCCTTATGAGGTGGCTTTCTAGTGTAGACAAGGTGTCGGGCCAATAAGAATTTCTTGCGACATCACGATAACATGCTGAAGTCCACCCCCATTGCACCCTTAAGCTATGCGATCATGTGACTGGCATGTGGCACTGGGTAAAAGCCATGGAGCAGGTTGATACAAACAGCATCAATTGTCTCATCAGATTGAATGAGTCGAAGTAGATTACGGTGACACCAAGTGTAACAAGACTTGGGTGCCGGAAACTTTCACATTGTAAGCTTTCAGAGATTTTTCACGCGTCCATCCACACTTCAAGTATCAGCTAGGAACTGATTTCACTCTCATTATTTAGATTTAAACACAACGCCACCATGCATACCTGGTGCTCATGAGCTCATTCCAGTTCAATGTGCTCTTGAGTTTCTGTGTCAAACTTGCAAGAGATCAGATCGGAGCTCAATTTGTGCTATGATCAGATCTGCTGCCCTTGAGCTCATTAAACGTTCAACAAACAAGGCAAAGTCTCCAAGTCCCATTGTTGTGCCAGTCTGATCGGTGCGACCTCGAAGCCCATTACTTCATAATTGTGTGTAGCTGCACGTTTTGAGCACTACGTTCTGTGCTAGATCTATATTAAGGTGCTAGTACGAGGTTCAATATGTGCGAAAAGGTTGCTGATTTTTCAGTCCAATTTTGTATCAATCGACCACCTGGGGCTTTGTCCATTGATGGTGGTCGTCTTCAAATCGAGGATCTGGTTTTTCATTGATTTTCAGACTAAGTGCTGATTTTGAGCCCATTTTTGGAGTGCAGATTGTGCTTCTTCTGACTTCTATGGAGTGCATCTCTAGAATTGTTATTGAAACTACTGCTGATGTCTGAATTGGGTTACCAGACAAAGTTTGAGCATCGCTAATTCCACTGTTTTGTTTTCTGTAACAGCTAAGCAGATATGGCAGCGACGAGCTGTAGCGCATATTATGCTTTGGGATCCTCCTGCAGAGTGGGTTACTTTCCTTCATCCATAAACAAACTGCAGGTCGCCACCAATTCAAGTAATTGTAGAGCTGCGATTCGGAAACACAAGTACGAGTTTTCGTCAACGCATGGGACCGTTTTTCAAAGTGGAGGAGGAGATGCTTATATCCGCCATAACACTCCGTTGGTACGCTTCTCCAGAAACATGGTAGATTATCCATCTGCACTTAATTTGTTGGCTGCATGATTTTTTTTGGCATAGTTGTTTTGTAATTCTTTTCAAGATTAGGAAGAATCTTTACATCTTTTCTGCATGCAGATTTCACTCTGTAGCACAGCTGCATGAAATACGTGTCTTGTGTTAGATATTCATAGAAGAATCTGACAGTCTCCAAAGTTCGGCTTCCTATTGTGTTATACTAGATTCTATTTGGTCAAGATCTCAGGTCTTTGGGATGAGTTCCACTGCTCAACTCCGTATTCATGGGCCTTTGTGAACGATGTCTGTGATAATTTGTCATTGTTTCTTCGTTCAAATCTTGTTTCTTCCATTTGTACACATACATCCTTAAGGTTAATCCCTTCTGTTTCGAAGGTGCAGGGCTTCAATGTTATGGTGCCAAGATGGGGAAATCAGGGACTTTTGTATGGGTCAAGGAGTGGGAGCAGGCAACAGAAGTGCCGTGTGTTGAAGACACTGGCTTCTTTGCAGGACGCTGATCTCTCGGAACAGGTCTGGGGCATGCAATCACTTACAATGCACAAAATTTGCACGAATAGCTTTGTCATGAAAGAAGCAGCTGAATTCATTCATACATTTCATGCTATCAAGGCCTAATAGACTTCATGTTTCTGTTGCCAGGTATCAGGACAGGGACGTGACTTGCGGCCACTGAAAATTGCCTTGGCAGGGGCAGCATTAGTAGCACTAGACAAAGGCAGTGCCACAGCACTCCAGCGGTGGGATGCAATACCCACCACCCTAAGAGCACTCCCAAGCTCCACCTTCTCTATGCTCCTGGTGCTTGCAGCTCTTTTGGCCCTTGACTATGCTAATCCTGATTATTCCAAATCCGTTACGTCTTTTTTTGCACCTGCCATTGAGCTCCTCCAGCACTGGATGCCCCTTTTTTACACACCACCTCTTGTACTAATGTCAGTATTGGCCCCAAGGTTTAGAGGAGCCAATATTGGTTTATCCACACTCGGCCTTACAGGTTTGTAACACATGGTTCTTCCCAAATATGTCAGGATTGTTGGAGTTGGACTTCTAATCTTAGTTTTTCACTGTCAAGCAAGAGAGTAGAGATCGTCAACTCAGTGTTAGACTTCTTGTGTACAATAAATTCCAAGAGCTATGCACTTGACAAGAAAATTTAGTACATATTGCAAAGTTTTTGCAAACGACATGCAGCTGGTGAAATCCAAGATACAGCATTATCCATCATTTTTGTTTGTAGTTGTCATGACAGTCTGCCTACACTGCAGCACCTAAATTGAACTCTTTTGATGCAGTTGGAGCATGGGCGGTGACATTGATAGCAGCAGCATTATTAGCCACTGTCATCAGGAAGGGAACATCAACAGAGCTTAGAGATTATTCTGTAGACATACCTTCATCAGTTCAGAATAATAATAACCTGTGGGAGATTTCGACATGGGTTGGTGTGGGTTTTGTAAGTGGATTAGTTGCTTACATTGCGCCAACAGCATTCGGCTTGCATCATGCAACTGTTGCATCACCTTTTTTCTTGTGCGCTACAGTTGTGGGACTTCATCTTGGATCTCAGTAAGTCCCTTTTGCCACTCATGAGGTTAAGTTGGGTCGAACATTGCAATAATTATGTAGTTGAGCTCTGAATACAGCTAATAGGCGTTTGCTGTTTTTAATGAATCTGTGGAAGTTCTATGTGAAACTGTCTTGAAAAATTTGCGATTGTTGATTGAAGTGGGGGCTGACCTTTGATCTCAGCAATTCTGTTTGATTGCAGGGTACCAGCAGCTTTCAAAAGGTTTTTGCACCCAGTGATCACATCAGCAATTGTTGTGAATGTGGCTGCATATATTGTTGGCTTGCTCACAAATCGAAGCTTTGAAACTGCACTTGGTTAGACATCATGTTTCCTCCAGTTATTCAAGCATCTGAGTGTGGAGTTGCACATATACGTTTGCACAACCCTAAATAACATATTGTACATAAGCAATAAGGCTCTCTCTCTCTTTTCTTCTTCTTTTGTTTTTGGTGAAGACAATTTACATTTGATGCACTAGGATGTTAATTATTACATGATCTCTTACAGGTTTGTATGTGACAAACAATTTGCGAGCACCTGGGGCTGGAGATGTGTTGATGGCTTTTTTGGGCCCACTAGTTATATCCTATGCCTTCACAGTTTTTCATCACCGTGGGGTATGCAATGATGTTCTCAACACCATTTTCTTATTCACAAATGTAGTACAGAGGTATATGTCTTTGAGTGCATGATGGTGTGTCTAGGCTCTCTGCTGAATGTTAGATGTTATGCTAAATATTGCCAGGCTTGAATGTCTTCTCATGTGGCAGCTTGTGAGACGCCATGCGCCTGAATTAGGAGCAGTGATCCCACTAACAGGGCTCTTCTCAATTTTCATCACAATATTTGTGGGACGTCAACTAGGACTTGCTGATAGCTTGACAAGCTCATTTGTGGGTCGGAGTTTATCACCACCATTCGCAGTCCCAATCACGAGAATCTTAGGAGGTCTTATTCTAACACCTCTTGACACTAATGATTTCTCTTTTCTATAAACAAAGCGTATCTGACCGTTAGAAACAGGCTTAGGTCCAAAAACAGACAGCAAAATTTATCCAATTAGTTTGAAGTATGGCAGCAAATTTTTGCACAACCTAGGTACTTTGATCAATTTAATGAGTTCTGTTCAGCTTGAAAACAGGGACAATAGAATTGTTTTCACATGGGATTTGCCTTAACAGCAGAGTGGCTTCTGAAGGTAATGAATGGGTTCAGGGGAGCAAACTTCCATATAATAGAAGGAATTTTGAAAGCTGAACTTCAGTGTTTGGAGTTTCAGCAAATAACTTTGTACAAACCATTGTGTGGTGATTTGTTTGTAGGGGATGTGCCAATTGCAACTACTGCTGCTGTCATCACAGGCCTTTTGGGTGCCAATTTCTCCCCAGTGCTACTTTCTGCATTCAAGGTTGATGATGGCATTGCACGTTCCATAGCTGTAGCTTGCAGGTAACCACCTGATCCACTCTTGAGTTATTTCTCATTTTACTAAATTTTTGCACATTTTTCCACTCTTGCAATAGGTAACCAATAGATAAATGAGGTTGAGTCCAACATGCATACTGTGAACTGCCTGAGCCCTTCAGCCAAACTATTCCATCACATTTTAGCATTCCTTCCATGGACTGCAAAATCTCATGGGAACTAGAGTTGCTGATCTAAAAGTTTTCTAGCCTTTCACCAGTTGCAACAGATAAGTGTATGATTTCACATAATATCTTGTTTTAATTAATTCTGTAATGTTACTCTTTCATATCGTGATGATTTTGGAGTTCAGTATATTGCAACTTTCATCAAATGCCTGAAACTGCTCAGCTTCAAAGTGTGAATCTGAAGCGTAGTACTTAGTGTTGGAAATTCGCCCACTACTCAACTCCCAATTGTTGGCAACAGAAAACTATGCTTTCAAGAGTATGTAAAACTCTTAGTATGTCTTCTGCTGTATGTTCAACTGCCAACTAGTTCAAATTTCTATGGAGGAGACTTACACTTTTTAATCTTGATGCGCATGGCAGTTCACATGGATATGGATCGGCAGCAGTTTCATCAGGGGAGTTTAACCTACTGCCTTTCTGTGCAATCTCATACATCCTGATGGGCGTGGTGTCCACTGTGGCTCTCAGCATTCCAGTGGTGCGAAATGTTCTTCTTCAGGTTTGAGATTGAACCATGCACAACAGCATTTGTTCTCTCATCTGGGTAAACTGCCAAAGTGGTGTATGTAGTTATCAAAGAACATGGTTCCAAAGAAGCTTACTGCTGATGATAGAAGGTTTTGTGTAAAATAGTGTACTACTCTGAAGGTTTCTGGAGGTAGTTATATTTTCCCAAATAAAATCCAATTGTGGCTATGCTAATGGATTGTAGCCATAAGCAAAACCCAATATCCCCCATCCACAACAGAAATCTTGTCCTTTGCTGATGTGGGCAAAAACAGGCATGTTGAAAATACAGAGCTTTGCATAGCAAAGAATGTATAGAAACTCTAACAGAATGTGCTAATATGGCAAGGTTGGTTATGTGCAGTAAAGCCCCCAGATGTGACATTGATTTATATTTCATACCAGAAACTCAAATCCTTTATGCTTTTAAATCCATGATTCATAAGAGATACTGTGAACAGAAAAAATTGCATCTTTTGTAAATCTGAAACTGGCATCATCATTTTCACCATGAACATTTGTCTTGACACTTGACAAATGAAACCCTAGATTAGTCCAAAATTATATTTGGTGTACATGGTATCTCTTCTTATAACTGCATCTATATGTATTGGAACAATTCAGTTTGAACTAGGAATAAATCATACACATTTGAAAATATCACATCTTTCCAAAAACACAGACAGTTGTTAAGGAAATGATCACACTTTCTTTTCTTATAACTGTTTTGTAGTGGTATTATAACCATTCAGCTGAACTAGAAACCAAACAGCATGCAAAAACAATGTCAAAAGTAAAGTTACACGAAGAAACTGCCTACTCAAATTCAAGTCAAAAAAATTTCCAAGAAAAAGAGTGATGGCTACAAGACCACATTATTTCAATTCTAATGATGATGCTCTAGACTACGATCTGCTTTCAGCATCAAATAATTTCTGAGACCCCTGGCACACATTTTGCAACTGCTACAGGCAAACATAATGTAACTGCAGGTTGCTTGCATTTACTTGAATCGCTTGGCTTAAGCTGGCTATATCTTGTGACTAATCCATGCGTGCATCATGTTCAAAGTAATCTGAGCATTGGATATTATCTCACTAGATGATCATGACCTAGAACCTCCTCCACTAGCACCAACAATTTGGAGGAAGACATCATGAGGATAGTAGATGACACTCACACTGGGATCGGTACCTCCTCCACTAGCACCAACAATTTGGAGGAAGACATCATGAGGATAGTAGATGACACTCACACTGGGATCGGTATGCAATCATCCTAGATGATAACATGGTCATTGATATCGTTAAACAGAATCAGCTTCACCAGCACTTTGATCCTATCTCTCCTGTGAGCACTGGCAAATCTACCCGAAAGTGACACAGATGAAGTCCAAAGGGGCACTCCTTTCTGAAAATAGATTCTAGTAGAAAAGACATTTGTCTAGAAACTATGCAAAAAGACACTATTTTTGCAGAAACTGGGAAACAAAGTGAAGATTTTCAACCAGAGAGCTCCATGGTCTCATTAAAATCAATGCCTTGATTTATCATGCCAAAGTCATCTCCAGATTGCTCAAACTTGCTTGTTGCATCAGCTGGACCAGGGCTTGCACTAATTCTGACACAGGAGGGCAAAATTCGTGCATTTTTATGTGTTACACATTTATGAAGAGGGTCCTTCCTAAGACTTTTGACTGAGAGACAGAAATATATACCTGGTGATCTGAATTAAGGGGGCAGAGATCTGCAATTCTGCAGTCAGAGAGGTGTGGCTTGAGCTCATCATCCAGTAGGATATTTTTTAGATTTGAAGTTATGGTGCACACCTGCTGGTAGGCATACTTCATGCAGGTGCCTGTACATTTCCACCCAGGAATTGTAGAACGTAAATCAAGCAAATATACGTTCTGCACTTCTGTTGATATGCAGTTTCATCTTACACGAGACAGGCATTTAACATTCCTCGAATTATTAATCACACCTCCCCAAGAAGGAAAAACTGTAGCTTTTCCCAAGTCCAACAATTGTCAGAACACTCTTAGAGGATTGATGTCATAATTTCATTCCTTACATCCAACTAAATAAACTTGAGACATGGTATCTGTGAGGAAGCTCAGGACCTTCCTCACAGTGCCAGACCTAGCCAATGCAGGGCAATGTATTTGCAAGCTACTGTCCCAAAGGCCAACCATTTATTCACCAGCTCCATTCAATAGCACAGATGTCACCCTAGCAATGGAGGCAAGCTCCAGAGTACAGGTCTATTGACAAGGCAGGAACCACAAATTTCCAGATCAACTCTCTTGATCATTGCAAATTTGTGAGTCAAATTTGCAATGATCAAGTGAGTATGATCATACTTGGTTGCAATGAAAGGGCACTTTACAGTATCTTCATTGCTGTGGTGCTCATACACTCATAAACCAGCAACCATTGCCCATGTTCCACACAATACCCCAGCAACTCAGTAATGTTGGCATGCCAAAGGCATGCAATGTTGCCCACAAGCCCTAAAAAGTCATGTTCATTCTGGACTAGAGGTGCTGATGTGTCTAGCTTCTTCACTGCAAGAACCTGGAGGCAAATGGCAAGAATTCAACAGTCAGCTCTCCACAACCAGATCCTTAAACCCACAACAATGAAAAAGCATGCATATATCCAGGCAGGAAAATCCCTCGCTATCCAATTTTTTTGAATGTATCTGTTAGAGAGAATTTCTGATATTCATTTCCAGAAATAGCATATGAATCCCAATATGTATCAGTTTTCAGCTGTTGACCAACCACAGTAATACAAAACATAGAACATGTGTTACTGTGGTTGGTCATCATCTGAAAACTGATATGCATTGGGATTCATGTGTTTTGTCTCTTAAATTTTAATGACTTCTTAGAACATGAACAAAAGAGTGATTTGTTTCTTTCAATGTTCACCATGGTGTTCAAAGATAATCACAAAAACGCATGTTGGAACACCATACTGGACTTGCAAACCTGAATTGGTGTAAATCAAAAATATTATGGAACATACCTTGCTGCACAGTAGAAGTAAAAGGCCAAACTGTTGAATGATAAACCTCTGCAGAGGAATGACAAGCACAGTGAAGCACACCTCACAGGAATTAAGTCTGGCACCACAGTAGTTGCCAAACAATTTGCCAACTAGGTCTCAGCATCTAGGCATGGATTCAGTCCTCTTTGACTCCTTTGCTAACTAGAACCTGCACAAAATAACTAAGCTATGTGTCATTCTGTAAAATGTGTTGGTAGATAGTAGTGGAGGAAGAGCCCACAACTCTGTTTGCCAGACTTATTATACTGTTTTGAAGCTTGGTAAAAAATTGCAAAGATATCTGGGATACACTTGCCCAACAGATTGTGATTGAGATTCCTAAGTCAAGCCAGATATTTATCCACAGTGAGAAATGAAGCTACTGCTTTCATACAGGCTCCTCTCTCACAACATAGCACTCACTTGTGACCTAGTTCCATGAATGAATCAATACTTTCATAAGTACTAAGACTTCTCCATAATCATGATTTATGTTAACCTGATTAATAAGGTTATTTCAGACCTTACAAGGAAACTAACGTATGTTGCCAGTGAACTGATTCCCTCCAAGGTTCCTGTTGTTTTAAGAAGAATTAGTGCAACATGCATAGATATCTTGAGCAAAATGTCCAACAGCAAAGGTCATATCCAATCTGCAACCAAATTTCCTTTCGATGAGGAAATCCTCATGCATGAAGTTTGCATGACAGAGAACACACAATATCAATGAGAACAAGCAATTGGCGTGCTCACAGCTGTTGAAAAAAAGGGGAGCAATTGGTAGGGTACATTTCCTCTAAAGTTATTTTGGCTCACACCACTGCACATTAACAAATAGGAATGCAATCAGCTGAATTTCAATGTAGAAAATGGCACCTTGTTTGTGATCTGGATCTGAAATGGCAGACAAAGACATCTGCAGCATCTTTTGCCACCTTCAATAGTAATAGTTGTTGTAGCTATTGGCCCTTGAGCTACCATTCATCAGAACCCAATGCAAATGACTAATCCAATATCTGCCACCTATGCAAGGAGTAGATTACAAAAGTCTACAGAGCTCACATCATGTGATACCACAAAGTTGACTTGCAGAATTTTAGAATTAAGATTCTTCACATAGTGAGCAAAATTGAAGCACAAAGTACAGTATAAGACCTCAAGAAATTGAGCATCTGACATTGGACAAATTGACAGACAACACAGTTTGGCAGGATGAACTTACAAGACCAAAAAGCTCATATAATTGATCCAAGCCTATATATCCCAGATTTCTATTCAGATCCAAATTGTGCAAATTACTGCACCACATCCCCATTGTAGAGGCCCACACCATATTGCATTTAGAAAAGAAATAAGCCTGGAACTCTGTATGTCTAACAAAGAACTGCAATGCATTGATTCTCTTTCAGTTTGTTGTATTGCAGACAGAGGACCAAGTGATGCAGCAGAAACTCAACAGCACTAAGACTTCGTGTCTAGAATAGAAGGTTTCATAAAGAATCTTTCCTTTTTTGGTCCAAAGGGATGATTGATGATAAATCAATCTTCTAGCAAATTGACCAAATGGAATGAAGACAATGGTTAAGAAGTTTTAGAAGAATGAATGCTACAGCACAGCTACTGCTTTTAAGGAAATGTGAGATGCTTTTCACATATGGCTCTGTGATGTTGGGTCCAGAGCAGATGATCCTGAGGGAATTCTGTGTACAAGGATCACCTCTATTTCCATTCTTGTTGGTCAGTTGTGAAGGGGATACCAAAGCTACAAATAGATTTGTCAGAGCACTCACTGCCATGGCAAAAGATAGAAAGAAACAAGGTATATCAGAGATTTGTCCCTAAATTTGGACACTCGCTGTGGCCAACAACCCAGGTTCCACTTCCAATCCAGCTCTCTAAAATTAAACAAGGCTGTAACAATTTCCTCTTGAAGACATGAAATTTTTACCATTTTCAACAGGGAGATGACAATGATCAATCAAATGACTCGAGCAAATTGCTAAGGCCCGTATAAAGTCAAGAGAACTTCACATATGAACTCAAACTGCAGACAGATGTTTAGTACAAGTTTAGGTGATGTCTACTGATAGTAGGAGAATCCAAGATCCAAATGATTTCAACTCACGAGGTATCCAACTTGCTACTCTCAGTTCCACAAGAAATTTGAAGAGCAAGTTGCAGCAATTCAAAGTTCAAATACCATACAACAGGTGGAACACATTTTGTGTGAAATGTAGTAGATGGTGTTTCACTTGAACACAAAACGAATTCTTTATCAGGTCCTTATTGTAGTGGAGATTGCAACAATGATGTAGGAAGATACACATCCACTCTTGAAAATAGACTAAATCTGGTTGTTTTAACACTGCACTCTTGCTTGCTCCAGAACAACCATTGGCGTAAGTATAATCCATGAAATTTGTGCTAAAACCAATGTTGCTTACCAAGATACAATCCATAAATGATGCTAAAGTGCCTAATTTTACAGAATCCTGATGTACCACAAATTAGCATCAGTGGAGAGATGAGGAGATTAGCTTTTGCAACACTAAAATTTAGATGCAAAGTTTCCCATTCTTCTTCTCAGGTACCACCACAATAAGTGACAGCCAAGTAGCTTCCTCCACCAATTGTACGAACTCAACAGCCAATAGTTTATCAATACCCTACTCCACTATTGTTACATATTAGGATTCATTCAATAGTTGGCTTGATGAGCCAGTGGTAGATCGAGGTATCCAACTCAATCTTATGTTGAACGAACGCTGGTGGGATTCCTTTAAATCTTTATATGTCCAGGCAAAGATATGTTTGAACTCCTTCAGCAAGCAGTACCTCCAAAGCACCTATTTGCTCGCGACTCAAGTGACCATTGACCTTGATGCATTGGGGCTGCTCTTTTGTTCCCAGATTCAGGCACATTTGTTGTTGTTCCTTTGTCAAAATCTAACCAGCCACTCTATATCTGAATGGTGTGTATAGGTTTCTCATCGACATGTAATGTCATTAGTTGTACATGGTGATAATAGGTTGCTGGATACCACAACTCCAACATCTGCCTGTTTGAGAGTACTTCTTCCTTGGTCAAATTGATAGTTCAATAGCTTGCTCCTCCTCATGATCTTGTGCAGCACCTCTTAATGTACCCATAGTGAACAATAAAATGGACTCCTCAGGTACTCTCATGGTACCAATAGATTTAACAACTCTAGTTCCACTCTGAACATGACATCCTTGTCCTCTTCCATGATTGACATACCAACGCTTGTAGTCTTTTGTGTCATTGTCCAGCTGCTTCATCATACCAATTGCCATGACATTACCATTTCCTTGGATTATCACCAAGATTTTTTCCCCGATTGTGAGAAACCCTGGCATCTCGTAACCAAGGTCTTGGTAACCATCAATTTATAACAAATAACAATACAAATTTTATCAATTATTAACCATTGGTATGTATTTAAATGACCTAATATTTAATTTTGATAATATTTTAATAGTCGATAAAAAAAATCTAGAATTCTTTTGGTTTTGATGTGCAATAAAACCATGTTTATGACATCTTAAGTGGTATTCCTTACTATGAAGATACCTTACTACCTTTGTGTTTGTCATTTGGGTTACACATGTGTAGCATTTTCAATTATAGGTAATACCCAAGTTGGTAAAGGTAAACTTCCCATGTAAGCATTTAAAAGAAAGTTGTAATCCCAAATACATGTGGCACTATGGTCAAGTCTTATTGGTCTAGTAGACCCTATCACATGCATACTTGTTAGCTCAATAGGTCCTATTCCACTCAACACATGTATTGAAAGAATATCAGCATAAGTAAATGGTGTAGTAGGTGGGATATGCAAAGGTTTTGACTTGCTAACACACTTCTTTCCACACTTCCATGATGAATTATTAGACTCTTGGATCTAGGTTAGGTGTTTGTCCACCCTCACCTCCACCAACTAAAATGACATAAGTACATTGTTGTATGTAAGTACCATCAACTGGGGGTAAGCACATGTAAAATTTCCCCATATCCTTATATAACCACATCACCAAATTTTCTTACTTCATTCCTTCAAATATTCCAAACAACATATTCAAGTATGGTATGTCAAACAAATTTTGCTTATGTAAGAACAATACGAACATAAAGAGTAACTAGCCTTGACAACACAAGTATCTCATAATTCATAAGCACAAGTGGGTGAGTTGCATGAATGAGGAGACCAAAATGGCACATGATAACATTCTCATAAGTCCATTCCCTTTGTAATTTTTTGATGCCCTAGGATGATTAAATAATTATATAGTAATAATCCATTAATTTCAAGAGATTTTTTTTCCAATTATGAAAAGTTTCAATCAGAAAATATTATCTTGTACATGTGTGCATAATTCAAAATCAAATGATGTTTTCCCAAAAAATATAGACATTTTAATGAACAAAACAATTTTGACCACTAAAAATTCCATAATTAAAGTGTTACAAAAAAATTTCAAAAAGGATTTCATTTTTATATTCCTCTTCATTTTTTACAAAGGACATTAATCTTGAATCCTTATTAAAAATGTCACAACAACATTCACATTAAAGAAGTCCATATACAAACTCATAATTACGATAACATTTCATGTGTTATTATTTTAAAAGTCCACATGGACATGAGTGTTTCATGTTAAGGAGGTTTACCCAAGACTTCTTTTTAAAACTTTTAAAAGGACTTTTCATAGTCTTATTGAACTGAGTCATATGATGATTTTATAAAAATAGTATAATTGCAATAAAAAGTGTTGAATCAATAAGTTCCAACCAAAAAAACCTAATCAAATACATTGTGAAAAATGGAATTTAAGAATGGAATCTTTTTTAAATTGTGACAAAAGTCCTTTTAAATACAAAGGATTCCATAGCTATCAATTTATGGGTAAAAACATGGTTAGATGGCTCACTTTTGACACTTCGAAAATAACACATCTTACATTGGCTAAAATTCATGCAATTATAATTATTATCAAATTATGAATCCTATGATTCTCCCTCATGTTTTTTGTCAGAAAGATTGGTATGCCACCTTTTATATATATATATAAACATGTGATTGCCCAAAAAATTCATGTGAAAGCTTGGAGATTTCAATTTGAAATGTGAAAAAATGATAAAAATGAAAGTTATGTCATTTTAAATTTATAAAATGAGAATTTATTGTATTGGGAAAGCTTCAACACATTTTATTTTTAAATTTTTGATTTGATGGTTGCCAAGTTGCAGGTAGTTCATAAAGGTTTTAATTTTTTACTTTTTATTTGAACATTACTATGACATACTTTTTGAATTCACATTTTTCATTTTCTTTGTGTGACAAATACAATGTTATCATTTGAAAACTCCATAATGAGTTCATTATTTTTTTGTAATTCACCCATAACTTTTATTATGATTTTCGTTAAAGTCTATAACAACATGGATAATTGAAAAATTAACAATGTCAATGTTGAATATAATGTTACATTTTAAATTCATTTATAATTCAAAAAAACTACAATTGCAATAATTCAAATTATCCACCTAGTTATGCTTTCACCTTTATGAGATGTACAAATACAAATTTTTATCAATTATTAACCATTGGTGTATATTTAAATGATCTAATATTTCATTTTGGAAATATTTTGATAATTTAGCAACAATTTAAATTTCTTAAAACTACAATTGTTACATCCTAAGTGGTATTCTTTAGCATAAAAACACCCACATAATTTATGGTCATTAATTGACAATATGAAATATCTAGTGTACATTTCATGATTTTGTTTGAGTTGATTTGTGTTTAAGAGAAAAATCCAATAATTACACTTGGCAAAACATGTGGCCACTTGTTGGACCTTTATGTTGATTGCCTCTATGTTTTATATATTCCTTTAGGAAGGTGCTTTGTTCCACCTTTACAATGTGTTTTTTCATTGTTCTTATGCCATAAATGACTTATGTTAAACAATTATTCCTTTTTGGCATTGTATGTGCATATGTGCAAAACAAAAAATTTAGGAACTATGTTTCATGTTGTGACAAACAAACTACGTGATCAACATGTTGGTTATTGTTCACTTTATAAAGTTTTCATATAGGCCAATTTCTAGTTGTTAAGTTTCCATGTAATGCTTTGCTTCCTCATATTCCATAGGTGCTTGTCAAGAATAAATAGATTCTCACATAAATAGCTTCAATTTCATCATGTTCTCCACCTTCATTTTCATGCACTAGTTGTAAATGTTCAATATTGTGATTGATAGCATAGCCTACAAAGAATAGTTGGCAAGATTAATTCATTAACATCAAAATCATGAAAATCAACTAAAGGATTTGAAGAACTTGAATGAAGCTTCCACTTCTATCTCTTTCAAGAAGTTTTGCATCATGAAAGGATTTGGCACCCAACAAATGACAATTGAAATGCAATTAACATGCACATTCAAGTAGATATCACACTTTGGTGAGACGTGACACTTGATTCAAAATGAAAGCAACAAAAATTTGGGTGATAGAGGTGAAAAAACAAGGATATAGAAAAAATTTCAATTCTTGGTGAAAGATAATTTTAAACAAGTTCACCACCATCTTTGACACTCCACATATAATTAAAACTTGTCAAAGTTTTAAATCTCTAAACCATAAATTGAACAAATAGTAAGAGGTGGCATATCAATTGTTGTATGAATTTAAATCTTTGAAATCCAAAGAGATCAAATATCAAACATGTAATAAGAGTTCACATCGGTTTGAAATATTTAAATCAAGAAATGAGACCAATGGAAATCGTTGATAAAGCTTTGAGCAACTTGAAAAAACAACAAATATTGTAAAATAATAATAATAATAAAAGACTTGGATAGCAAAAAGAAATCACTAGAGACATGTGAACCATGTGCATAGTTGAAGGTAAGGTTTTCATTTAGGGTTATAGTTATGTATCTTGCACCACTTGTCTTTCCTTTGAGACATATGAATGTCAAATGTTGGAAAGAGAAGGTAGCATCACATAGTTTGTTTGTCTTTTATTTGGATGCAAGATTGGATATGGAAGTTGACTATCACACCATCGTGGTGTCATATCAATGCATTAACATACTAGTAACACATCAAAGTCATACTTAGCTATAGATTGTGCAAGTGACAACGAATTTTGAAAGAGTGAAAAACTAAGGTATGAGGCATAATCAAAGCTTTCCCAATTTCACCTTCAACTCGTTTGTACATATATATATATCCAATTGAAGACCCAATGGGGGTTTGGTGCAAGATTGCTTACCCATACCATTATTGGTAGAAACTAGAAACAATCAAAATAATCATTGTACCTTAAACTAAGAACTAAACTTGTTTAGTATCATAGCTTGCTTTATATGAAAGAATGGAATGTATTTTATTGTGAGAAAATAAGGTGACTTAAAAGGACGACGCTTGATACATGTGCTTTAGCTTTTTAATGATATTATTTACCTACATGAAGACACCTGACATGATGACTCCAACTTCAAAATGTGCACTACAATGAAAATGCCTTAAGAAAAGGGTTGCCAGAAGCATGTCTTTAAAGAGGGTCTCTTTAATTGATGTCTTATGAATAGCAGTCAATGTTTTTTTGAACTTGTCCCTTTTTTAAACTTATAGTTATTATTTAGGTATGGGCTTTACCTATTCCTATCACACCCAGCATGGCATTTTTCTCAACACCATCATTGTTCCATAGTGTCCTTCATGGCGCCCTCATCATACTCCCATGCCCTTCCTGGTGCTCCCTTCTTCCCCTAACATACTTCACCACACTTGGAAAAAAAAAGAAAAAGAAAGTTGCACTCCAAATGCTCACCTGGTACCATTCACTTACATGCAATTCTTCTTCTTCTACCTTGGCTTCTTTTATTCCTTTGAAAGTTCAAACCTCTTCTTCAAAGTTCATATTCATGGGGGGCAAGTTTAAATTCCCTTATGTTGAACGAGATTGTGAGACTCTTGAAAGTTTGCAATAAATAAAGTTATAGGGTTTATTCAAGTGGCTGCAACTTGGGACAATGGGATCTCAGTTTCACCAAAATGGGTAGTTTGAAACTGATGAGATTTCACCCTTTCTAGACTTTGAATCTCTAAGAAAAAGTTTTTTAAAAATAAATTTAATGCCACTTGCAATAGTGTAGAGAGGCCGTTGATAGTACACTTAAGGTAGGATTTCTAACCGTTTTTTCAAGAGGGCCCCATTGTTTATGGTGTCCAAAGAATGGATGGAGCTCTCCTCTTTGTGCATCTATCACACTAAAAATCAACAAAAATGGAATAGAGGCAAGAAAGTTATGGCCTCCCAAGTAGGGTGGGTTGTTCTTACAGAAAACTTTTGATCGAACAGTTCATAGCCTATTTTCAAACCCCTCAAAAAGTCTTTAAATATCACTTTATTGCCTTTAGAGTTACAAGATGATTTATAGAGCTTAAGATGACAATTTCAAATCAATTTAAATTGTTCAATTTGAACCCAAAAAAAATGAGAAAGTTATGCACTGATGAAGTCGGAGGGGTCAAAATGAAGAAAAATGAAAAAAAACACCTTCAAAGATGATTTGTAAAGCTTGAGAAAGCACTCCTATAACATTTTAAATCACTCAAAATGGAGAAGAATTGAGAAAGATCTGCCAAAATGTTCGGTGATAAGCTAGTGTTTGACGATGGGCCAATTTACCCTAATGAATGTTATACAATAGTTAAAGAGCATCTCCACACCCAAACATGTTATGTGGAGGGCACCTTGCCCTCATTAATATTTTGGCCTCAACAAAAAAAAAAAAGGCACCTTACATGAAAACTTTCCTAATTAAAAAACTTTAGGTGTAAAGGAGAAACCCTACACCAAGGGGTGCCTCCTTTGCTTTACAAACAAAATCAAAGGCCTTGAAAATTCTACCAGTTCTTTATGGTAAACCCTAAACCCTAAACCCTAACAACCTCGCAAGGGTAGAGTTATGGGAATTCGGGTCATGTGCTCAACTCAAGCCTCGTATCAGGCCCTCATTCTCAAAATGGCCCCCATTCTCTGATCCTTAGTCCTTACCTTACACAAAATATCAAAAGAGATTAGCTCTGTTTTCTCTCTCGATCTCTCTCTCTCTTTCCAGAGTTGGTTCACGACAAAATATTGTGGACAAAAAAAAGGGTTTGCATGGAAAGTTGAATGTGCACTGTCCAAGTGGAAAGTGAACAATCAACTGTCCACTCTCCTCTCCAAACACAACTTGAAAGAGAATCCCCCTCACTCACAAGAAAAAATGGGAGGCCCCTTCACTCCATGACATCATTGTTTGCATGGAAATTATGTTCCTAAAATTGGCTGCCACTAGTTTTGGCCTGGACTAATAGCCCTTCGTAAGAACACCTTACCTAATTCAGGAGGAAAGAAGAAGAAGAAGCAGGAGAAGAGGAGCGAAGAAAAAGAGAATTCAAGTCAGACAACATGGACTTTGAAAAAATGGAAAAACTACAACTTTTCTTTCTCCTTGTTGAGTCTTATAAGCCCCATTGTCAGCCCACGTCGATCCAACCAAACTAATCAGTGTTTTCCAACAACAGATCTACCCCAATGTCCAATCTTCCTAAGCATGTCCCATCTTCACCCTTGTCTTCTGCTTACACCAGCTCTACACAGTATGGGCAAAAACAATACCTCATTCGGCCTTTGTGCAACCGACACCTTCTCATTAGCTAGAACTAATGTACAGCTAGCGAGCTAGCTACAGACATCTTAGATGATGCACAGAAGAAAGAGCACAGCTTTGGTTTGGCACTAAATTTTAATCAAAGATGCTGGAAAAACAGAGTTCTGGTAGTCAGTCAATCAGGCAATCACTCTGTACTTTTCTTTTCTTTTCTTTCCCCCTTTGAATGGCCAGCCACAGAGAGAGAGAGAGAGAGAGAGAGAGAGATGGATGGATTGGGAGGTCAAGTTGACAATGGCAGGAGGATGTTCAAGTTTAACTCTCTTTGCTACCGAACTTTGTAATCCCATGGACTTTGTAAATATTGAGATTTGGGTTCTCCTTTCTAATGCTTGGATGTGAAGAAACTTGACAAGTTACTACGACCTTTTAGCTCTGAAACCAAATCCAGATGAACCAAGGAGAAGTACAGCTGCAGCTTCCAGATCACTTTTAGCCTTTCCTCTTGGTTTATTGCAGACTTCAGACAATGATGAGCAGCACATTGCTGCCTAATGGATCCTAAACCCTAAACCCATCATAAAATTATGGAAGGTTTAACCACTAAATGTCAAGGTGAACCAAATTCAACCACTCTTCAGCTTTTTGTTTTTCTTTTTTGGGGGGCCTTTCACTAACATTTAGTCATTAAACAAGATTATCAGACATGATGGAACCATCTAACATGGTTAGGTAATTTAAATGGCTAAATAAATTTTAAACACGTAAGCTATCAGCAGCTGAGAGAAAATGGAGAGTAATCGGTCTCCAACCATCATCACCCATGAATTATTAGTTCTCACAGTTCAAGCTACAATTTTATATCATCTCAAATTCTACATGTGTCTTTTGGCCACGATCAGAGCAAAATGAGCTCAATACTCGCAATGCATAAATCCCCACTTTCAGATTTATCCTTAAAGTCACCCTATCTTTGGGCCCTAGTTTGACCCTGTGTTTTCCTGTTTCATCCCCAATTTGAGTGTAGGCAAAAAGTGAGTGAAAATTGGTACCAATTAACAGAACTGGGTATCAATCAGTTCACAAGATCTGCACAATTTTATTGTAACAAGAAGACGTGACTTAATGAAGAATATGGTATGACCAACAGTGAAAGAGCCCCCAAGGCAAATACAAAACTAAAACTTGGGGTGAAACTCACTCCTGGCAGGACCATTTTAGGTGAGAAAAAAGGGTTTGCGCAAACCTCCTCTCCTCTCCTCTTCTTTTCTTTTTCATGTGCAGTACAATTTTCATCCTGACTTTTGATTTCATTTTCCAAACTGGGGGGGGGGGGGGGGGGGGCAGTATCCCAAGTTTGCAGATAATAACTCTAATGAGCCTCAAAAACTAAAATAAAACTTCTGCATTGCACTATAGTTTTTTGTAAAGTCGCCCCGTCCTCACCCCATCTTTGGACCTGCTTTCACTCGCAGTGGTATTTTATTAAATCTCAGTAGGAAATGCTGAAACTCAGCATTTAATGCCACAAGGTTCAAGAGCCATCATTATCCTAGTTGCACAGGTACGAGCACTGAAAATATATGTAGCAGCAGTGGAGGCGCTCAAGGAGACGGAAAGGCAGGATGAAACTTAGTTTACCACCAAAATTGATGGGAAAAAAAACTAGTTACGGTCATCCCAGTTATTTCGTTTTGTAAAATTTTCATTTCCAGTTACATATTGGAAAGCCAGAGGTCCGCAAACTTCATTCATTAGTTGCTTTCTGGAGTCAGACTTCCTAACAGTAGTAGTAGTGTTCCCACTGGCAATCCTTTCCAGTCTCCTAACAGACAATCCACCTTATATCACAGCTTTTTTTTATACACGAAAGAAAGAAGCTCCTTTCCGTACTACATTTTATGCTTAAATGGGTTTTGGTGGGCATGAAATCGGACCCACCGTGTGTGGGTGTGCACCCACACACACACACACACACATATGCACGTTCGGCGAGGGAAATGATGAAGGATGGGTTTTATGCTTATGGACAAGGTTTTCATACTATTTTTCTTAAATTGTGTGTTATTTTTTGTTTGGCTATGTACCCACTCGTAGTGCCAGTTCTTCTCAAGATTCCGTCATGACAACCAAGAAACAGCTCGGAGTTCGCTACCTCATAGAAAAAAATTAAACCGGCAATAACTAATGTGTTGACACCCAAAGATTATTTATATTGTTATTATGAACTAAACTTAACCTCGGGTAGTGGTGGTGGTGATGGTGGTGGTTGTAGTAGTTGTTGTTGTTTGGCTGACCCACTTTGTGTAAGTGACCCACTTATGTAAGTGAAAAGCTGATGGAACAAAACCCCAAAAAAAAAGAAAAAAAAAGAAAGCCAAACAATGTCCGGATGGATTTTTGTTAATAAAAAAGTTATGATACAACATAACAATCAAACAATGGTCAAAGGCAGGATGACAATTTTAGGGTTTGAGTTCTCGTTGTTGTTACGACTTGGTGTGAGTGTGGACACCATATAAGTTAAGTTAATGCATGTTTCTGACTCTTTTTGTTTTCATCGTTTTTTATTTTATTTTATTTTTTCGGTTTCGCAATCCAACAGACACACAACCAAGAGCCTTGGGCTCGGCTTTGCAGACTGGAGGAGGGACTTGGACCACACACACACACACACGGTTTCGTCACGCCAGGATTTTGCATGATAAAGTGCTGGTGGAAGGGGGGGTGGTCGTGGTGCACACCCCTCCCCCCTCTCTCTCTCTCTCGTGCGGAAGAAGCCGATGGTTGTTGGTGTGCCAATAACCCCACTGGGCTTCGCTAAGAATAAAATTGAAATACATTGAAATCAGTGTCCAATTTTATATTATTTTTTAAATTCGTCAATAACAAAAAAAACCTTTGTATTAATGCATTTGTACTTCATTATTTATTTTAAAATAATTTAAACCTCCAATGAAAAAATTCATGACTAGTTTGGAATTGATAAATAATGCAATTAAATTGTTTTTTTAGTGTCATTTTTTAGACCTAATTGCAGAGTGACATTGCCCTGAACAGAATACAAAATTGGAATCATCCATGTGAAAAAATGTCAGGGAAAAAAAATAAAAATTTGAGAGCTGGGATGGGGACTTTTGAAATTTAAATCCTAGTTTCTCAAATTTAATAAAACTTAATCCTATTTTTTTATGTGTGTTTTTTTAAAAAACTATTTCAAGGATGCAGGAATCATCATGTAGGAAGTATGGTGATGTCGGTGACTACGTATAATGGAATGAGAAGACCAATTTGCTTCATAAATCATAAATAAAGAGTCTTTTCACCTTGTAGCTACCCTCAAAGAACTTGTGGTTCTCAATAATAAAAGGCCAAAAATGCAGAAATTTATAAGAGTTTGGTTCTTAGATTTTTTGAGACCCATGGATTTCTCTCTCTCTCTCTCTCTCTCTCTATATATATATATATATATATGAATAATACCTTGAGAACCATGGGTTATTTGGTGCCATTTCTAAAACCACCCAACTTAGCTCAAGGACAAAGAAACACCCAACATTAAAAAAATGTGTTGTAAAACTCACTACACAAAATTTCTAGAATCTCTTTGAACATAAGTCTAGACTTACAATTGCACATTCCCACCTGTTATGCATTAGGATTGGTTCTTAACTACCCAACTTGATAATCACCTAGTACAATGCCAAGCTAGGTTCTTGTCTCTAAAGCAAATCCCAAAAACAAAATCTCTTCATTTCCTATGCACCTCTCACAAGTTCCAACTTGCACCAAGACTTGATATTCAAGTTAAATTGAAGCTGAGAGCGGAGTTAAAATTGCAGCCAAATGGGAAGTAATAACTCCCAGCTTTTAATTTTAAGGATTCAAGAACTTGTTGTCGGGACACCACATGGAAGGGTACAAACCCTTTAGTTGCTTTTCATCAAAGCAATAACCAGCCCATAAGACTCTTGTAGGGGGCCTTTTTTTTGCTCATTCTTGGTTGGTTGTTTAGGTGGCAATAAATTGGATCAAGTGGATACACATGTGGCGAAGATTCAAAAGTGTAGACAAAAAAATTGATGATTGCTATCACTATAATCAAAGTGTTGGTAGGCAATTGAGTAAAATAACAAGTAGCTCAAACTAGTAGTGACCATGCATTATGCTTTCTCTATACCAGTTGGTTACTCAATTAATTTCCATTTCAATCGCATTGTGGCTATGGATATTAGGTACTTCCTCAAAATCTAACAACAAACCCACCATGTTAAAATCTTCGCTAAGAACAATGTTTTACGATTTTCAAAACTTGCCCATCTCCAAACCCTCTTCATATCATCAAAACAAAAGGTATAAACCCAATTTCATCCTTCATCCTTCAATGTTCAAGCATATTAACCTTAACCAAGTGCAATGCCTACATCTAACCACATTTCATGTAAGCAACATGGTATGGAAAATTTTTGAATAGTGAAAAACTACTAAGCATCCATAGCAACAAGAAGTTACAAATGAAGATTGAAGCAAATGTGAATTTTTTTTTAAAATTAAAAATTGAAACAATGTTCATCATTAATACAAGCAAAAACATGTTCAACTATAGCAATCTTTACAACATTAAATACATTAGAAAAGAATGTGACAAGAGTTATGATGCATGGATCATTTGTCACAATTGTGTGAAAAAATTAACAATGATTGGATTAGCTTTGTCAATTGCAAGGACCACGAATTTAATCTAGGCTTGAACAACATTGAATTTCTTTGTCAACTTGAAAAGACCTTGTTGAGCATCCAAATCCCATGTTGAAATAATGGAAGTTTAACAAACCATGGGAACATATTTCCCATCCTTAGATTGTCCACATGGACAAAGGGTGTAATAGAATCCTTGAAGACCTCCAAATGATGAGAAAATGTAATCTCTACATTTGCCTACATCTAGTATTGGGGATAATAATCCCTATGATATTCAAAATTAATTGCTCAAAAAATCAAGCATTCAATTCATTAGTTAATCTTTCAACTCTACTTCAACCATTTAACAAACAAATGTCAAACATCCAAGGTTGCATCAGAAAAAAATTCAAAAATCAAAGGGGTAAGGTTCATACACATGCATATAGGCCGTTTGCATCACCAAACAAATACAACACATCTCTATCCCAAACCCAAAACCACATTTATTAGTTGCAAAATGGAAACATCATACCAACTTTGCAATACATTTAACAACAAATGCATTCAAGTTTAAATCAAAAAAATATTGAAAGGTAGCTTTACCGTACACTAGAAAGATTTCTAGATGCCATTTCACATATTGGAAACCCAACATAGGTGCTTTTATCATTTATTAAACAACAAAAAGCATGCAACTTTGGGAAGGTCCTACATCCAATTACATTGAATGACAAAATTCAAAGGGGTTAAACACTTATGTTTGCACTCAATTTTCACCAATCGTATGGCATGACCAAATGTTCCTTATGTGACAAGCACACAACCTTTTATTAATGAGTAGACTTCACCACAATGAGCCATGCCTTTTCACCATTTACAACAAATGCAAGATGTTCTATAAAATTCATCTCATAAATCATCACCCATTTCATATGGATTTATTGTTAGTCCCCTTCTAACAACCCATGAAAGGACTAGAAACCATCACCTTGGAAGCAAGAAATAATGTCTCAACATAAATGATATATTTAACCTTGATGGACCTTCATTGTAACTATGAAGTCCCAAATGAAAAAATCTTTCATTCAAACAAATTTAAAAGGGATTACAAGGTCCCCATCAATGATAGGACACATGCAAATCCTGCTGGCAAAAGTATGATGGAGAGAATGCCCAAGGTTGTTTGTTAGTAACATGATACATCACACATCACCAAAAAACACATAGACATGTGAAAAACACCATAGACATTTGTATGCATACAAATGTTGATTATACCATTTCACAACCAACAATGTATAAGAATCTTGAATGAAATTCAACATCTAGTCATCAAATTCAACATTTGTAAATGAAATTTTACATTTACATATCAATTTAGCATTTGCAAATCAAATTTCACAACTCCCAACTAATTTCAACTTTTGTAAATTGAATCTAGCATTTGCAAATGAATTTCAACATATGCAAATCAAATGCAACATTTTCAAAGAAAATGAAAAATGTGCAAATCAAATTCACCCTTTATAAATCAAATCAAATGTCTATAAATTAATTTCAACATTGCAAATCAAATTCATTGTCTCCAAATTAATTTCAAGATTTGGTCCTTTAAATCAACCTTTGCCAATTAAATCCAACATTTGCAAATCTATTTGAAGATTTATTACTATCATTTAACCTATGCAAATCAAATTCAAAATGTGAAAATCAAATCCGCTTTCCCATTTAACAGATGAAAATTTTAAAAGGATCTCCAAATGAATCTAATAGATTTACCATTGAATTATGAAAATGAAAATGTCAATTGGGGTTTTAAAATGGGCCTTTGCTTCTAATTTTCATCATGTACATTCAAACTTGTTGCCTTTATCATACAACCAACAACTTAAACTTGTTTTTGCCCAAATTGGTGAATTCATTCAAATTTCTTGGACTATATTATTTTAGTGACAATGCTTCATTGGAATTGCTTTATGTAGGATGGGATTTTAATTATCTTCATTATGACAATTCAATAGCCATTCCGCATTATAATTTGTCATCAATTAAATTTCATTTTAGAATCATTTCTTATTGTTTGTCTTACACATTTTCAATGTTTTTGTTTGTTTGTATCTTGTTGCTTTTCTTACATCCTTTCAATGTTTTTATTTTATTTTATTACATCTTTTTGTGAATTTATTTAATGAATTAGACTTCCATTGACAAGAATGAAAAAATATATTAATGGAACAAAATGACATATAGTAAAATTTATAGAATTTTATCTTTTGAAAAGACAAAAATGATTACAACAAAATTATTATGTCCACAAAAAAATAAATTTATTGTCACTTGTAGTGTGAAGCAGCGTGTAGGCCAAATTAAACAAACAATATGAAAACAACAATGTGGAACTTGCATTCAAATATGGGGTTTTGCCATTTCACTAACAATGTTTGAAGCCAAAATTTTGATGCATTCATTCAAATTTCTGGGACTATGCTATTAAACAAACAACTTGAAAATAACAATGTAAAACTTGCATTCAATTATGAGGCTTTGGCATTTCACAAACAATGTCTCAAGCCAAAATCAATGCCATTCATTCAAATTTCTTGGACTATATTGTTAAACAAACAACTTGAAAACAACAATGTGGAACTTGCATTCAAGTATTTGCTTTTACAATTCATGTAATGCAAAGTTCAAACATAAAAAACAAGAGCAAGTTAAACCTTTGTAACTTGGATTAAATTAGAGTTAGCTTGCATCACCATGCAAACAATAGACATGATATATTTTCATGATTCTTTTGAGAGGCTCCAACATGGACATCCATTTAATTTTCACATTTTTCATATTTTTATTCATCTTGGTATCCAAGATTTGAGCCTATGGGTAACAGTAAGCTATGGTGACCCTTTTTATGTAATCACATCAATGTATTGTCCTAATGCTAGATGGTGTATTTTTGAATTTAAACATGTCAAAATCAAGGAGTTTCATAATGTTTTTTCATTTAACAATAAAATATAACTTGGGAAATAAAATACAAAGTATAATTTTTACTATATATTCATGATCGATTATAATATATTTATATGAATTAAAACACCTAAAACTATGTATTGAAAAATGTAAATATATTCCAAAAACAATTGAAATGATTAAAAACCTTTGTGAATTTTTTGATATTTATTTCACATGTGATCCCACATATTTTGAAACATATTTCTGAACCATGTGAAAATTTTAATAATTTTCATCTCACAAATGGGGTTTTTCACAAATAATCAGTTTGAAATGGAAGGTGATAACCAATGTGAATTAGGCCAATGCACAAAACGCATTTTGAACACTTATTTGAATGATTAATGAAAGCAACTAATAATGCAATTTAAAATGATAAATGAATAAATTCATATCGTAAATGCACCAATAGTCCTTTGAAGTTAAATGAATAAATTTATTTCTTTTTTTTGAAATTATATTAGATAACATTAGCTTTGTGAAATTCATAATCCTTAGGCTCAAACAACAAAAGTTACACCCAAATTAAATGCACCATATGTCAAAAGTAATTATATTGTATATATTACAATATAAAACCTGTAAAGGTTTGAAAGGGGTTCATTGGAACTTGCTAAATGACCCAAATGTCATTTTGATGAATGGTTGAAATAACCATGTGTATTCATCATCAAGATTTCAATTTAAGCAATGAAAATCAGATCCACCAACTTGACTAAACTACCAAATTAATCATATGAGCAACATAGTGAATCGCATCCATGGAAAAGGATGCCAAACATCTTTGATTTGTTTGGTAATTTGGTTTTCCCACCTTGAAACACATTCACCCCAATTGGTCCAAAACACAAAAGCTTCTTGGACAATTCTTCCCTTGTTTACCCACCTTTTACTAATGCATTCATAATCATTTTAGTGAGGTTGCTAAAAACCTAATCCCTCAACAATTATTTCAACACATACTAAAATAGGTACCTTAGATTTGCACAAATCCAATACTTGTTATCAACAATTATAACTTTGTCACAAAAACATGTTATAAACTAGAAACATTGTATAATAACATTTTGGACTTGGGTGTTCATGCATTCAACAAGGATCCAATTAGCTATATCATATTAGTGCATGGTGGGATTCTTTAGGACCCCTAGGCCAACCAACAATGTGCATACAAATATTCATATTCCAACATGGGGTGCATTCACAATAAAAGGAACCAACTGGCCAAAGGTGTACATCCTTTCAAAGGATTATGTTTTTTTGAGTTTGAAACATGGCCTCCATGTTTTGGATAGGGCCCATTATAGGATGATAGGCCAACTTCAAAAGTTTAATTGACATGTGTTTCCATGAATTTTCAAGCAATATGATATTAAATTAATTTTTTTAATGATAAAATTTCAAGTAAATTAAATGTGTAGATTTCAACAAAAGTACACATTTTAATATTAGAAAAATAATGTGTTTCAAACCTTCAATGATACATTATACATTGAGTTTATCAAACATACCTTAGTTTATCATTCACAGAAAAACACAAGTAATCTTATATAACATTCAATATTCATGAAAATGAAACCTTGTTTTTTCTTATATTAATTTTTTTTTCTTTGAGAAAGTTTTTCAAATTACGTAATTTTAATGATCAAAAGCACATTTAGACATTAAAAGAGGACTATCATGGATAATTAAAATAAAATATATATTAAAATTTTTAATGATACCATGCCTTCATGATCATCAATATAAGGTCATCCACAATTTTTCAAAATTAATGGTTTGGTTTTACATAAAATAAAGGATGTTCAAAATTTTAACACCTAGTCCACATCAAACTATCCACTTAGATTACTATACAACTTACAACCAATGAAACATATCAAAATTGCACAAAATTCATAAATATATAAACATTTTGAAAGTGATCCTTACAACTCATGTAATCATTCCTCAAAATCATGGGGGTGTAAGATTTCATGTGTGTACACGTAATACTTGGGTCATTTTATAATGAATGCACCCCATGGACCAACCATTTGTAAGAACACGAAACAAGGTTTTCATTTGAAGAACTTTTGAACTCTTTTCACATATAAGTTGCATCACAAGTTTGGACAAAAGTTGACTTAAGACCGATGTAAACTTACAACTTCATGTTTTTCAAATGTTAATAGTCCTTTACAATGTTTTCCCCACCTTTCTTCACCCCAAGCTTAATCAATTTTAGATTACAATCCTAAAACCCTAGTGCATTAAATCAATTTTCCATTTGCAAACAAAAATCTTTTCCTTGTTCTCAATCAAAAAACAGACCCTACACACTTCACATGTGGATAAACCGACCATTTAACACTAAACCTTCAACTTTTGCCACCCATTTTGAAACTTTTGTGTGTTTTCATAAGAATTTTTAAAATTCTTCTCATCTTTCTTTTATTTCTTTGAAGGCATGTTAACCTTTCAATCTAATAAATCAAAATTATAAGGTGAGCTAGAATGTGAATTTGACAACTCCACAATTTTTTAAAGGTCTATGGACTTGGGAAGGATTGCTAGAAAGTCAAACTTGAAAAGAGGTGTCTTGGGAAGGATTTTTTAGAACCATTAAGCATGGAATTAAAGGTTTGTAGATTGTCTTGTGCAATTTCAATTTCAAAATGACAACTTACAAAATCAAGAAAAGGAGGTCACACTTTTCTAAAAGGAGACTTCAAACCATTTAAGGAATTGTATGATTGAATAAACATGGTGGACATTGGAATTAGACACAAGGACTAAAATCATTGTGAGTTTTGGGATCCTAGATGAGTTGAAGTAGTAGAAGATTGATGATGGCATATAAAAATTTCAAAGATAAAAAAAATGGCATAAATTCAAAACCAAATAAAAAATAGAAGAAAATCAACCAAATCATGTGACTTTTGTAAATCTATGAAACCTTCCCTAACCAATAGGAACATGATCAAAACAATGGTAAACAAAAAAAAGCAATATGAACTTAAGCCTATTAATTTGGGATATTAAAACCATAAAAAAAAAGTGAAGAAATAACAACAAGCTTTGATTTGGCTTCAAAGAAAAAAAACACTTTGACAATTTCAAACCTCCTACATTGAAATCAACAAAAATGATATTTGGGAATTGGACAATTGAAAGTGCTTACAACCATGTTAAAAATCAAAACTTCCAAGTTCATTAAAAATTAACGAAAAAGAAGTGACATACCTACAACCATGTGAATGTCATCTTCATTGGAATCACCTTTACTAATGTGCCCCCAAGTTCCTTAAAAAACCCAAATGTGTGGGTCCCAAGATGAAACAACAAAAAAAGAAAAAATTTAGGGCACGCTCTTTAGCTTGTAACACATTTAAGGTAAAAGAGCATGATGGAACTTTGGGATGGGACTAGAACAAACTCACAAGCAATAGTTCAAAATGGAATCAACTTGCACAACTAAGGAAAGAGGGCAGTTAATGCAAATGATACAACGAACGTAGTAGGGACAACCTCAAGCACAAGCTTTACATAGCCCACATTTTTTGAGATGAGGCACCATTCCCCTCCCTATAATATACTCTGTGATTATTTGTAAGGGCTATATCTAAATGACATTTTTTACCTAGACTCCCAAATGGGAGACCCAAAATTGGGACTTCTATTATTTAGAAATTTTGGATGCTAATATATTCCTTGAATTAAACATGTTTGGAGCATGCAAGGGCAATATTTTATAGCCTTTAAAAACATTTTTTTAAGGTGTATTGCACATCCCAATCATAGATGATTTGACCTTTGTTGTAAAAGGTTTAGAATTATATTTTCGGCCTTTTTTTTTGTCATAACTCATGCATTTCAAGTCTAAATAAGCACTATGACCTAAAAGCAATGTCTAACATTTTATGTGGATAAAAATAGAAACCCTAATTCAGTTTTATCACATATGATGCCAAAGCCATTGTGTTTCAAAGTTGTCAAAAAGTTCAATTACTTGTTTTTTTGTTTTTGGTTTGGTTTGTTGTTTTGCAAGTTACTATGGAGTGGTTTTGGTGAGCTGGTTTTAGTGATTGAACACGATCCTAGCTATTCAATGGACAATATTTATGAACAATGTGAATCACAATTCTTGGGGATGATTGGAGCTAGACTTTCAAGGGAATGAAGGGATGTGGACAATGGGAAACTACATGAAGCTGGCTAAAAAGGAAGAAAGCAAGATTTTTTCTTTTCCGAATGGGGGAGAAGCAAAATTCTTATTATGCTAGTTAGGATGTGTGGAATTTGCTTGGATTTTCATAATAATTAATTGGGGATTTTTTCTTTTTTTGAACATGGTGTTTGATCTTCTGATGTGCCAAGAGCATCAAGAAGGAAATAGGAGGCCTAATGTTTGCATTTTGGTAACCAAATCAAGGGAAATGATGAAAGAGTTTAGCATTTCAGGAACGATTGTAATGGCAACCATCATTTTAGTTAGTTTTTGGGTTTTTGGGGGTTTCTATGTGAATGCATAATGTGGTTTATTCTAAGAAGAGAGTACTTGTGATATAATGGGAGCTTTGGGGATTTTGGAATTAGAGGATGTTGTGATGTGTAAATGATCACATCTATCTATTTTGTTTTTAGTTTCTGTCCAACTTTTGAGAGAACTTATGTAATGGTGTGGGGGTAGCATTTGTGGGGATAATGTTGTTGAAGGATGAACTGCAACACTCATTCACAATTAGTTGGCTTTTTTTTTTAAAATGAAAATAAGTCTAATCCTTTGAGGTCCAAAGAACTATAATAACAAAATTTGCTTGGCTAATAGGATTTAGTTTAGAAATAATATCTATTGTCACCTTCTTTTTGTTTTTTGAAAATTTCAACAAATCTTGTTGAGTTTTTATTCACAATGTTAAAGACTTCCACATCAGAAATCATCTCCCCTTCTTTTTTGGTGATAACATTTTAAACATCTACATTTCAAGATCTTTTCCAATGGTATCCTAAGGGATCAATTTGGTACTTTTTTACCCTTTGAAGTAAGACTCTAAATATTTAGATTTCTCACATGATTGCAACTCCCAAAATGGGAGTGCACTTGGGAGTCATTAGGCTCAATCTTTTGCATTTTCCCCTGCTTGTGAGAATGCATTTCACTCCTGAGCACATTATCTTAGCCTCATGTGCCCTTGCACTGCACACTTAGTCGCGAACCCGATTTTAGGGTTACAACATTTGCCATGTAAAATGATCTACCTTTTCCATATTTTGAAAGTTGAAATGACCACTAACATTAATACACCATATTGTTAAATGTAAAAACATTGTGGGGATAAAACAAAAGCATCTAGAACATTGTTGAAGTCTTGAAATTGTGAATAGTTGTTTTAGCTTTCAAAAGTTGATAAATCTTGCCCATTACAAATGCACTAGCAATAAGGACTCCATTGAGACTTTAATGATCCCAACTACATATAACAAAAAAAAATTATAATTTTAGGTTGAAGAGTCGACAATGGAGGCTTGGAATTGTTTGCAAAACAACTCTAAAAAGGAGCTTGACGAGTCACCAATGGCAATGGGTTTAGGGTTTCAATATCAATGAGGTGATGTTATGATCCCCTCACTTGCTATAACACACATCCTCCTATTGGTATGGATGGATGTCATCAATGCCATGGGCATGGTGTCATGGCCTTCATCTTCATCCAACCCCATTCAAGGTGAAACAAAGTTCCAAACTCATGTCTACCTCATTGCACCTCCCCCAACGAAAGTTGAAAATATGCACTAGTTTGCTTGAACAAAAAAGGTTGCTTGTGAGGTCTCTATAAAACATGTACCCATTAACATGTACCAAATGGGTAATGTCTTTGTCCCTTTTATACCAATTTCAGGTCCTACAAGTCAGCTATGAATAACCTATCCTGAGACCCTTGTTGACAAAGGGCCATTTTTTCCATAACTAGCCAACACTAGAGTGAGTGAACCAACAACCATCAGGAATGGATGGTGATATCATGATATACGCAAGCAAATGAAAGGGTACCCACAATCCAGATGTGGAGGTTTGCTGATTTGTTCAATCTCTTCAGTTGGTATAACAACACTGCCAGAGATACCCATGGCTGGCTCATGGCTTGCCAGCCACTTTGTTTTGCCGTGAGTTGTGATTGCAAAAAGTAATGAGTTTTCTTTCTTAATCATGTGTGTGTCTTGTGCTTCTTCTCTTCTTCTTTGAGCTGCATGTGTTGAAGATTTTTCATCTTCTACAGTATCAGAAAAAGAAAGAAAAGGTTTTCAGGTCTTTAAAACTGCAAACTGGTGCTGATCAATAACTTTAAGGGGTTTTTTTTTTTGGGTGGCAAATTTTTTGTTGTTTCTTTTGACCTGAAAGCTCTGATACTTATTGACCTATTCACAGAAATGTTGATGACTTTCTCTTTTGCAAATTTGCAAAATTTTCACAAAATGTTGCGTCAGGTAGTCAAAATTATAGGAGGATGCTTTACACTCTTTTTAGAAATCATATCTAATTTGTAATCAAATTTGAGAAAAATCTTCTTTATGGATGATTGCCACTATGGGTACATCACAAAAATGAAAGGAAAAAAAAACACTCCTTAACTAACTAACAAGCAATAATTATGTATGTGGAGTCTGTAGGCCTGTACGAATGTGCAGACACTCGCACACACTCGTGCTCCCTTTGAGTTTAATATGATGCACTGAGAGAGGAGGTTGGAGGCGTTTTGTGTTCCACTGGCACTCCTCTGACTTGATACAACAACCCAATTGTTAATGCTTGTGTTTAATATTCTAGACAACAGCTCACGACTCCAAAGAAGGATTTGTTTGTTCAAAAAAGCTGCTCCCTGTCCCGTGAGGAAGCTGAATGCTCCTCTCTCTCCCTTTCAACATACTTGCAGTCTTCTAGCTCCATTGACCGTTTGGTTTTGAGGCTCTATTATATACCCATCTTGCTGGCTGGCTGGCTGGCTGGCAAGTTAGACAAGATTTTTAATTTTTGGGGTAAGCAATCGACAAAAATGGGATCAAGAAGAAGCATCAAAAATTAATGTATTAATAATAAACCAAGCGACACACCTACCTACCTACCCCCCCCCCCCCCCCCCCACTTCTTTTGAGGAGAATTGGTACTGACCCACACATGGAGTTCTGGTTCAAAGTGGTTCAAATATCCACAAGTTGCTCCTATGCTCGTGCCCCAATCAGGCCATTGTGGGGTCCTGGTTCAGATTTAATACCAGCTTGACAGTCCCAATGACGGTAGGAAACCTTAAAGAGGAGAGAAAGAGAGAGAGAGAGAGAGAGAGAGAGATGAATTGATTATAAACAAATAAACAGTCAAACCCTAAACCACCATCTTAGGGTTTAAGGTTTTTGGTGTAAAAGTTTGACTTGACTTTGCAAAAGAATATGGCTTTTCATCAGACATTGTAAGACACTAGGATGTGATAAAGAGCATCTGCAATGCACCACCAGTGCTCAGTATGTGATCCTGCACAGTAAAATTGGATGAAGAAAAGTCAGCATTTGCCCGTTTTGACTCAGGAAAATGGGTTTTGGGATCGGCATAATTGCACAGATTGCGGTGGCTGGTAAAAAAAAGCGTTGCAAAACTGTGCACCTGCAGAAAAAAGGAGTGTAATAAATATGATCCGACTGCTGCTCAGTATTTCTAATTGGCCCATCATAATGATTCGTCCAGGTGGTTTGCTATTAGTAGTCCAGTCCCCCCACCTATTTGTTGTCCCAGTTTCAGTTTTATGGGTGGGGTTGCAAAAAAGTAAATAACTAAACTTGGATGTGAAAAATACTTTTGCAGGGTGACATTTTGAGCACTCCTGGAGATGCTCTAACAACACATATTATTACATTAATGTCAAACTACAACTCACACTAAATATGTTGTACATGATAATGGATGAAACCACAAAGTTAAGTTCATGAATATGTCATGAATTGAAACCAATGTGTAGGTAATAGCTGAAGACATTTGAACGAAACTTGTGAGTGATAGATGGAAAGGTAGCTGGATACTCCAAAGTATTTCTTTAGACCTACTTTTTTTTCCTCAAATTCATTTTTGTACTCAAGTTAAGTACGTAATCAAGTTCCTACTCCCCAGGTCCTCCCCTAATTTGAGCGTCATAGCCTTGAGGCTGGTAGCCCAAGGGTTGTAGACTGGAGACCTGAAAATTGGGGGAGGGCATGCACCCTTCCCCAGCATAAATTAAAAGCAAGAAAGGTTTTTAAAATTGGAATGGTGGAAGGTTTACATGTGATCAGAGGAAGTCTTCTTCAAACTGACAAAGGAATCTTCTCTGAGTGAAATACATTGCATTCAAATACAAAGTGAAACATTTGTCCTCGGAGTGCTTTACATTTGGATTGACTGCATCCACTACTGAAATTGGAACATGATTCTTGTATGGAATCCCAACGCTATGTGTGATGGTTTTATCTGACATAACAATTTGTTATTAATTGTCCTTATAAAAAAATTCATGGCTGCAACCACCACCCAGCATTTTGTTTTGCACCCCCAATAAGAAATGCACACAACAAAGGATGCTATTCTTACTACCTACCTACCAACCAACAACCCACTTTCCTACACACTAACCATCTCTCTTCATCTGCTCACATAATAATCACCTACCAATTGTCCTACTAGGTACCTACTACCTACAGGAGTTTTTGTTTTCAATACATGAGAATCTGAGTTACCAAGATGAAACTTGAGAGAGACTATTAACTCAGTTAGTCAGGTTTCATTCACAACTGACTCTCATCCAAACAGGCTTCCAGTGGATGGATGGCACACTTTGGTGATGGATGCTGTCAATTCATGCCAACTAGCCATCCCCCTACCCACCTATCCACCTACTTACTAACCATCTACAAGCACCTAGTTACTTAGGGTGTATTCACACTTGATGTTAAGTCATTGTAAAATTAAAATCTAGGTGGCATCCTAGGTGTCACCCAATGTTAAACGGATGATAACTTAATGTATAAGTCAATGTTAGCTTAACATAAAATGTTCATGGTAAGTAGGTGTAAGTCCTAAATGACTAGCATGGTGTTAGGGGGACTCCACATGAGAGTCCCTAACACCAAATGTGAATGCACTTTTAATAATCACCTATTGTCCTACCTACTTACTTACCTATCTAGCAACATATAAGACCTAATTGTGTCGTGACTACTACCTACCTACTACCTGTGCAAAAACCTCCATGAATTTCACTAGTGTAATTGAAGGCACCCTTATTTGACAACATTTGCAAGCAAGCATTTTGAAAAGTGAAATGCTAATGTATGTGAGCAATCTGTGAGCGTTTCGCATTTCCAAAATGCTCATATTAAAAGTAAAAGTAGAAATCATTGATTTTTTGCACAGGTAATGCCCCCCCCCCCCCCCCCCCACCCCCAACCAGGCATTACCCTACATATATAGGACCTATAAGGTCACATATAGGTCCTAATATGTCCTATATGTCCTATTAGGTCTACTATGAAACCCAAGACAAATAGATACACTTGACCTCAGTTTCATCCCCATGAACCAGGAGTCATAACAGACCTGCCAGTGGATGGATGGTGCACTATTATGAGGTGTGGCTGCTGGATGATTATCACTCTTTATCAGGCCCTTAAACCCTAAACCACAAACCCTAATCATCATCATTATCATCTCTCTTTCTCATCTTGCCAGAAAAATCGAAACCCAAAACCCCAAAACCCTAATCATCATCTCTCCTCCTCCTCCTACAGCCAGAAAAATCCAAGGCCAAAACCCAAAATTGTAATCGTCATCATCATCCTCCCTCTGCTCTTGCCACAAAAATCCAAGCACAAACCCTAATCCATCATCATCTCTCTCCTCTTGCCAGAACAATCCAAAACCCAAATCTCTAGAAACATAAGAAGAATAAGAAGAAGAAGAAGAAGAGAGCTTGCACTGTAAATCCTCATAGTCATCATGAGGTTAGTTTCACAACCCCAAGAAAACACCAAAAAAATCCAAAGGAAAATCAAGGAAAAAAACAAGCACGAAAACTCATGTGCCTGTTGTATCATGCAAGTGGTGGTGAAGAAGAAAGGAGCCAGAGAATTGTTGTTGTTGTTGTGGGTGTTGCGAATGCCACGTGCATTGGCTATCTTGCTTACAAGAAGCTCAACAGCAACTCTCTCTCTCTCTCTCTCTCTCTCTCTCTCTCTCATTGTTGCATCTTTTGCAACTACACAAGAGCTAGGTGAGTAGCAGCCTAGGCTACACTGGAAGTTGACAGCAATATGGAATATTATATCCAAGCTGCTGCTGCAGAGCTGCCCTGCACGCGGAGACTCTGACAGTTTTGCAGGTCATCAGCAGCTTCCTTCATGATCCATCCTGTTTCCACCGGCACCACGGAAGGGAAGGGACGCGTGTCCAGCAATTTTGGTTGCTTTGCTGCAAATCAGAACTTTTTTGTGTTTTTTCTCTTTTTTTTGTTGGGGGTTCTTTCCAGTACTCACAGGAAGAATCTTCCTGCATAGGTACCAAACTTTAGGTTCTTTTATCTTTTGTCAAGTTCTTGATCTCTTGATCATCTCTGCAGTAGTCAGATCAGATTTGTGCGTGCACGCCGGGAATTTGAAAGAAGGACGAGAGAGAGAGAGAGAAGTGTGAGCAAATGGGTACAAGTACTTCTGTGTGCAGTAGTCGAGAAATTGGGTGAGAGAGCTCTGCATGTGGTTTTGCACAATTTTTTTCAGCTCATATACCTCTCAGATTTCTAAGTAGACTCAGAGATCGAAATGCTCATGGCATGCTGTAGTTGCTGCTGCAGGAGCAACAGCATCGATGATCAGAGTCAAGAAGACAACGTCGTCTAGATCTTCAGACTTCACAGACTTGAAAGAGAAATGGTGATGGAAATTCTATATTTATATTATGCTGTACCAGCTGCTGCATGGTCGAGAGTGTAGTAACTTGGAGAATGTAACTAGTCTTATTATCTGAAGAAATCGGCTTGCAGCATTTTCTCTCATTCAACTTTTGCTCCTCAAAACCAGCACAGGAGGATCAGGAGCTTCGGGGTACAGCTTGAGCTCATAGGGTTTGTTGATCTAGCTCCTTGTCGTCACGGGAGGCTGCAGACGCTGATCCACACAATTGGAACCCATAAAAGCTGCATAGTTCCGTGAAACTCTTGATCCTCAAGATCAATTGCTAATGCTCGTCGATGATGATAGTCATGTGCGCGGATTTGATCAAGAATGCTGTTCCTGGTCGGAAGAATGAAGAAGACGATCTGTAGAGAGTCTAAGAACCCAGCTGCTCCATGATCAGCTAGTAGTTAGCTAGCAAGCTGGTGCAAGCTCGAGATTTCTAAAGGTCCGAGAATTTGTGATCGCATGAGCAGGAGTCCAGCTGTAGATCTACTATGCAACTGATGCAAAAAACCTGAGCGCCACTGCAGAAACTATTGGAGCAAACGTCACTCAACAATCCCAGCTGCAGATGTTCCAAAGGTAAATCTCTTTGGCTGAGAATTTGCAAAATTTTCTTACTCAAAGGTCCTAATTCCTTGGACCATCTAAAGATTCTCGCATCGTGGTACGTCGAAGGCCGAGCAGATGAATCTTCCTGACGCAGATCATTTCTTCATTTTTTTGCTGCCTGTCACAATCACAGAATGTAGCAAGGCTCAAGAAATTGAGTTGTTTCTTCTTCTTGTTGTTGCTGCAGCTGCAGCAGCAGCAGCAATAATATACAAGAGATCACGACGTCGAGATCATCATCAACTCATTGGCGCCGCCACGATCCACGAGTCACCTGCACGACAATTCTACACATGAGGTCGAGAGATCATCAACTCTGCGACAGTCGAGAACTCTGAATTGTTGACGACAAGGACGACGAGGACGACGAAGACGACCGCGACATCTAGATCATAAGCTGATCATGGCAACAAACCAAAGATCGAGTAGGTCCGTGAGCATGGGTCCGCGAACATGAAACTACTGTGGTACAATGCAGTGCACTACTGCTAGACTGCAAACATCTAGATCTTCATCAGCAGCAGCAGCAACAGTAGCTCGAGTCTTCTTCTTCTTCTTCTTACTCGACGTAGAAGGAAGATTCATATGTAGCTAGCTAGCTAGCAAGACAGAGAGACAGAGAGACAGAGAGACAGACAGAGCGCCAATCTTCTGGACAATTTTTTAGGCTAGATTTGCTGTCGGGACTCAGCCGGGTTTCTACAGATTGTGAAGACGATGATAATCTCCAACAAAGCTCAACAAGATTGATCAATAGGCACTCAGCTGCTAGAAGCTGGTGCATGAGCTGCTGCGAGCATGCAGTGCACAAGTCCCGAGCTGTCGACAGCAGCAGCCTGTCCAGAGCAACAATGCTACTGCAGCTTGTAACACGAGGAGGAGAAGAAGAAAATTCTACAACACTTGACATCATCAACATCATCATGCACTCCTACTGCAGCAAATCTTTTACGAAATGGCGACGATCACAGCAGATGTAAGAAGAAGATCGATCTTGTCTGCACTCTCGACTTCCAGCTCTAGAGTAATGTGTGTGTGTGTGTGTGTGTGTGTGTGTGTCCACTCTAGTGCGGACTCGTAGGAGTTCTTACACTTCAGTGTTGGTCTGAACTCAAGAGTTCTAAGAGAGTTCGTGATCGATTCTGCAGGTTTGTTTCACAGACCATGCTGTTGCTGATGCTACTGGTCGTGTCTGTGGAATTCTCGGAGGTTGTGAGAGGCCAGAGTACAAGCAGCAGCAGCAACAGCAGCTCAGATATGGCTGCTCTTTTGGCCTTCAAGAAAGAACTCACAACTACTGGTGGTAGCAGCAGCAGCAGCAGCTCAGGCACTCCAGAATCTGATCCACTGAGCGATTGGGTCCCCGGTGCTGCTGCTGCTTCATCTTCTTCTTCACCATGCCAATGGACAGGAGTGGGATGTGATGCACAAGGCAGAGTAGTGAACATCTCGTTGCCGGGACAAAACCTGATGGGCACCATATCTCCAGGACTTTGCTCCTTGTCCAGTCTGCAATACCTGAACCTCAGTGGCAACTTCTTGTCTGGAAACCTTCCATCCGAGATCGGCAACCTCTCAAACCTCCAGCAGCTAGACCTGAATTACAATCTCAATTTGTCAGGAGCTTTGCCGCCACAGCTTTTCATCCTCACTGGTTTGAATTACCTGGATTTGAGCTACAATATGTTCTCTGGCAGCATTCCTGTAGAGCTTGGCAACTTGGTGAATCTGGTGACTTTGATCTTGGATAATAACCAGCTCGATGGCAATCTTCCTCAGCAAATTGGCAATCTCATGAAGCTTGAATACCTCGATTTGCATCAGAATTCTCTTACTGGTGGATTGCCTTCTGAGCTCAACCAGCTGGTGAATCTGCAGTACTTGGATTTCAGCAGCAATGAACTCACAGGTAGTCTTCCCGTAGTTGAAGCTTTGATACAATTGCAGCACATTGATTTTAGTTCCAATGGATTCTCAGGTTCCATCTCCCCTGGTTTTGGTGCTGCGCTTGTCAATGTTTCCTTCTTGAACCTCAGCAACAATTCCTTGTCTGGAGAGATTCCTGTCCAGCTATGGAGCATGACAGGACTTACCCAGCTCGACCTCAGCATGAACCCATTGACTGGCACCATCCCAAACGAGATTGGCAATCTTGTCAATCTGCAGGAATTGTCTCTCGGAAACAGCCATCTCAATGGTCCCATACCTCCACAGATTTCTCTTTGCACCAACTTGCAGAAACTGGATCTGGGTGCCAGTGATTTCTCTGGTAGCATCCCGGACTCAATCGGCCAACTCCAGTTCTTGAACACTCTCAACTTGCCCAACATGCACATCAATGGCTCCATTCCTCCTTCTCTTGGCAACTGCAGCAGCTTGGAGGTCTTGGATGTTGGACTCAATTATCTGAGTGGTCCAATACCCAAGGAGCTTGCTCAGTTGCAGAGCATGGTGTCCTTCATTGTGAATCACAACCAACTGTCAGGCACTATACCCACATGGCTCAGCAAGTGGCAGTCTGTCTCCACTATCTCTCTCTCCAACAACCAGTTCACTGGCAGCATCCCTCCAGAGCTTGGCAACTGCTCCAACCTCAGGTACCTGTACATTGACCACAATCTGCTGTGGGGATCCATCCCCAGCGAGCTTTGCAATGCAGTGATGCTTGATACTCTGTGGCTCAATGCAAATCAGCTGGCAGGTGACATCTCCACCGCCTTCTTGCAATGCAGTAACTTGACAGAAATCGATCTGTCCATCAACTCCTTGTCTGGTTGTGTACCTGCATATCTGGGTAGTAGTGCCCTTCTTCCCAAGCTCCTCACATTGTCACTTGGAAACAACAATTTCTCCTGTGCACTTCCTGATGAGCTTTGGACCTCAAGCACCATCACTCAAATACAGCTCAACGACAACGAACTGACTGGGAGTTTGTCTCCTTTGCTGGGCAATCTGTCAGGTCTTGTGTACCTTGATCTTGACAACAACAACCTTGAGGGTGCCATTCCTCCTGAGATTGGCAACCTGTCTTCTCTCAGCTATTTCTCCATGAACAGCAATAGGTTATCAGGTGAGATTCCTATTGAGCTTTGCAACTGTGTGCAACTTACAACGCTGAACTTGGGGAACAACTCACTCTCCGGAGCAATTCCAAGCGAGATTGGGCAGCTCATCAACCTGGATTGTCTTGTGCTCTCATACAACAATCTGTCAGGTTCTATCCCCAGTCAGATCTCTGCTGACTTCCAGGTGGTGGCAATGCCTGTTGCTAGCTTTGTGCAGCACCATGGCACACTGGACTTGTCTTGGAACCATCTGTCAGGAAGCATTCCAGTGGAGATTAGTGATTGCGCAGTGCTGGTGGAGCTCATGCTCGCAGGCAATGAGCTCACCAATGCAATTCCACCTGAGCTAGCACGGCTTACCAACCTCACCACTTTGGACTTGTCGTGCAACCAGCTGAATGGCTCCATCCCTGCTGAGCTTGGACAGTCACAACACTTGCAAGGACTCAATCTTGCATACAACAATCTGACAGGATCAATACCAGCAGAGTTGGGAGGGATGGTGAGCCTGGTGGAATTGAACTTGACAGGGAACAGACTCTCAGGCAGCATCCCAGAACAGCTTGGAAATCTAACAGGGCTTTCACACATGGATTTCAGTGACAACGAGCTGAGCAGCGAGATCCCTGCTTTCCTCTCAAACCTTGTCTCTGTGGTTGGATTGTACCTGCAGGGAAACCGTCTCAATGGCAGCATTGTGGGGCTCCTTTCAGACAGCACCGCATGGCACCAGATGCAGATGTTGAATCTAAGCCACAACCTGCTATCAGGTGCGATTCCAAGCACCATTGGCAATCTCTCAGGTCTGTCATATCTCGATGTGCGAGGAAATGCTCTCAATGGAGCGATCCCTCTTGAGCTAGCTACTCTCAACCAGCTCTTATATTTGGATCTCTCAGCAAACCTCCTGAGCGGTGTGTTTCCCCCAGATTTGTGCGAGCTTTTGCTGCTCAACTATCTCAACATCTCTGACAACATGTTGTCAGGACCTGTGCCCAACACAGGGATTTGCTTGAACTTCAATGCCTCATATTTCAGTGGGAATCCAGGCTTGTGCGGCAGGGCTGTTGGCAGCCAGTGCCCTCCAGCCGCATCCAAGGAGCCTGGAAGCAGTAGCAATTTTGTGGCTCCTCTGAGCAGAGGCGCTGTTTTAGGGATTGTACTGGGTTGCATGATTGCAGGCTTAAGTGTTATGTTTGTTGGATTGCGGTTGCGGATGCTTCAGAAGCGGGAGGAGGAAGAGGCAAAAGACCTTGAGAAGGCAAAGCTCAATATGGTAATTGAGAAGGCACGTGCATGTATGGAACTGAGCAGAATGACAAAGGAGCCCTTGAGCATCAATGTAGCCATGTTTGAGCAACCTTTGCTGCGGCGACTCACGCTTGCAGATGTGTTGCAAGCAACAAATGGATTCTGCAAGACAAACATCATCGGAGATGGAGGCTTTGGCACTGTGTACAAAGCTGTGCTTCCTGATGGCCAGATTGTCGCCATCAAGAAGCTGGGTCACGCTCGTTCGCAAGGGACTCGAGAGTTTCTGGCAGAGATGGAAACTCTCGGAAAGGTGAAGCACAAAAATCTAGTACCTTTGTTGGGCTACTGTTCTTTTGGAGAAGAAAAGCTGTTGATCTACGAGTATCAAGTGAAAGGAAGCTTGGATCTGTGGCTTCGTAACCGTGCAGATGCAATTGAAGTTCTGGACTGGCCCAAGCGATTCAAGATTGCAATGGGCTCTGCACGAGGACTGTGCTTCTTGCATCATGGTTTCATCCCACACATAATCCACCGTGACATGAAAGCCAGCAACATTCTGTTGGATGCAGAGTTTGAGCCTCGTGTTGCAGATTTTGGGCTTGCACGATTGATTAGTGCTTATGAGACACATGTGAGCACTGATATTGCAGGCACATTCGGTTACATTCCTCCTGAGTATGGACAAACTTGGAGATCCACAACTCGTGGAGATGTGTACAGCTATGGTGTGATTCTGCTGGAGTTGTTAACTGGCAAGGAACCGACTGGATCTGACTTCAAGGATCAAGTCTCAAGCCTTGTTGAAGTTGACAATCTCGTCGGTTGGGTGCGACACAGGATTCTCAAAGGTGAAGCTCTGGATGTGCTTGAGGCTCAAGTTGCAACCCAAGCTCCTTGGCGCCTTGATATGCTCAAATTGTTGCACATTGCCAATCTTTGCACTACTGAAGATCCTGCACGACGCCCCAACATGCTACAAGTTGTCAAATTCCTCAAAGATATCAAAGATTCCTCATCTTACCTCCAAGACTCCTCCCCTCAACATTCTTCGGCCCATCATCATCTCCAACAAGATTCCTCCCATCATCTCAAAGAAGATTCGGCATATGGTCTCAAGTTCAATGCCCAATGATCATAGGTCAATCATGAACAACCCAGGTTAGTAGTTTGTACACCAGCACCAGATCTGAGTTAAGTGTGTGTGGGTTTAGGGTTTAGGGTTCAAAGTCATGGGATTCTGAAGCTGTTTAGTTAGTTACAACTACCCATTAGAAGGTCCCATTAAAAATCTTCTTGAAAAATTATGTAGATATATACCTAAATAACCAAGCTATATGAGAATAGAAAAATATCCTTTAAGAGTGTTCTTTTTTTTTATGTTTTAAAAAAGGAGCATAAATTATCTAAATATTTTCTTAAAGACTATTCTGATCTCATCACAAAATCCAAGTAGTCGAAGATGGGGGTTTTAGGGTATATATTTTAGGGTTAGGGGTTTGGGCTTAGGGTTTATTAAATGTGTGTCCTCTTTCTCAAACTGATATTACCCTTTCCTGTTGTGTGGACAAAACCATTCACAGGGAGTTGGTGTGTTTCACATCCATGGCGAACTTGATTCTCAGAGAAGGAAAAAGGAAATGGAGGATTTTCATCAAGTTAGGCAGTAAGTAACCCCATTACATTTCATCCACTTAACAACATCCTTCCATGTAATTAAAGTATTATTGATTTTAGCAGGTAGAGTAGTAGTAGGCTATGAATTGCTTGCTTCTAAGAGGGTCAGTGGATGAACAGAGATAATTCATTCTGCAAGTACTTGTGAACTCATGTAATGAAGAGACAAAAGCTCTCCATTACTTGTTAGTTACACATGTTCCATATCTGCAAAATTAGTGTTGTAAGTTGTAACATTTGGTAAAATCCAATTAGTCTTTTTTTCCCATTTCTTTTAACTCCATGCATTGCCATGGGGTGCAATCATGGTACACATTTCATTGATTTCAAGTAGTGTATTTGATTTGGTTCAAAGGGTCATCGATTAAGGTTTGGGGTTTAGTGTTTTGCATATGCACAATTGAGTTGTGTTGCTCATAAAAGTAGTTCACTCGGTTGATTCAAAAGTTGTTGAAGTTTTCAAGGTTTTTCATATGTGCCCAGTTGTTATCGTGCAATTTGATGGACATTTTTGTAAAACTCTTGAAAATTTTTACTCGAACAAGCTAGGTTTCTTTCTTTTGCATAATGGGCATCCTTGTGCAATACAACCCAAGGATATGCCATTGCTATTGGGCACTCATTTGAAGATGAGTTTTTCTGCATGTTCGAATTTCAAAGAGGTTGCTCTTTGCATTTATGGGGTACTCTCTTGTCTTTGAAGGATATTCTTTTTGTAATGTGATTATTATAACTACGAATGTCAAATATTTGCCTTTATTTATTGATAAACATAATTGATTGAATTGCAAACTTATTTATGAATGAAAAACATGTTTGATCATATTTTTGAATGCCTTGTTTTTATAAAGGTATTTTTAAAAAATTTGTTGTTATCTCTTTCATGACATTTTTCACCCATACAATTACTTATAGATCAACTGAAAAACTACCAAATTCATTTTCAAATTTCAACCATTACCCAAAAAAAATTGATCACTACAATAATGCCCACGTCATTGTACAAGGTCTTTGTACTATTTCATGTGTGTTAATATATCATGATCATGAAAACTAAAAAAATTTGTACAATTTCAGCATTTTATTTAGTTTGAAACTAAGTGTTTTTGTACAACACTAGCAAATTTAAATTAGTATTGTTAGAAGTCATATGTGGTATGGAATTGAAAATCTTGTGTAAAGTTACACATATAATGTTGACATAGATACATAAGAGTCAGGCATCCATAGAAGATTGAACAACAATTGTGGATAATTTATTAAATCACCAATCAGTATTAAATTAATGTCCATATCAATGTTGGGTGGGTATGGGTTTTTTTTATATAAGGGTATGGGTCTTGAGGAATATGCTAGCAATCAAGTCTTAGTAGGTCAAAAAAAATCCATTTAAATAACAAGCTGGCATTAATACTTAACAATTATGTGACATTCAATATTAGTAATAGTTATGATTTTTGAAGTTTGATAAAAGAGAATTTAACTTTTATTGTGAGCAAAATGGAATTGAATGTCAATTAACACAAGCTAGATCACTAGCTCAAAATGGTGTATTTGAGAGGAAGAATCACTCAATTCTAGAAAAGGTGCTAACATGTGTGTAGAAAGTGAAATCCCAAACTATCTATGGCATGAAGTGTTGAGTTGTAAACACTTCAATGTGATATTTGATAATTGTTATCCAACCAAAGTCAATAATGGTATCTTTCTTAAAAAGAGACACTTAGAATTCTCCAATAGAAATAAGCAATCTCAAGATTTTCAATAGTTTGGCATATATGCACATATCACAATTTTTTGAAACAAACTAAAGTTGAAATCCATTAAAACCTTTTTTATAGGTTACTATAATAAAACAAAAGCATATAGGGTGCATTCACAATTAAAGTACACTAAAGGACTAGCCACACTCAAAATCACACGAAATGTCAACTTTGATTGATTGTTATGAATAATATGACTAGGTGAAAGCACATTATGGGGGTTAAATAGTTCATGACATCATATATTTTCAAAACCATGTCATTATTAAAAAGAATTTTCATTTTTTTGTATATAATGATAGTGAAAACACACAAAAATCTAATGAAAAAAAAAACTACATTTTTTTGTTTCATATGATGTGATGTTAAAATATATCTATGCAAAAAATATGGAAGTAACAATGATGCCCTTGAAATGATTGAAATGATTTTTAATCTTTATGAAATGTGTAATATTTAATAAACATTGTGATTCCACATGATTGAATTAGGTTTGTGAGCCATGTGATCAAGAATTTGATAATTTTCATATCATGAGTGGGTTCTTTTCAAAGCAATGACTATGAATATGTGATGAATTTAAAAAATTGATAAACAATGCTTTTCAAATGGAGGATGACAAAAAAATGTGAAGTGAACCATTTTTTTCATTTTAATTATTCATGACCAAAAACTATTGAAAATTAAAACAAGAAACAAGGTTTATGGGCATATTCACAATCAAGGTACCACTTTTTGACCATAAGGTTCAAGGACTTTGTTTTTGTTGTCTTCCAAATATAAAATCTAAGTCAAATAAATGTAAGTGTGAAAGGTATTAGATAATTCAAATTATGATAATTTTCATGGTGGTGGTGATTTTTCACATGCATATGTAATCACACATAAAATTTTGGTAAAAAACCAAAAATGCAAAAAATAAGTACACAAGTTTTTATATATAACATAACAAATTTTCTTGCATGAAAATTTGTTGCACATTTTGCCAACACTTGGGGCCACAAATTCTAAATGTAGTAAACACAAAAAGTCAACCAAATGGGAAAAAAGGGAATCATTTTCCTTAATGCCCTTTTTAAATGGATTTTGTAGCCTTCAAAATTCTTATATCATATAATATTTAATCAAATGCATTATATGAGCATTGCCAAATATAGATGTACACATTATTTATCCATGAAATCAATTGCATTGTTTAATAAGTTCCTTTTGATTTTTTAAAGATGAAAATTGTAGTTAAAACAAGGACTCAAATTATTTAAAAGGACTCAAAAAGACATTTATATTATATCCAATTTATTTTTAGATCTTTGTTAATAGATTAACATGACATCATTCTAGTTATAGTCATATACCAATCCCCAATAATCATGAAATAATAAATGTAATAAAAATCCAAAATAGTCTTTTATAGTCATTTTTTTATTAGACAGTCCTTTTGGGTACACTAATTGTGAATATGCCCTTATTATATTGTATAATATACCATAAATGTTTAATATACCCATGATTCCTTGAATAACTTTGTGAAATTCAAAATATAAAGCCCAAACACCATAAATGAAACTCAAAATTAAAGGCAACACATTTTCAAAGGTCTATATTGTAATATTTGTTATGAAAATGCTTAAGTTGGTCTCCCATAATGTGCTTTCACCTAAACTAAAAAAATAATCATTTTTATTATTTCCTTGGATAAAAATGTACATTTGGATCAATATGTATATATTGGATCACACCACTTTGTAATTATGTAATGAGTAGATTTCAAGTTGCATCTAAATTCAATTAAATGATCACACTAATCTAATATTGTATATGAATCTTTTATGTTTATGATTGATGGTGCCTCTTTCATTATCACTATATAATACAATTTTTCTACAAACCTTGTACAATATGCAAAGTCACAAATAAATCAAAAGACTCTATTGCACTATAATGCACTAGAGAAAATGAACTTGAGGAAGAGGAAGGTGGAGGATAATAAACAATAGTTGCATACAAAAAGGATAAAGTGGTTGCATACAATGATATTTGAGGTTCATTCTTGTCTCAAGAATGGCATTGGTGTTCAAATACCTTCTAGTTGTATTGAAGAATTGACACAAGCAATGATTACAAGGGCAATGCTACTCATATCAATCTTCCTACAAAGGTGAGGAACATTGTGCATAGCAAAGTCATATGGATTCCATACTTGTCTCATTTCATGCTCAAAGGACAAGGGCACTCTTGCTTATGCCATCAAGAAAAGACATTGAGACATGTTGGAGGCAAAAAGAAGCTACGGTGACTATGCTTAATATTCTTGCCATATATATTGATTTGAATATCAAAGAGGAAAAATAGGATGAGACGTGGAAGGAATTCAAACACTTGATTATCAAAGTTTTAGTTTCAAATCGTGTAAACAATGTTTCATATTTATTGTCACTTGATGCATAGTCGATATTTGCATAGTAATCAAGGGGCCTTCAAATGATAACATTAACAAATCTAGTACATAATGTATATAAACACTTAAACAACTCTAGTACATTGGGAGCTTTGGCATAAACAATTAAAGTAATTGGCTTATAATCATAAGTCCAAAGCACTTCACAACACTAAAAGAGTGGTGGATCAAAATGGCTTAAGAGCCTAGTGCTAGAGTGAACCAACAATGCACACCATCCATTGGAAGCTTGTTATGACTTGGCTATGGATGAACCTCATTTGATTGTGGATGAACTTCATTGGAGTTCACATCAAGTTTCAATTCGGTAAATGAGTAGGATCTTATATATAATTACAACAGTGTGTGTGTGCGTGCATTCGTCCGACAACGGTTTCGCGCTTTAATTTCACCGGCAGAACCGTCCCGGACAGTCGGACAGTTCCGCGTTCTGGGAGCGTTTTCTGTGGCGGAACGGGGGGGGGGGGGGGGGGGCAGCAGGGGGGGCCAGGACCGGGCGGGGCAGGGCAGGGCAGGGGAGGGCGGGGTCAGGCAAGGACGGGCAGAGGGCAGGGGGCAGGGCCGGGCCGGGCAGATGGCAGGGGTCCGGGCAGAGGGCAGGGGGGCAGAGGGCAGGGCAGGGCGGGGGCAGGGGCACCCACGGGGGACTTCACAGTGGCCTTCGGCCACGGGCACCGACTAGTAATAGGTTATTATTGGTGCATGTAGTTGATTAGTACATAAGTTCGATAAGGGTTATAAGGTTGTTAATAGGTATTAGAAATAAATTTTAAACTAACCACCATGGTTAGCTAATTGGAACCCAATGAAAAAACATTTCCTATGCACCCATCATGCATTCCTAACGGTGCAACAATGGCCATTGTTTTAGGTCAAGCTCCAACGGTTGTTGGCCTTGCCTACAATGGACGATTTGGGACACATTATTGACTTGAACTCGGATCCAATTTGTGAGTGACAATTGAAAATGTAGCAATTTTTTCTTCCCCTCTTAGGATTGTAATTTTTTTTTAAACCCTAAAAACCCTATTTTGTCATTTTTGTTCCATAATTCCATCATCACAAGGGTTTTGGTTTTGAGTCCAAGGTCCAAAGAAACTGAAACCCCGTAGAGAACCAAAGGGACCGGCCAACACCGGTTTGAACAAATAAAACAGGAAATAAAAAGAACCCAAAAAAAAACCCCCCCCCCTAGAGCTTCAAAAAATGGTAAATACTTCGTGGAACATCCATCACAATGTGAAACGAAATGAAAATTACAAGGATGGGAAATAATATCATGAAAGTATAGGAGAAGGGACCACCCGCATTTCGACCCTTCCCGGAACTGAGGCTCCCGTCCTATCCCGAGGCTAGTAATCTGCATTTAAGACCGACCCTTCTCAAAATTTCAGCCCCGTACCACATTTTAAGACCCTTTCTGGGAATTTTGGTCCCTCGGCCTCAGCCAAATTACCAGTCGAGAGAGACAGACAGACGAGGGGAGCCTCAATCAATTCGTGGAAGGATCTAAAATGCGGACCCTTCACCTACGGAGAAACAAAAATAAATAAATAAATGTTTCTTCAAGAACAGGACGCTTACAAATTCATAAGTAGGTCCTTATTGACTATTGATCGGGATGAGTGTTTTTTTTCCCTGGTGAAATTTTGGTGTGTTTCGGCAAATAAATTGGGAAATTTTTGTTTTCACGGTGTAAATTCAATTAATTTTCGCCTTTTTTTTGGGTTAAATTTCACTGAAATTTTGATATGAAAACAATTGGCCCCACCCAAAAAAAAAAAAACCTCTGAATGGGTCATGAGATCTTGTGCAAGGTTCCGAAGTGATGATAAAGACAAAGGGATAATCTCGGCAGTTCTTTTTTTTTAAATCAGAAAAGAAGAAAAAGAGAAGCAAAATTGGGTGAATAATAATACTCGTATTTTATTCTCATATGATGGTAATGTATAGCGTAGTTTAGAATACAAAAATACGTTCCAAAATACTACCCACTTTCATTGAAACGTAGATACGCAGTATGTACCCAATATGTACGCCTCACCACCCCCTCCCCGCCTGAAAAAGACACTTTTCCTCTTTCATACGCTAAGTACTTCTTCCCCGCTCTCGTAGACGCTCTCCTCGTAACACTTGTCGCTCCTCGTCGTCGTCGTCTTCTGTTGTCTTCGCGCATCCATCTGCGCACTCTGGTTTGCCGCTGCTGCTGAATTCGATTTGTCGTTGCTGTTGCCCCAAAAGAATAAAAATAAAAATAAAAATTGCGTGAATATCGAGTTAATATTTGCGCATTCATCGCCCAGTCTTAATTGTGCTAAATTTGGTTGAGTTTCTAAGTGTTCGTATTATTTTGTTGCTCGTGACTCAAGGCTTCCTCAATTCGCTTTCGTTGTTGTCGTCGTCGTCGTCGTCGGTGCAAAGAAGAGTTCGTGATTTTTAATTTTTTAATTTTTTAATTTTTTTTATAGCAAAGAAGAAGAGTTCGTGAATTTCTAGTGGTGTTTTTTTGTTGTCAAGTTCTGAGGATGTACAACAGAGGACACGCTGATCCTTACGCTCCATTTCCTCCGCCTCCTACGCTCAGCTCTCCGCGCCATCGCTTCAACAATTACGAGGCGGACGAGGACGAGGAGGAAGACGAGGCCGAGCGTCGGCGTCCTGCAGCTTACCACAACGCTTACCCTCCTGCTCCACCTACTACCCCACAAGATTTCTGGCAACAACAGCAACCCCAGTTCACCGGCGATTACGCAGAGGAGCACCGTCGAACTGGTCATTACTATCCATCCTCAGATCAGTTGCATCATGGATCACATGAGCATCTGAATCCGCAGCAGAGCGGGAGCTTCTACCCAGCTCCGCGCGGCCCGGATCAGTTCTTCTACGATGCTCTTCGGCCCAGCAGCTTGGAGCACACGGGTCCTCCTCCTCCTGACCTAATTCATGGGCCTGGATCTTCACACGCAGCGGCCGGAGAGCAGCACCTGCAACATGCTCACTATCCGCCGCCAATACCACCAGCAGGAGGAGCTCCAAACCCTAGTGTGCATCATGAACGTCCTGGAGCTCACCACGATTACCCAGGTTTGTTGTACTTTTCTTATCTTTTGTTTTCTGTTTTGTTTTGCCCACAGCCTGCCGTGAAGAAGTTGGGATCCCGCAATTGTTGTTGTTAAGTTGCAAATGGGATCAGTTGTCTCCCTGTCTGGTGGTGATGAGAGACAATTGCAGGTCCTTATGGTGGCGGGACACGCCACACTTCACCATATGCTACACATGGCAGCCACAGATCTGGGATGGAGTTTCCTCCTCCTCCTCCTCCTCCTCCTCCTCCTCTTCCTCATTCAACAACACAGCATCATCATCATCTACCAGCAGGACAAGTGGTGACAATACATTGCAAGGCAAATCCTGAATTTCACTTGGCTGTTCGGCCACAGCAAGGTGTTGTTATGGTTCCCGCCAATCCATATGATTCCTATCAGGTGCATACATATGTGCATACATCCTTCTTCTTCTTATTCTTCTTCTTGACATGTTTGGCTTGATTTGATGCAAACTACGGAGAGGGTTTGCTGATTTTGATGATGATGATGATGATGCTTTGGACATGGAGGAGTTGACAAAGTGAGATGCCGGGGATTCTGATTGTTTCTGTGGAACTTTCTTGCTTGCGAAGATGTATGTGGGATTCTGAGGAACTTTCTTGCTTGCTAGGATTGCAGGATTCTGAGGATATTACAGTTTCTGTGGAACTTTCTTGTTGGTGAAGATGTATGCAGGATTCTAAGGATATTTTTTAGACTGGGGAAGTTTTGCTTGCAAAGATACGGGCTTCTGATGATATTGTTTCTGTGAAACTTTTTTTGCTTGGGAAGATGTGGAATTCTGAAGGGAACTTTTTTGCTTGCAAAGATGCAGGATTTTCTGAGGATGTTCTTGTGGGGCTTTTGCTTGGGAAGATTCAGGAATTTCTGAGGATATTTTCTGGGGAGCTTTTGCTTGGAAAGATGTGGAATTTTCTGAGGATTTTTGTGTGGAACTTTTGCTTGGGAAGATGTGTGATTCTGAGGATGTTTTCTGTTCAACTTTGGTTGGGAAGATGCAGGAATTTGAGGATATTATCTCTGTCAAACTTCTTTGCTTTGGAAGATGCAGGATTCTGAGGATATTGTTTCTGTGGAACTTTTGCTTTGGTGTTGTGGGGGTATTTCAGTTGTGGATCCAGGATGCAGCAATGAGCACACGAGTGAAGGACTCAACTGGGTCACCTGCCTTTGCACTTATCAACAAGGCAACTGGACAGGCACTGCGCCACGCTCATGAAGATAATGAGCAGGTACTCCCACTCTTCCCTGTTTTTTTCCAGTTTCATTTTGCATGTTTACAATGAGATTTATGCTGTCAATATTGTACGAATAATTTCATCACCCATAATCATCATATATTCAGTGAACTCTAGGAAACTGAAGAAGGATGAGTTTGACAGAGTACCTTTTGGGTTAGGTCCAGGTTCAAAATGACTTATCATGAAACCACCAGAGGAGGGGGGTGCTAAACCAAACACAACAGAGAAATTAGTTGTTGTGTTTGTGAGAAAAATGAAAGATTATTCTAGGCCCAATTTTTCCATGGTGATGATGATTGGCATTAAATCAATCACCAAATGAAATGAGCCCCCCCCCCCAACCCCCAAATTACCCACAGGACTCATTTGGGTTGGATCTTATTATTTCTGATTGTGTGTGTATTTTGAAAGTGAATCAGGTATTGCTGGCAGAGTATGAAATGGGATTCAGAGATGAAACAATATTGTGGTCCCAGAGTGAGGACATGGGTGATGGATACCGGTGCATTCGGATGGTCAACAAGATCACATCAAACTTGGATGCATTGCAAGGAGATAAGAAGTCTGGGGGTATCAAAGACGGTACACCTGTTATCCTCTTCAAGTGGAAGAAGCAAGAGAACCAAATATGGAAACTTACTCCTGCTTGTAAGTCTCCTTTTTCTCATGGCCAAAAAAATTGGTTCTAACACTGATTTTGCTTACATTGAGGACAAAGAAGAGTCCCATATGGAAGAACCCACATTTGCTGAAAGCTTTGCTTTAAACCAGGAGTGGGACAGGTGCCAGCCACATTGGTCCAATATTTGTTGTGCAAATAAAGAGTACTGATTATGCTCTTGATACACTACTGGTTTGATCTGTAACACTTAATTCTCTTTGTGTTTGCAGGAGTGGTCCAAAGGAGTTACCTATATCCTTAAACAGATCCAGATGTGGGTGCATCTTTTGCAACTGGTTACTGAAGCACCCACAAAAACCTAAATATGTCTGTGGAAAGGAATACCAAGACCAACCTGTGAGGGTTTGTTGAAGGATTGGTATATCACATTTCCTATTCTTCGAGAGATTGTTTACTGCCAGCAATGTGGGCTTCTCCAAGGTTGAAGAGAATCACCAAGCAAGTTATGTCCTCCCCCGGATCAAATAGGAAAATACAGGATTGGAAAGTGATCAACTTGCATTGTGCACATATAAACAAGACTCTTGATTGCACTGAAATCCCTTTATGAAAATGTTCATAATAACAATGTGGATCAGTACCTATTGATGATGTTCAGCCACCATGATGAAAGCCCTAAGGCAAGATGCATTCACAGCATCCTAGTTCTAAACCAGTTTGTTTTCCTTGTGTATTTGGGTTACATTACTTACTGACAATGCAGAGAAAATTCCACAGTAACCCTTTGAAGTTAAGCCATTTATGTTAGTACGGGGAGACCAAGACAAATATGACAAGAATAAGTGCCATACTTACAAGTGTCAATTTTTTTATTGAGCAAAAATAAAATGCCCTTCTCTCAGTGTTGAAGATTTGTTTTGGTCTTCAGGTTCCTTTACAGGTGCACTCTAACTTGCACATTGGAGAGCAAATGTAACTGATAGGGCTACAACATTTTGTTTGACCAATTGAAAATTTGCAAAAGCTTTCACTTGACTCTTTGAATCCACAAGAAATGTTACCATGCTTCACATCTCTGTATGTCAACAAACACAACATACATTATGGAATTGCAAAGATGATCAACGGCAATTAAACACATGCACACATATTCGTGGAATTGCAAAAAAATTTTGACAACAACAATTTGAAAGGAAAGATGAGAATGAGTGTACTCACAAACATTCTCACAAAGTGTGCCACTTCACTGTGAAGATGCTGAAGAGCCAATCTTCTTGACAATCCATCTCTTTTGCAATAGTCTTGAACTGCATACTTTTTTGCTTCACATCCTTCACTTCTTTCTTTATTGCAAGAAGAAAAAAGAGTTGATGAAATTTTCTTACCAATTTTGAACATCATTTTTTGTGTGTAATGTGGCAAGATTGAATTTTTTTGTAGATAGCTAGATTAACTACTAGTTAGGGTATAATATATTTATGATAATAAAAAAAATAAAGTCTATTATAGAAATTTTTCATTCTATTCAGCACATCAAAAATTCAAATAATGTATACTTGGTTTGTCACATTGTCATTCTTATGACTCTACTACTTACTAGCCTTTTTCTTTTAGTGTCGAATTTTCGCCACAAAGAGTCATTTTCAATTTTTTTAAATCAAAAAAGAAAATAGTTTTGACAGTTTTCCATTGCCAGAAGTGAGAAAAATAATTGAAAATAAAAATCTCCAGATCCCTATATTTGGTGTCCATTGTGTAGCCAAATATAAAAAGATTTATATTTCACATTTGATTTATACCCAGATTTGGCTAAATCTTCGCAAGGACCATTTGCACATTTTTCTACATCTTTCTATGGTCGGGTGCCACTATGGCTCCAAAAGAAAATTCCTAAAACAAACACCAAACCCTAAACCCTACTCTACTTTTCGTGGTGACTTTTATCACCCTTTATGTAAGGAGGTCAAAATCTTTAAAAACTTCACTTGCACAACATTGATGCCAGGATGTGGCATCCGAAGAATTCTTTAGGAGACTCAAGAGAGAGAAGTAACTATGTGAAGGATCCCAAGCTATGTGGGACTGGGGAGGGCTCAATCGACTCCTTGTTTCATTAGTCAGGTTTTTCAGTCAATCGTTCAATGATTGTATATACTAATAAGTGCAATATGCATCTGCACGGTCCACCACTTCTCTAACTTGGATCTGGACAAGTTTATAACAGAAAAATTTAATAAACTAATGTAAAAGGTAGCCAAGAAGACCTAGGAATTGCAACTACCAATTTTCTTATTTTAGTGAATTAAAGCTCCCCGCCCCCACCCCCTCCCCACCTTGATCTTAAGTCAAGCATTGGGCACCTTGTAATTTATGATGGGTGAAATATAGGTAATACCCCCCCATGATATTTATTTCACACTAACAATGTAATTTGGGGAAATTTTAGGGGTGTGGCCACTGGCATTGCCATTAGACTTTGCTTTGGATGACTTTAATTTTAGGGGTGTGAATTAATTAATTCCTGGGTATGAAAGCATATGTCTTAATATTGTCACCTGACAATTTTTTATTATTCTCTCCTCATGTGTGAGGAATTTCGGTGATTTTCAACTAGGTAAAATAGTACCTATTTGTGGGGTTCAAGTATCATCAGCCAAACCCTAATTGGCCATGCATAAGTGTTGTTTTTTTTTAGTGTTATCAAATTTTAACTCAAGGGCTGAAATCATCAAAAGGGATGAAATGTTTGGATGAAATTTTCCACTTCCACTCAAAATTCTGGGTCTGGATGAAAAATAATCAACAGACACAACCAACTCTCGATGAAATCATCAAAAGAGATGAAATTTTTGGATGAAATTTTCCACTTCCACTTAAAATTCTGGGTCTGGATGAAAAATAATCAACAGACACAACCAACTCTCGATGAAATCATCAAAAGAGATGATTTTTTTGGATGAAAATGTCCACTTCCACTCAAAATTCTGGGTCTGGATGAAAAATAATCAATGTAAACAAACCAACCTCTGGATGAAATCATCAAAAAGATGAATTTTTTGGATGAAAATCTGCCCAGTTATGGATGAAGAAAAAAACAAGAGAAACAAGCTAACTTTGACATCAACATGCTTATGTAACTTCTAGTTATTTCTACGTTATGTAGCCAAAGCCAACCTGAAGGGGAGCATGATGTGCTCCTCTGCATGTAAGTAACTTGGATATTTATTTTTCTGTGTTCATGGCTGGCTGGCCAATCTTCACAATGTGTGGGGCTGGAAATTGACAAGAGGAAACTTCAGGTGGGTGAGGTGGGTGGGGTGTTGGAGAAATTAATATTTGGATGAAAAACAAAACTGGCACTCGGGAACTAGAAAACACAAATTGGATAAAGACATTCATCCAAGAGAATTAAAATATTGATGAAAAAACCCCCAAAATGTCACTTGTTCAATTTACATTCTGAGTGAAAAAATTGTCTTAGGGGAATTTGGATTCTGGATGACAAACCAAAATTGATGCAGGAGGAGTTGAGCTTGGATGAAAGGTTTTGATTTACAAGGGAGTTTATACCATAAAACTGATGAAATTGTGGCCAATAGTTTTGATGAAAAATCCAACTTTCCTAGGGAAATGAAAATCTGGATGAATGACAAAATTCATACTTTGGGGAATGGAAATTGGTTGGACAACTAAATTAGTCAGGTGGTGGCGTGGTAATTTGGATGAAAGTTATTTGGATCTTAGAGCATTTTCTTTCCTAAAAGGACCTAGAACTTCAATGAAAAACGTCAGCTTTTGGCTTCAGAAAAACCAATTTGTCTCAATGGGAAAATTGATTTTGGATGTTAAAATTTGTACCAGATTGAATATTGGACGAAATTTTTCATCCTAAAAGACAGATTGAATTGTCGATGGGAAAAAACCCCCCAAAAAAAAAAGTCCCAAAGGCAAATTGAATTTTGGACAAAATTTTCTATCCCAAAAGGCAGATTGAATTGTGGATGAGAAGAAATTTGTCCCAAAGGCATATTGAATTTTGGATGAAAAAAGTTGGAAAGGGAAGATCAATTTTGGATGAGAAAAAATTGGAATATTTTTATTTTTTTAAATCTCTTGCACCAATTTGTCACCCAAATAAAATTTAGAAATTTGCATGAAAACCCCAAATTTGGATGAAGAAAACAAAAGTGTCTCTCCTTCCATCCCTCATATCTCACCCTTCTCCCTTCCATCCTTCCTTCCTTCATTCCTTTCTCTCCCTCCGACCCACCTTCCTTCGCCCCCATTGGCTTTTGGCATTTGGGTTCCAGACACGCAGGTGATTGGAGGACTTCATCCCCCCCCAATTTATGGAATTGATAGCTTTACAACTAATACGACGTTGGCCCGCATAAATACCATTGCTTGTTTCCAAAACACAAGGCGACAAGCGTGCCATAAATTCAACCTTTTCCTCCCTTTTGTTTTTTTCTCTTCTATTTTTCGTTTTTATTTTTTTATTTTTGTGAGGCTTTTGGTTGGGGGGGTGGGTGGGTGGGGGGCATACCCGGCAACGGCGGTAGTCGGGAACCGACAGACTACGTAATCCAGCGCCGTCTTCGGCGACGGCAGGGCAAAAAACTTTCGCTAACTGAGGTCCCCCTTCACCCCACTTGCCTACCCACCCCTGCCCTTTCCAAACCTAATGAATTAATTAATTAACTAACTAAGATATATTTGTGGGTAACTCTACAACTTCAAGTTACCAAAACAAAGTAGAATTGGGAATCGGGATTTTTTTTAACTTAAAAATTTCTTTTTGATGGATGGGTTTAGTAATTTATATTCAATTAGTAAGTAACCTTTGACCCATGTCCTAAAGAAGTAAGTATGGAATGATGTTTTATTAATTAAAACGTTATGAGAGGGTTCTTTATATGGGTTACTATTTATATAGCAAATGGTTCTTCTGGGTGCATTGCCGGTGGTGTGTATGTGTGTGCAATTTCCATCTCTAGAAATCAATGTTCCAATATGAGGTTCAAATGTGCATAATTTTACAATTCATGAAAATATTTAATTTGTGTCTATTTGGCCATTGTCATATATATATATATACTAAGAAAACGCATTTAGTTCTTGTGTATCAATTCTATTATTTAAATTGTCAATGTGTCACTATGTGCTATCGAAAACAAATTAATCGGGCATTACCACGATCTTATTTGGTAGTTAACATGCTAATGGAATATAAACCTACTTAGCTGTTTGAAAATAAAAGGGTCCAAATCATTAATAGATGAAAACCTTGAAGTCAAGCATATGGTTTGTCTTGTTTAGTGTTTTTTTTCTTCAAATTGTGTTGTAACAAAATTGACAATTATATGAAAGTCAAAAAACTTTTTTTTATTAAAAAAAACCATCCTTCTACAAATTGTTATGCACCTAACAATTTAAGAGACCAAGAGTGGAAGAAAATTTCTAAAATATTGCAATATTTTAGAAACTTTAAAATGCAACTCAACTTGTCATTCCCAATGACACCCAAGGAAGTTAACCAAAGGCTTGTTTCCATGTATTGTATTTGGGTCTGAAGTCTAATAGAGAGGCTTCATAGATGATGAAACCCTGCCAAACTTTATAAAATAAAAAGCCTCCGGGAATGTTTTAGAGAGGTCTTGGTGAAAAACTAACATGAGGTTGATGATAGGGAGCCAAATGGTAAAGACTGGGGGCCACCTACCCACCCCTACAAGTAGTTGTGAGAATATTTAAGAATTGGGTTATTTATTTAGTTCTTGTACATGTATTGGGGAAACATGAATAATTTCAATTCTTCACATTGGAAAGACTAATGAATATTGGGAAATTCTTCACACAAATAGAGGCAATTGAAAGGGGGAAGGGGCAAGACAAGAGGTAACCAAGTCCAAGGGAGAGGTTTTAACCTAGTCTCAATTGGGCAATGGACATGCATCTTCTCAATAACATAGGTAGTTATATATTTTCAGTTCATTGAGGTTTTCTTTTTTTTTTTAATTTCACAAGTGAAAGATGAGAAGATAAAATTAATCTCAAAACTTTAAAATAAAGTGACAAACTATGTGCCTATGGAGACATGGTTAAAAATCAAGTTAATTCAAAAGAAGAAGGGCTCGCACAAGGCAGGAGCCAAGCACAACATAGGAGAATGGAAAACCGATTTCCCGCTAAGCAGATAATGCCCGAGGGTCTTACCAAACCTAAAGACCTGAGAATTTTCAATGGGTTAGTTCATCAATAAAGATTCAAATAAAAATTTAATGTAAAAAGGCCCTAGCAATTCTCAGAGGTCAAACAAATTCTCCTTCATTCAGATTTTTGGCATTGCAGGCACATATTTCTCAGAATTTTTGACAATTTAAAAAAATAATTAATTAGTGCATAACCAAGCTAGGTAGGTACTTCAGTAGTAAAATATTGGGTAGCTAGGTCTTAAGTCCCTACAACATGCACAACTGAAATCCCAGGAATTTATTTTTTTTCAAACTAAAATAAAAGAATCACAAAAATTACTTTCCCAGAATTTGGGTTTATATATCTTCTCCGAAAAACAAAAACAAAAACCACTAGTGACTTGGGTGTGCGCTATTTACCTTTTTTTTCTTTTTTTGAAAAAAAACTTTTTTGGCTTCAAAACTGCGAAAGAAAAAATTCCCGGGCAGTTTGGCGTCACCGACGGCGATCGACGGCAAATAGGGGACCTCTAGGAAACGCCGGACGAACGGAGTTTGGGGGGTCCGGTGCCGGACGAGGAAGGCGCAACGCAATGCACTACTGCGCGCGAACTAGAGAGGAAGAGAGAGCTGCTCGCGCTGTTGTCGAGGCCGATTCTTCTTCTTCGTCTTCGTCGTCTTGTTTTTAGCTTTGCTCGCATTTTACTAACAACAATGTCGCTCGCGAGCTTTTGGTTTTGAGCTACTATTATTGTCTGCAAAGAGTAGCCACTCTTTTCTTTTTTACGGGTTTGAGTCGTGTCATATTGTTCTTTCTTGTTTAGCGGCTAATACTACTCAAGGAGCTTTGCAAGATGGACTGCATCGTGCTGTGGATTATGGAGAGCTTGATGTGGAAATGGAGACTGTTTTAGCAAACTTGAGAGTATGCGAGTATTGTCAGAAGTGGACGAAGGAGGAGGAGGAGGAGGAGGGGAGGCAGAGGTGGCGGCCAAATGGAGCAGAGAAGAAGCTGGTTCAGTCGCTTCCGGCCTAGACTGAAGAGTTTCTTGGTTAACCACAAGCAGAAGAATCGCTCCGAAAGTACTAGTAGCAGGGAAGCAGCAGCGTCTTCCAAAGGTGTTCACCCCCCAGCTTTAGCGGACGACCTCGCCTCCAGTATCACTCGACAGAAAGTCGCGGCTGCAAAACAGTACATTGAGAATCACTACAAATCTCAAATGAAAAACCTCCAAGAGCGGAAAGAACGGTACGCAAAACTCTCTCTCTCTCTCTCTCTCTCTCTCTCTCTCTCTCTCTCCTGTTTCGCTATTCTCTTCTGGACTACTGGTTCCGACAGGAGAAGCTGTGCAATGAAGAAGTCCAGGAAACACGATTTCATCAGCTCTGGACAGCAACCTTTGAATAAGCTTTGCTTGTGATTTCTGGCACCGAATCAACAACAGTCGGAAAATTCTGTCTCTCCTGCCAGCATTGTAGAAGAAAGTGTGCTCCGCTGAAGACGGACTTTATTCTGCACATATTTTGCAAAAGATGCCGCCACATTGAGCTTCTAGGCCTAATCTGTTCTTCTTGCAGTGCAGGACAAGAGTCCTTCCTGAAGGAGTTTCTTCTGATGTAGAATTGTGCAAAGACGTCAGATTGTTATTTATCCCTTCTCGTTTGTTTGTGGCTGCAACTTGGCTATGCCAGAAATGGCCAGACAGATAGGTGTGAGGAGGAACGGTCTTGAGGTCAAGGAATAGGTCTGTACAAGAAGAGAGAGTGGTTTTTCCTCTTGTATGCTGTTTCTTTGACAGACTTGTTGAGGATTGTTTTAACATTCCGAAGCCATTCTGTCCAGACATGCAAAACAGTAGAGAGAAACAGACTGAGTTCTCTGTTTTTTCAATCAGCTCACTTGACAGCAGCTTTCATGGTGCTGATGAGGGGAGATGAATGGAGCTTAATGTGTGTATATCCATGATTTTGTTGCAGTCGATGGTCACTGGAGCGCAAGTTGGCTGATGCTGATGTGACAGAGGAAGAGCAAAACAGTATGTTGAAGGACCTTGAACGAAAGGAGACAGAATACATGCGGTTGCAACGGCATAAAACCGGTGTTGATGACTTTGAGCTGCTCACAATTATAGGTCGTGGAGCATTCGGAGAGGTTACTGTCCTCCATTTCTGAATTCCTAATTTGGAGTTTCAAAGTGCTAAAATGCAACTACAGGCATGTATGTGGATCTTGCTTGGAAGTTCTAGGCCACAAAAAATGTTGGTGTAGAGCTTATTGCTACACACACACATACACGCAATCAAGAATCCTTTGTGGTCTATAACAAAGAATCAGTAACTTTGCAAAACTGTTCCCTGGCCTGGCATTCAGTCCTTACCCATTTATGTTGGAGGTCTTCTTTACTGGTGAGGCTTGATGTCATTCCTGCAGGTCCGGCTATGCAGAGAGAAAAAAACTGGTCAGGTTTATGCAATGAAGAAGCTAAAGAAATCTGAGATGCTTCGCAGAGGCCAGGTAGCTCTCTCTCTCCTTGGATTTGTTTGTGAAGGATTGCATTGCGATAGCTATGTCCATCTCATCTCATTCCCAATTTGGCTAAACGTGTATGATTTGCTTTATTTTGGGAATTTGGCAGGTTGAACATGTGAAGGCAGAAAGAAATCTCTTAGCAGAAGTGGACAGTAACTGCATTGTGAAGTTATATTGCTCATTCCAAGATGAAGATTATTTGTACTTGATTATGGAATATCTACCTGGTGGTGATATGATGACACTCCTCATGCGCAAGGATACTCTTACTGAAGATGAGGCAAGATTCTACGTAGGGCAGGCTGTCCTTGCCATTGAATCCATTCATAAGCATAATTACATTCACAGGTGAGGCATCCTCTGCAATTAACTCCTTGTCTTTGCACCCTAACCTGTGCATACTTTATGTCCTGGCTTTCTAAGCCGAGTTCTTCCTCTAAAGTTCATCTCAATCCTCCTCCTCTCTTCCCTGTAGTTTCTTTCCTTGTTCATTTTCTGTCAGGGTTTATCTTTTCCGGCCTTTCTCCCTCTCTCTATTTGTCATGTTTCTTGAGGTCTTTTTTTTTGAGCTAGCAAGCACCATGGCTGAGTTTTTCTGTTACTGCTGGTATTTTGACAGAAACTTGGTATATTGGTTAGTTTTTGACATTAACCTACACCAATTGCTGGGAATTGATGAAGTCAGAGGGGATATTATCGTAGGCCATAGATGTGGCAGTTGAAAGTCCCTAAATATGCATATGACCAATGGGATTGTTCAAACTGCTCATTTTTTCTGTTTAGTGGTCTGTGTTCTCTAAAGGTTATCTCAATGTCCTCTAGTCTCTTTGTTTTCTTTTTTCATTTTTTATTGGGGCTTTTCTTTGCTGGCCTTTCTCCCTTTCTCTGTTTGTCTTGTATCTTGAGGTCTTTTCTGGTTTTCTCTTTCTTTTTAAGGTGGGGTTTCCTATTTTTCATGATTGCCATTGGTTTCTGGTTTCTGGTTTTTTGGTCCCATCTGAAATATGCAGTGCCTTATTTTAGGGTAATCTCCAAATTGTTTTTATGTTGCATTAAGTCCCACATATTGAGAAATTCCTGGTAGGTATGGAAATATATGTTCATGTTGTGGGTGGGAGGAAAGATATAATAGTGTGGTTTCAGGATTTTATCATGAGCAGGGATATAATACCTTTGATCATCTTTTGCAGGGACATAAAACCTGACAACTTGCTGCTGGATAAACATGGGCACATGAAGCTATCAGATTTTGGCCTTTGTAAACCTCTAGACTGCAGCAATCTGCCGGCTTTGCATGAGAATGTCTCTGGTCATGACAATTCAAAGGACATGCATAAATCAATTGGTCAATACATGTCAGCCCCTTCCCCTACTCCTAAACGCACTCAACAGGAGCAACTTCTGCATTGGCAACGTAACAGGCGGATGCTGGTCAGTTTAATAGTGCTCCATTCCTATCAAATAGTCAATTCTTTCTCTGTTTTGGCTTCAGTTTCACATTTTGTGGGGGATACAAGTGTTCTGTGAATACCTGTGGTGCATGGGGTTTTGACTACGAGGGTGGCTTCAGTTTCACAAATCTTCTGGGAACACTGTCAATACTTGGGTTTTGACTACATGAGGGAAAGCAAAGTAGTAACCAACACATGCAGCAAAATAATATCGAACCCACAAGCTTTTGACAGTGCGATACTATATGTGTGGAACCAACTGTAACATGCACATTCTGCATGCAGGCTTACTCTACTGTTGGAACACCTGATTATATTGCACCAGAAGTGCTGCTAAAGAAGGGCTATGGGATGGAATGTGACTGGTAAGAGCTTGATGTCATTCTCTGAGGTTGTCTTAGCTTTGTTCATCTCTGGTCATTGTTTGAAGCATCACAGTCTTCAATTGGATCCAATCTTCTATCAAAGGGACTAAGGGATAACCACTGCAGGTGGTCCTTGGGAGCAATTATGTATGAGATGTTGGTTGGGTACCCACCTTTCTACTCAGATGAGCCAATGTCAACATGCCGAAAGGTGAGCAGCTGTCATTTGTGAAGGAACCCCTAAATATGGACTCATACATTTCCAGTTCTACAATCATATTCTCTCAGACCATTAGGTTGTAACTATTCTTTAATTCCTGTAGCCTCTTCTTCTCTTTGCAATTGATAGGCACATATGCTTGGTTTGTAGATTGTCAACTGGAGGACACATCTGAAATTCCCAGAGGAAGCAAAGTTGACAGAGGAGGCCAAAGGATTTATCAGTGGATTACTGTGTGATGTTGAGCACCGCCTTGGCACCAGAGGTGTTGCTGAGATGAAGGTATTGCTGCCTCTACCTCACTCACCAAATTTGTTGTCAGAATTTGTCTTATTTGATGAAGTTAATGAGATCATCTGACATTCGCTTCATGTGTTTGCTTGAACTCAGGCTCACGCATGGTTCAAAGGAATGCAATGGGAGCAATTGTATCAAATGGAGGCTGCATTCAAGCCTGAGGTGACATGTGAGCTGGATACCCAGAACTTTGAAAAATTTGAAGAGGTTTGATTCACTAACTGGCCCTTTGTGCTTGTTCAGATGGATATTTGATCTAGGAATGTCCTCATCCAAACAGATTGATTTAGAGATCTTGTTCTACATCTGAAGTAGGTTTTGGGTTACAGTGCATTGTAAATGAAGTTGCCATGATGTCTCAAGTGGTGCTCAGAGGTCCATTATTGCAACAAAAAGTCAGCAGCTCATCAGTGTACTTATACTACAGTTTGGGTTTGTAGCCTAATAATTGTGGAGTGCCTTGTCTGACTCCATCAATGTACACCTGCTGAAATAGCATAAAATCAGTAGTTACCTGATCTTGTGTTCTGTTGTTGCACAGAGTGGGCCACAAACACTGCCATCATCAAGAACAGGTCCTTGGAGAAAGGTGTGAGGGTTTTCTCACTACTTGAGTTGAGCAGTTACATCTAGTGTAGCTGCCCATTACCTGGCTGTTCTTGATTCAATTTTCTTTGTTGGCCTAAAGAAGTGTTCTGGAATCCTGAAGAGTACCATGATACACCAGTTGTGCCGTGCCCTATGAACACGAGAGCTTGGAGACAACTAAAACTGCATTTGAAGAGATTCTTCTATGTCCAATCTTAATGGTTCCCTTGACTTTTCCAGATGCTGTCATCCAAAGATGTGAACTTTGTGGGGTACACATACAAGAATTTTGAGATTGTTCCAGATTCTCAGGTCCCTGGTGTTGGTAAGTTTCTCTTTTCAGTTGTTGAACTGCCTTCCATCCTACACAGTATTTCACAACTTTGCATGCAGAATGTTTCAACTCCTTTTCTGATCATCTTCTTATCCTTGCTCAGGACAGGGAAGTAAGGGTGGTATTTAACTCACAGCTATGTCATTTTCTGAACAGCTGAGCTGAGGAAGAAAGGAAAGCCAAAGAGGCCATCAATCAAGACATTATTTGGTGAGTTTACAGTGACAGTGACCTTTGCTCTTGAGAAAGATGCATTGGCTCCTTCGCTCATGCCAGAAGGGCCTTTATTGGGAAGATATCAATGCTTTTCATACTCTTGTTACTGATTGTGGTCATGATGTAATGGACAGACCCAAGTGCAGGGGGCAACGGACACTTGCAAGGGAGCTTTTTGTGTCACTTGTCATCGCCCATTGAGCTTTTGGAGAGTCCAGAATCTTCTCCTCCTGGGAGCATATCATCACCTCCTCACTTAAATTTGTATCCCACTAAAGCCCATGCCAGATAGTATCCGTTTCTCATTGATTTTTCACACTAACTCACAATTCTTTTTAGGGTAACAGAGTCTAGTCATTCGTCTGTCATCTATAGCCAGGTTCAGCAAATAAGGTGTTTAGAAGATTAGTTTCTGGCTGTCAGTCAGTGAAGTTTGCAGAGGCTTGCTGTAGAATCCAAAGAACTATATGGTATTTCCCACCCCCACCCCCTCTTGCCTCATTGGTTCTGTGTTTCAGGGAAAGAAACATTTAATTCTTGAGCTTGACTGCACCGATGTTCAAAGCAAAAACTGTCCTGTAAAATGCTGCTACTATTGGACTACTCTCTAAGTGGTGTGCTTTATGTCTCTTGCAACAATATGGGTTCTAGGGCCCTTGATGCAAACAAGGGTCTCAGTAGAACTTAGTGCTACATCACAGACTCTTCTATGTATTTGAGATGTTGACTGTCAAATATACCTGACTTTCTATTGGAATTCCACAGACATGTTTTCACTCAAGATCAAACAGCATTCAAATCTGCTCTCAACCTTTGAAGTCGTACACAAGTAACTCGCCCAAGAATGTGACCTTCATTTGTGAGCTGATCAAACCTTGCTCATAATAAAAGATTTTCTTCAAGCAGCGTGCAACCTGGACTAAAACTCTGGAATTTTCAATAAAATCTATCATCCTTTGTTTTTGAAACTTTGTGTTGGTCAACTAAATGTATTTGTCGTTGCCCATGTGTTCCAAGTCCAAAATTGTCCTGCCAGAAAACAGACTTAACAAAATGTCTTCATCTGAAAATCAGTGCTGCTGTTACATTGATGCTTACCTACTTCTCATGCCAAAGCCATGAAGTGTGCCACTCTCTAAAAGAAAAAAACTGAGTGTCGTGCTCTTCCAGGAAATAAATGGTGTTGATGATCTTAGTGAATGCAGATCACCCACTCTCATTATTTGAGAGCTTTTGAAATCTTCCCCTTGAACTGTCATCTGCCAATGACAACAGAACAGGTTCCACACTTGGATGTAGTTTAGAATTTGGGGAAAGAAGAACATTAGTGGCAGCACCACAGCAGGACTTCTTGCAATGGGAAAGCAAGCAATTTTGTTTACAGGTGTTTCAGTAGACATGTATGCTTGATGGAAACCACCATTGAGAAACAACATAAGCATCTCCTGTGTGCCTTAGCCAAGAACCTTGTGCTATAGAATTGACAAAAGATGAAGGGAATGTGAGAGTGTGGCAGCTGAGAATGAAGAAACCAATTCAATTCCTTGTCTCATCGGCAATGTATTTTCTGAAACAAATTACTTCCATCTGTAAAGAGACTAACAGTTGTTGCTTCATAACAGAGATGAAGAGCAATTTCTTTTGAAGTTGGCTCACCAGAGTACAAACAGCAGTCATGCATTGCATGAAACAAAAGACTGCAAATACCTTGAATCAATTTCTCACTTTTAGGATATCCCCAATGCAGACTGTAAAGCACTGTGGACTTGAACTCCAATTTGTGCCTCAGCTTTCTCAAGATCATCTTTTGCAGAATTCATTTTCTGGTTGTACTCTTGAACTCCTTTACGGACCTCATCAGGATCAAACCTATCAAGAGGAACAGCCTCAATTGCAACGATGTCAGTCACTGAGTTTGCATGCACAAATGCAAATCCACTGCTCACAAAATACTGCTTCACTTCTGTGCCATCATGGACTGAGAGAATGCCAGGCTTCAGTTCTGCAATCGTTGGGACGTGACCAGGTAGCACTCCCATTTGCCCTGAAGTCGCTGGCACTATCACATAGTCTACCTGCAAGCATCAATACTCTAACTTAGTTTTCGCTACAGAAAACATATCTACTACTATTTCTTCAAGCTCAGAATCATCATCTATCCATCACAGCTAAGGATACTCCAACAAAATAAAGCATGAAACTTAGCTTTTGGGATTTCTTTCTACTCTTCCTTTGAGCTTCAAATCAACATCTACCAACTGCTCATAGTGGCAGTGAACTTCAAGCTTGGAATTGTCATCTATCCATCACAGTTCAAGGATACTCCAAGAAAGAAAGCATGCAACTTAGCATTTGGAATTTCTTTCTATTCTCCCTTTGGAGCTTCAAATCACCATCTACCCGCTGCACATAGTGCCAAAAAACCTTCCATAAAGAAATAGCATGGAAAATGCGGCATTCCTGCCAGGATCAAACTGAAAAGATTCAGCCCTCCCCTTGACAAGCATGATTACAAGGAAAAAACCCTAGCTCTATGTCACACACCATCAGCAACCTCAAGGAGGACTGCAACAACCAAACCCTAGATTTCTCAAAGCTCAAGAGGTTACCTGCTTGGCTTGAAGCTCGTACTGCGAAGGGAGCACAAAGTTGACAGTGAGCTTGGCGGGGATGGTAGGCGACACAGGAGGTCGCGCTTCCATGAAGTTGCTAGGAAACTTAGGCATGTCGAAATTAGGCGCAATCTTCTTCCAGTCCTCTTTGAATTTGTCAGTCACCTGAGCCTCTCCGAAAACTTTCTCTTTCTTCTCCGATGCGGCATCGGCAAAGCCTCGCGCAAGCAGGGGCCGAGCCGTGGCGGCGGCACACCACGCTCGAAGCCCTGATCTGACTCCTTGCCTCGACAGCATTTTTTCTCTCTCCCCTACTCTTTTTCACACAATCTGAAACCAAATCGTCTACTTAATCAAATGTAACAAAAAGAAAACAGGAAAAACCGCAAAAACTGCTATGCTCAACCACTCTTCCTTTCCTCGCAGATCTTGCCGGATCGGATACTAAATCTTCTGTCGCTGCTGTCCCGATCTCTCGCTGTTTCTCTCGTGCGTTGTGGGATTCCGTTTTGCTCTCCTTCTTCGTCTTCGTCTTCCTCCTCTCGCTGGGCAGGTGACGACTGACGACCCAATCGAGATGCTGTACAGTTGGCTCAGGATCTCATAATTTGCCACGCTGGACATACACGTAGATGAATGATCTCGAATGGGACCTGGGAATTCAGCTTCCTTCCGCCACAGTCTCCGTCGTCGTCTGGGGAGGGACGAGCGGAGCTCTCGCTGCAAAAAACCAGCTCCTCACGAGGTCTTTTGTGTTTTTCCTCTCAATTGAAGAATATCCGAATCACAATCAGGGAGATCTCATATCTCATACGCTGCAGGCGGGAATCTGGAAATTTTCTCATAGAAATTTCCTTTGGAGATTTCCTTACAAGAATTGAGAGTTGGGTGGGGGAGAGAGAGAGAGAGAGATTGGTTATGCAATCAAGTTTCAAGATGACATCGGAAGCTTGCTTTTGCAATGAAAATCATCTCTTGATTTTTTGCATAAAGAACAGTACAATATCAGCTCTCTTTACAAGTATAAAGATAATTACTCTTATTTCACTCTAGTTCAGCTCTCATTGTGTGTGTAATTGATGAAACCCTACCAAACTTAATTGACAATTGCTCTCATTTCATACTTAGTTCAATATAGTAGTCCCTTGCATTTGCATTTGACCTTTTGTCATGGAGTGTCCTCTCCACATGTTATGGGCCCACAAGGGTTTGCATCAATTGTCTCTAGATTTGGTATTATATCTAGAAGCTCAAGATGCAAATGTTTCTAGAATAAAAAGAGCTTTCAAGTATTGTGTTTTGAACAAAAGTTAAACAAACTTGAAAGATCCTAAAATGGGAGAATTGGGAAGATAGAAAAGTTTGATCTTTGATCGTTTTCCACTTGCAAGATTCATAAATTCCCATTGTCATTTCTACCTTCACAACAAATGGGATTTGAAATTGGTTGTTGCATTTCTAACATAAACAAAAAGGTTAACAAACAAAAAAAAATTGGACATTAACTATTCACCATCTAAGTGAGTCTCGATGCCAACATGTTGAAGAATATCAATCAAATCAAGTCCATGAGAATAACTTAAAGATGTTGAAGCAAAGGTTTAAAAAGGTGACATGATTATGGTCCACTTATGTAAATTGTCAAAGTCTTATGATAATTTGGTTATTGCTTTGGAGTTAAGGGCAAATGAGCTCACTTTGGAGTCTCTTACAACACAACTTCTCCATGAAGAATTAAAGAAGAAGGGAGCAAGAGGTGTTGGAGAAGATGGGACAACCTTCATTACCAAACATAAGAAGTTCAACATTCCAACTCTTGAAACAAAATCTAGAGGAAAAAAGAAAGCACTAGAGGACAGACTTGCACAATTATTGTAAGAAGCATGGACACTAGGCTAGATGTTAAGAAAAAAAAATTATTAGGCTCAAGAAATAGGTTGCTATACATGGAATAGTTAATGTTGTTATGCAAAAAGAATAGGCTTTCATTGTAACTTCATTTCAAATGTCTTAGACAATGAGACATGGTATATTGATTATGGAGCCTCCCAAGATCTTTCTTTTTAAAAGGAGGTCTTCATCAATTATGAGACCATACCAAGAAAATAAATTTCATGGGCAACAATCATTCAAAAGCCATTAGTTTACAACATACCCTTCAAAGCAAACCAAAGTTGCAAATATACTTTACAAAAGCAATTGACTAAGTTTGATTTAAGCTACAATAAGTTATATGATTCATAGCGAAAACCTTTTTAATCAATTGTGAGTGGAAGCAATTTGTACAAAGTACCTAAAAATAGGTGTCCAAGTAGTTATTTCAACCATACAAAACCTATAATGAAGTAAAGTCTAATGTGGGGTACTTAATGTTTTTGGCAAAAATGTTTTTCTACACAATTGAAAAGACTTGAAATGCAAGTGAAAATAGTTGAAAAACAAGTAGGACAAGAAAAGTATTCAAGGAATTTTTGTGGGCTAGAAAGGTAGTTTTTATACAATGTGGGTTGATTCTTAGAAGAGGTTGTTTCTAAAACATCATTGTGGTTGAAAATCTTGTGGAGGAGCTAATGCTACTTATTGTGGAGGGCATATTTTTACATGGGTAAGAACACAAGATTGGTTGTGATTTTTTAATATTTGCATAGGGATTACTCGAAAGATTGAACCTAAAACATTGGCTTGCAAATGGAGCTTGATGAATGTGTTAAACAACCTCATTGATCAACGCAACTAAAAATATCACTAAATGGACCTAAAGATTTAAAATGTGTGCAATGTTCAACATTTTCCTCCTATCTTTTTTGACTATCTTATTGATTTATGTTTTAACTCCTTTTTTATTTGATGGTCCCAACCATAAGCACCTAGTTTTGAGTTCATGTGTTGTATTATTATAATAGTTCAAAACCACACATAGCCATGAAAACATAAAGTCATTAATAAGAAGCTAACACACTAAATATTTGCTTTTGCAAGCAAAAGCTTTGCCAAGAAAAACAAGGTGTGGTCTTCATATTCAAACATGTTGAAGGAATGAACCAAGGTTAATATGATTGTTTATCACATTAATAAAAATTTTAAAAACTATGATGGAATTTAGTTCATAAATTAAGAAGCTTAAAAAGCTATGGATAAGACAAATACATTGAATTAATGTGCGATAAATGAGTTAATTCAAGTTGTAGTTGCCCATTTACATATGCACTTGACTAGTATGGCATGTGTGTCAAAGCTATAACATCTTCTAATAAATGCACACGTATTGACTATAATATCCACAAGCACATAGATATCATCAACTATCTTGACTTTGAAATGAAATTGTCCATATGCATGAGGATTCCTCTCATACATAAGACAACATATGTTTGGCTTTTGTTTTGGCAAGAATAACAATTGTATTTTACAAGGAGAAAGAGAATTCAAGTGTCAAATTTCAATGTTTGTGAAAATAAATATCATGTTTGATGGAAGATCTCAAAAAAAAACATTTGTTGAAAGTTTGTAGCCTTCAATGAAATGTAGTGAAACTTTAAATAGTTTTTGAACTTTTGATGTAATGAAGTTTGCTTCAATGTGACACATCATACTAATGGTTCATTGAATAACATAGATGGTTAAGGACCTATGTTGTATCCCAATTATATTTTGTGCAAATGAGTTTGTTATAATTCTTTTTTTTTATTTATGGAAACTTTTATTTTGAGTTTTCACTCCTTGATATTGAGAAATTATAGGCCTAAAACACACATATCAATGAAGTTTGTCCTAGTAAAACTTATTTGGTTCTCCCTCCAACATTGATTCAATCCATTCTTGGATTACAAAATTAAAGAAGGACTAAACAAGATCTCTTGTGATGATTAATCCTTAAAGTAAATGTTTCATGGTCTTATGTTCCATGTAATGGTCAAACCCCTACATGTTAAAGTCATCCATAAAGTAAAGCCTAGTGTACTTTTATCTTTTCCCATGTCTTTAGTTAACTAGTAGAAAACCCCCCTTTTTTAACCAAAAGTTTCAACTACATGTCATTTACAACTATGTTTCAACTAGGATTTTTTAATTATAAAATAAATTTATGGCAATTACCAATTAAATCTACTCGTCTACTATAGTGGTATGTAGTTGAAAGCATTTTTCAATTGGGTGGTCATGTTCTAAATATTCCCAACATCAACAATGTCTCCAAGTTGAAGGCCCAACTATGTTGGTAAACAATGTGAAGCATGTTTCAACTAAAAGGTCATTTTCAAAATATTCTTGGCATTTAAGGTTCTTTAATTAACACATAGTCCAGACATTGACTAGTGTCCTACTATTTTGGTGGCACCATCAACACACATATATGAATGATAAAATGCATTAAAGGATGGATGAAATGTAATCTTGTTTGCAAGTTTGTTGGAAGTATTTTTTTCAACTACGATAAGCAACTAATAGGCATCTTTAATTTTATACACATAATATTTAATATTATTTGAATTTATGATAACATTAAATTATTTTCACTATTTAATTTTGTAATAGATGATGGTTTATGTCCCAATCTAATATTATGTCATGAAATCAATACACATATGAATGATATAATAGTCCAATATAAAGTATTATTTTGATTTGTAGAGCCTTGTCACATTTTTGCAATTCCAGCAAAAGGACTAAGAAAGGCATATTCACAATTAGGGTACCTAAAAGGATGGTCTAACAAAAAAAAAGAATGTAAAGGACTATTTTGGACTATTTTGGACTTTTATTACATTCATTATTTCATGATTATAATGGATTGGTATATGACTATAATGAAAATGATGTCATGATAATCGAATAAAAAAATCTAAAATGGATTGGATATAATATAGATGTACTCTTGAGTCCTTTATTTAACTATAATTTTCATTTTAAAATAATAAAAAAATGTATTAAATAATGCAATTGACTTGAATTTTTTCTCATGGATAATTAATATATGCAGCTATGTTTAGCAATGTTCATATAATGCATTTGATTAAATAATGTATGATATAAAAAATTTGAAAGCTACAAAATCCATTTTGAAAGGGTAGTAAACAAAATGATTTTTTTTTTCCCATTTAGTTGTTTGTATTCACTAAGGTTTTAAATTTGTGGCCCCAAGTGTTGGTAAAACGTGCCAAAAAAATCCATGCAAGAAAACAAGTTAAAACGTATATAAAATATTATGTATTCATTTTTTGCATTTTTGGTTTTTTACCAAAGTATCTATTCAAAATTACATACACATGTGAAAAATCACCACCACCATGAAAATTAGGATAATTTGAATTATCCAATACCTCTCAATTAAATTTACTCCATTTAAATTATATATTTAGAAGATTTTTAAAAAATCTTTGAGTATTTTATTGAAAAAATGGTACCCTGATTGTGTATGCCCAAAAGTATCACATGAAATTATATATATATATATAACCATAAAGAAAAATCATTCTCGTCAAAGTTGTCAATTTTTTTTAAGGTCATGGAATTTATATTATATGATTCCAAAATGTTCATTACTACATTGTGGTATGATAATGTTGATAATCATGATTTTTTAAAGTTGAAAAATGTTCTTCCATTGAAAATTTACTTGATGTAAGTGTTTTTTTAATCATTTGAAAAAAAATGAAATGAAGTTTTGAATTTTTTAAAAATGGAAAAATGCTATTAAATGAGGGTTTTTTAAAAACCTTTATTAAACTATTGATGTACATTTTACACAGATGTACAATTTTGTCTCAATTTCATATATTATAATTCTTGTGACTTCCTTTAATTTTGAAGCCAAATCATTTATATGTGATCTTTAAAATAATTCAAAATGAATGTAATCTTATGTGTTACCACTTTTGATACTATATGTAGTTTCAAATTTCCCTCAAATTATGTACATCGTAGTGTGCATTCATCTCGCATTTCAAGTCATTGGCAAACACTTTAAAAACCCAATAAAACATGGTTGGGATGACAACTAATTATTATAGTTCTAGCAATTCTTTAACTTTGGCTTTGAATTCTACATTTGTAATCATTCCACATTCTCTAATTGCCCTAAAGTTGGTTGTCTTAAAGGAGTTTTTCCTATTAACATTAACATCTACCTTTTCCTTTAAAATGACCTTTTATTTGTTCGCATTAACCTCCATATTGTTGGTAATAGTGGTGAAGCCCTTGGATTGAAACTATAACATTTTCAACCTTGGTTAATGGCTTCTCCATTGGTGTAATTGTAGAGTTTGGTGCAAATGCAACATCATGCACTTATGATGGTCCTAATGTTTGATTGAACATAAGAATAGGGCTAAAGCTGACAAAGGAAAAATATGCAAGACTTGTTATAACATCTATTAAAAATTGTCACCTTAGGGTCCAACCATATTAAAATGAGCCACGCCCACCCCTTTAACTTATTGTTTATATTATTATGTTAAAAAATCTCAAAATACGGCATTTTCAATGTTTAAAAAAAAAAAAATATATATATATATATATATATATATATATATAGGGTTTTTATTTGAAAAACAATGGTTACAATGATTTTCAAAGTGTTTTTGGATTTTTTTATTCATTAATTGATTTCAAATTCTTAGGATATGTATACATAGTACCTACCAATATAATGAAAATAACATTGCATTAAAACAACTCCATATGTAGTTTATAAAATGTTAAATACAGAAAATTAAACAATTGTTATAACTATATTGGTGCATGTTTACAAACTTGCGTCACTTTTGAATATACTCCATGTTGAATGACAATCTATTGTTTTTAGGCATGCTAAAACGTCATCATTTTACAACAAAATCCTTTTTGCACCCTCTTCATTTGATGTGTTTATCTTCAATTCCTTAAAGTATCTTATATTTTGTCTTAGGACCTTTCGTTTTGGGAAATTGAGTTTGGGTATTATAACTCGTAGTTTTAGTACACCACTTTCCAATCCTAGTTAGGAATAAATTATGTCAATTTTTTTGTGTTCTTAATTATAAAACATAAAGTGATGGTTATAAGAGTTGACCATGTATTTTAAGTGCAAGGAATCCATAATGTACCTTGGGCCTTCTTCATTTGAAGGAACCTTTGTGGGTCTCTTACTAACCACCACCTCATAATCACTTTCTTGCATCATGTGAATTGCGTCAAAATCAAAACCTACCATACCTATGACCAAAAATAATTCCACTAGAAATATCTTAAACATGAAAAATCTAGAAGTTGAAAAGTTTCAAGATTGAAAAATCTAGAAGTCAAAAAAATAATAACATCCAAAAGCTTCAAAATCTAAAAGCTTCTTCTAATCCTCTACTAAAATAATAAGAATGCATGATAAGTTCATTGGACTATAAAAGCATTAAAAAAGAATTTGGCAAAAACTTAGAAAAATTTAAATATGATAAGCTCCAAACTTTATCATTATTCATCCTAATTATAGTTGATTTAAATTAGTTAATTAAGTTCTAAAATCTTCTTACATTCTAAAATTGTGTTTGTAGATGAACACATGCTATTTGTTGGAGTTGATGGTGATGATGATATTTAGTGTTTGAAGACCTCATTCTCATTAACTAGCTATTAATTAACAAATGATTCAAACCCAACTTTTTATTTATAAAAGTTGATTAAAAAATGTTTCTTTATTGCTTTTCATTTGATTAATATTGATTATTAATAAAATTTTTGATGCACTCCCAACTCCTTAAGGGATTCAAATGTGAGTCCCAAACAGAAAACAACGAAAGAATAAGGAGTCGGGGCATGCTCCCTGGCTCGCAACACTTTGGAGGGTTAGAGGGACGTGCTGGAGCTTCAGGATGGGACTAGGAAGAGTTAACAAGCTTCATTCACTCACATGGACCTGCACAAAACCAACGCAAGGTGGTTAGTGCATAGTTGGAACACCTTTGGTGCTAAGATGAGCCACGGGCAACACAGACACACAAGACTCATCACGGCCCGGATTTGGGAGAAGCCACCACCTTCCCCCTTACAGTGTATTCTGCACCTCTCCACGGGGCCCACATCCAAATGACTTTTTGTCTCGGGTTTCCCAAGTGAGAGTCCCGGAATCGCCAAGGTTGGGTTTCTTGCAACTTTGGGGCGCCATAACTTTGCATGCAAACCTCTTATTGAGATGAGGTTTGAAAAAAAGTTGTAGTTTTTTTCGAGAGATTTCCAACGATATGTCGCACACCATCTGCACGCACGAAAATCAGGTTGATTCCTGACTTTTAGTGGTCGGGAATCAAATTGTCAATTTGACTCCCGACCCTTCTTTTGGCCATAACTTGTGTTTCAAATGTTCAAATGGGCAATGCAAGCTCATTTTAGGTATCGACATTCCAAGAGTTTTCCATTGATATAAAAAACTTCTCACACTATTGAATTTTGACCCTTACAATTGCCTTCTGAAAATTCAAGAGTCCATCAGGACTCCAACTCCCAAAGTGGAACTCCCTTGGGGTGTGAGGGTTCATTCCCTCACACCTTTTCACACTCCCGGTAGTATGTTGTATGATTCTCGACTTCCTTCTTGGCCTGCAACCTTACAAACCCTTGCCTTAGTCGTGAGCCCAAGGCTAGGGTTGCAACATTTTCAACAAGACTGTTTTTTGGCATGCGATTTAAAGTTGTTTACATTTTTATAAAATGTGAGTGAAATTCACTAATCCCCATTTAGTGGAGTAATTAGTTAATTGCATCCCCATTAATTGTTAGTCAATGGGATTAATGAATTCACTCAAATCCACTGAAATCACTTTGCACAAGATGAGGCATTTTGTTGTAATGTTAATTAGTAGTTATTTAACTAGAGGGGGAAGAAAACCATCATTGCAAAAGCAAAAAATGTTTTAAAAAACATTGTTGATAAAGAAACTAATGAAAAAATATATATATAATAAATTTACATGAGTAGAAAGAAAATAAGAAAATGGCAATTGCTTTAGAAGCATAAAGAAGACTAGAATAATAAGTTGTGAAGGAAAGAAAAACAACTCTACGTGGTAGAAGCCTAGAAAGAAAAAGGAAAAAATAAAAAAAAGGTGGAAAAAATGTTTTCACCTCTCAATTCTTTGTATTTTTGGTCCTTTGTCCAAAACTCCAAGAAACCTACCTTTCATCTTGTGTAGCTCTCTCCCAAAACATGTTGATGACATTCGCAAAAATTTTTCACAAAACTTGCCAAATTCTACCACAACATACCTTCACAAAACTTATGAAAGTCTCTATACAGGTGTATGAAACTTTCTCATCAAAAGTGCAAAGCCCATCTTGTGGGCTTGAACAAATAAAGAAGACCCAAATTTAGGGTGAAACTTGAAAATGCATTGAAATTGGTGCATTTTTGAGTTCCACCCCATCTTTTTCATTTTTATTGGCTTCATGTCAAGTCTAACAACTCATCCCACCTTTCACTTGAAGTTAGGGTTTTAGTCTTGACTTTGAATAACTTTACAAATATATTTATTATGTTGGGTAAGGTGCCAAGTGAACCTATTAGGGTGAACTTGGTGACACACCCAATATACTAGGCCAAGGATGATATTGTTCCATGACATTAAAGTTTAGGATGATAAGTTCAACAATTATTTTTTAAAATCATGTCCAACATATAGTTTAATCACCATTGATGGGTATAAATAATCATTGGAAGACTATGTTGACATCATGTGGTCAAGAAAATAACATAATTTGTCACATCAAATGAAAAAATGTTAATTTGTCAAACCATGCATAGTTAGGATAAAAATTTGCATTTATTTGGTTGTGTTAATGTACCAAGGTTAGCATTTTTTTAATAAGGTAACAATTAAGGTAACATTTGAGGAGCAAGGCATTCTCAAAATAAGCACCCACCAAATCCAAAGTTTGGGAATGCCATGCATCATCCAACGTCAAACACCAACAAAAAAATAATTTTCCATTTTTCCTAATAATACCCATTGGGTATTTCAAGAAAAAATGACAAAAAAGTTAGCGAGGTGTGTCATTTTATGAAACACCCACCCTTCTTCTTGCAAAGGAAATATTCCTCTTAATAGCATGTTGTTTAGATACATTAAAATTTTCTATCAATGTTTTATAGTTGTTGATTCAACAAAAACAATATCATTATATGTTGAATAATACCAATTTTCATTAAACTTTAGTCTTCACTTTTCCTTATTCAATCCATGTAAAACACATGGAAAATTTTCCTATTATGACCTTATATCCATGAATATCCCTTTTAAAAAGTAGGAAAGATCTTAACTTACAATACAATATGTACAAATTAAGCATATTCTTTTGGGCATAAAAAGTCCACTTGATCCTACATAACAAGCATAAATATATGTAAGGTCTTTTCAGCTTCTAAAGATGGGTGTGAGGTTTTTCCATTTTTAAATAGTACACATAACATCCCTAATACTCCTACTACCTATGTGATCTTCCTATGCATGTTTAACCTTACAAAAAGGTTTGTTTTATGTTTTACAATGGGTACAACCCCCCAATGAAGGACATTCCCCAAAATGTTAAACCCTAGTAATGAATTGAGGTAGATTACACTCCTTAGGGTCCATACCCTAACTTAAAGGTCCATAGGTAGGTTAAAAAGTAGCACAAGTTAGTTTTATGATGAGCAATGGGGGCGAATTCCACCACTTAAGATAACTTGAAAACATGTAGAGTTGGGGTGTATAAATATTTATGGAAATGTAGGTTACAAATTAGGCGGTGGTAGTTTGGTTTCATCCTAATAACATGTGTATTTCATCATTACTACAGAAGCGGGGTGCAATTTACTAGCCTAAATCACTATGGGACTTTAAAAGTGAAATAAATTCATTACATTTTATTGATTTCACCATGATGAAGTTATTTCACTATAATATCATTATGTAAACATCATGTTTCATTGCTACTTAACATAATTCACTAGTATAATTTAATATAGTAAATAGGTTTATGTATATGTTTTTAAAATATTTTATTTATGTTATTTGATGATATACATTATATTATTTTAGGCTCTTTCAATTATTCTAACTTATATTTTATGTTATTATAGGTTATTATAAATTATTGTACCCTTAACTATTATATGTTATTTTACCTTCAAGTATCTTAACTAGTTTATTATAAGCTTTAAAATTATTTTAAATTAAATTATTCAAGTAACTTTAAGTTATACTTTAGGTTTATATATATATATAATTTCAAGTTACACTTTAAATTATTCAAGGTCATTATATTTTATGTTATTATAAATTATATTACCCTAAATATAATAACTTAAAATAATTTAAAATATAATATAATGACCTAAGGTAAAATAACTTAGAATATAAAATATAACCTATGAAAAAAAAATTAAAATACCCTACAATATAATAACTACCAATAATTTATGACATTATAACATAAAATATCCAACAATAATTTATAATGCAATAATCACTAATGGTTGCAATATAACATATAATAGCCATTAATAACCACCAATAGCCATTAGTAAAATAGCCATCAATATCCATTAATAAAATAACTACCAATAACCATTAATAATAACATTAATATTCATCAATAACCATTAATATAATGGCCACCAATAACCATTAAAATAATAACATTAATAACTACCAATATCCACCGATAGAATATTCATCAATAGTCATTAATACAATAACCACCAATAACCACTAATATAATCACCATTAATAACCACCAATAGCCACTAATCTAATACCCATTAATAACCACCAATGTCCACCGATAGAATATTCATCAATAGTCATTAATACAATAACCATTAATAGCCACTAATACAATAATCATTAATAACCACCAATAGCCACTAATATATACCCATTAATAAGCACCAATATCCACCAATAAAATATCCATCAATAACCATTAGTAAAAATAACCAGCAATAATCATTAATATAAAACCAGAAATAGTTACTAATACAATAACCACCAACAATCATTAATACAATAACCATCAATAGTCATCAACAACCATTAATAAAATAACCAAAAATAACCACCAATAACTATTAATATAAGAGCCACTAATAGCCATTAATTTATTAACCAATAATAAACACTAATATCCACCAATATAATAGGCACCAATAGTCATTAATAAAATAACCACCAATAACAATGAATAAAATAGCCACCAATAACCATGAATAAAATAGCCATCAATAACCATGAATAAAATAGCCACTAATAACCATGAATAAAATAACCACCACTAACCATTAATAAAATATATAATAATAGCCATTAATAGCCACTAATAACCTTTAATAAAATAAAAATTAATAGGCATTAATAGCCATATATTATAATTGCTTAAGATTGCTAAAAATAATATAAGGTGAAATAATTTATAATAGACAAAAATAATTGAAGGTGAAAAAACCTATAATAACTTAAAATTACTAATAATAACATAATGTGAAATAACGGTTAATAGCCAAAATATTTTATAATAGCTACAATTAACCTAAATTGAAATAATTTACAATAACACAAAATAACACAAAAAAACCAATAAAACTTACAATAGTCGAAAATAGCCTAAAATGAAATAAATTAAAATAACCAAAAGTGAGTTGGAATAACCAAAAGTAGCCTAAGGTGAAATAATAAAAAATAACCAAAAGTAATTGAGAATAACCATAAATAATCATAAATAATATAAGGCGAAATCATTTAAATTAATAAAAAATATTCATATCATGATTGAAAGTATATTAACATAGGTAGTATTATTATATTAACAAAAAAAAATCCATTTATTAAACATTTGTTTTTTTCAAAAGAATAGTCATTGAAATGTTATTGAATAATGATTTTTGTTTAAATGATTTTAAAATTTCAAAAGGAAATAAATGTGATTATGTACATTATTGAATTAAAAATAATCAAATTTGAATCATTTCATTTGAACAAAATATCAATAAGATATGAATTTTCAAAATTTATGTTTTTATAATGTTTAAAATGAATTATTTGATAAATAAAATGTAATCTAACATAACACCATAACAAGCGGGGTGATTTGATGGTAAGGGTGTTTGTCCCCACTTCAAACGTTAAGGGATCAAAATTCATGAGTGGTGTTGTGTGTGGTTAACAATGGTGTGTTGATTAAATATTCTCTTATCTAAATCCTAAAATAGATGCCTAGGTTGATTATGTGGCCTACCTACCTAGGCTACATTTTAAACTTAGCCTAAGTAATGACACGTGTCAATAAATCACAGTTTAAAAAATAATGAAATTACCAATAATATTATATATTAAATAATTAAATTTTAATTGATTTCCATGTTGGTTAGTTAATTAACTTGCAGGTGAATGGTTTGGTAAATTTGTATTTCATTTAACAATTCAGTGTCCATAGCAACTGGTCCCTATTCACTAAAGGGTTAAACAATTTCACTAAGTAAAAATGTTCAAATTCACTCAAAATCTAATGAAACCCAGAGTGAATTAAGATGCATTTTGTAGTACTACACTACTATAAAAGTGAAGTGTAATTCATTAGCTTAAATCATTATGGGACCTTAAACGTGAAATAAGTTCATTGCACATTAGTGATTTCATCTTAATTAAAATTATTTCACTATAATATCACTATGTAAACATTGTGTTTCATTATTAATTGACATAAGTTAATATTTTAATTTATTGTAGTAAATATGTATTTTTCATGTTGTTTCAAATATCTTATATATATTATTTTATGATGTATGTTATATTATTTTAATTTATTTTAATTATTCTAATTTATACCTTGCATTATTATAACTTATTATTAATTATTATATGTTATTATATGTTATTATGCCTTAAGGTATCATAATTAATTTATTATAAGCTTTTAAGTTATTTTAAATTAAATTATTCAACTAACTTTAGGTTATACCTAAAGTTATTTTATCTTCAATATACTAACTTATATTAACCTAAAATGAAATATAATGACCTAAGGTAATATAACTTATAATATTTAATATTAACCTATGAAAAATAATTTAGAATAATATATAATAAAATAAATATTAATTGCCTATGATAATATAACCTATAACATCCAACAATAATTTATATATAATAATCATCAGTAATTGTGATATAACATAAAATAACCATTAATAATCGTTAATAGAATAATCACTAATAACCATTAATAAAATAACCACCAATATCCACAAATATAATAGCCATTAATAATTATTAATATCCATCGATAACCATTAATTAAATAACCACTAATAGCCATTAATAATCAATGGTAATTTAGCCTAGATTAACCACCAATAACCACCAATAAAAATAGCTACTAATAGACATTAATAAAATAGCCACCAATAACCATTAATAATTATCAATATAATAATTATCAATAACAATTAATAAAATAGTCATTAATAACCACTAATAACGACCAATAGCCATGTATTATAGTTATTTAAAATTGTTAAAAATAATCTAAGGTGAATAATTTACAATAAAGAAAAATAACTTAAGGTGAAATAACTTACAATAGCTTATAATTACCAATAATGGCATAAGGTGAAAGAAGCTTCAATAATAAAAACAACCAACAATAGCTTCACAATAAATTTCAAATGAAATAGGTTAAAATAACCAAAGAGTAATTAAAAATAACTATAAGTAGTCGTAAATAATGTAGGATGAAATAATTTAAATTAATGAAAAATAACCCTATAATAGTTGAAAATAGGTTAACATAGGTAGTATTATTATATTAACAAAAAAATTATCCATTTATTATTTTAAAAAATTCAAAAAAATGGTCATTGAAATGTTATTAAACAGTGATATTCAATTTATTTTTTGTTTGAACGATTTTGCACTTTCGAAAGAAATAAACGTAATCATGTACATTATTATTAAAAATAAAAATAAAATCGAATCATTTCATTTGGACAAAATCTTAATACGATATGAATTTTTTAATTTTATGTTTTTGTAATATTCAAAATGTATTATTTGATATATAGAATGCAATGTAACATGTTATCATAACAAGCAGGGTGGCTTGATGGTAGGGGTGTTTGCTTCCATTCTAAAGGTCAAGGGATCAAACTTCACAAGCAGTGTGTGCATGAACAACAATGGTAAATTGACTGAATGATTTTTTATCTAATTTTCTAAAGGAAGTGCCTAAGTTGGTTATGTGGCCTACATACGTAAGTTAGATTTAAAACCTAGCCTAGGTAAACACAAATGTTAATAATTCATAGGTTGAAAATCATGAAATTATCAATAATATTATATATTAAATAATTTACATTTAGTTCATTTCCATGATGCCTAGTTAATTAATTAGCAAGTGAATGGCCTGATAAAATTGTATTTCATTCGAGAATAACCTTGTTTCACTAAATGTTAGTGGACCACTTCATTGTTCGTAACAATTGGTCCTCGTTCATTAAGGGTTTAAAAAATTCACCATGGTAAAAATGTTCAAATTCACTCAAAATCTAATGAATCCCAAAGTGAACTAGCATGCAAAATACATTCGAGAATAACCTTGTTTCACTAAATATTAGTGGACTACTTCATTGTTCGTAACAATTGGTCCTCGTTCATTAAGGGGTTAAAAAATTCACCATGGTAAAAATGTTCAAATTCACTCAAATTCTAATGAAACCCAAAGTGAACTAGCATGCATTTGGTGGAGTGATTCTAAGTCAAATTCTTTACCACATAATTTTAAGTTATTCCAATTCTTCTATTTTCAAGTTAACACCTCACAATCTCTTAACACTTTGTATCAGACATGAAATTTTGAAGTTCATCTTCTTGCAACCTTAGCCTTGGGCTTGCGACCAATGTAATGGCTTGCAAAGGTGCGGGCCAAGAAGGAAGCCCAGGAGTCACATTTCATGCTTTTGAGAGTGCAAGAAAGTGTGAGGGAATGAACCCTCACATTCCCAAGTGAGCTCCCACTTTGGGAGTTGGTGTCCTGGTGGATTCCCATATTTTTAAAAAGTGATTGCAGGGGTCAAAACTTATTGGATTGAGAAGTTCCTTATGTTATTGGAAAGCCCTTAGAACGTAGATGTTTAAAATGAGTTTGCATGACCCATTTGGACACTTGAGAAGCAAGTTATAATAAAAAGAAGGGTCAGAAGTCAAATTGGCAATTCGACAATTTGACTCTCGACCATTAAAAGTCAAAAATCACCCCAATTTCCTTACGTGAAGGTGGTGTGCACCATACTCTTGGAAAGCTCTTGACGAGGGCTACAACTTTGCTTTAAAATTTCATTTCAATTAGAGGTCTACACGCAAAATTATGGGCCCCAAAGTCGTGGGAGTCCCAGCTGTGGGAATTTCAAGACTTCGACTTGGGAGTTTCGAGACAAAATAACATTTGGGTGTTGGTCCCGTGGCCAGACATAGAATATACTATAAGGGGGAAGGTGGTGGCTTCCCCCGAATTTACGACATTATGAGTCTTGTGAGTTCAAATTTCCTTGTGGTTTGTCCTAACACCAAAAATGCTCCAACTATGCACTAACCAACTTGTTGTTTGGTTTCGTGAAGGTTCGTGTGAATAAGTGATTGCTTGTCATTTTTCTTAGTCCCATCCCAGAGCTCCAGCACGCCCCTCTACCCCTAAAGTGTTATGAGCTAGGGAATGTGCCCAACTATTTAATTTTCCATTGTTTTCACTTCATATTCACATTTGAGTCTATCAAGGAGCTTGGGAGCACGTCACATTTTGTGCATGTTTTAATTTGTGGCGTAACAATGTTTTTTCCCAAAAAAAAAAATGTTGATTTATGCTTGCAAATTTTTTTGTAAAATTTAATGACCTACTTCATCTTTGCCAAAAAGGCAACCCCTTTTGGTTAATCATGCCATATATCATGAATTTGTTGTTTTGCCTCTTCAAAATGTCATATGTTCATTTTTTAAAAGGTATGTTGTATGAATGTTTGTGCCAATTCCAACACATAAGAAATTAGATGGTGATCTTATTAATTGGACATTATCTCCTTTCATTGCATAAGAAGAAATCTTATTTGAATATTCACCTTGGAAACAATTCGAGACATACACCATGTCCAACTTAGCCATAATCCTTTCATTTCCACTTTGCAAGTTGTCCCATGAATATTTGGAGTTCTCCATAGATCTTGTAGGTTCACTCATGTCCAAGGTTAACTTAAAAACTTCCCAAAACAATATTTGTTTATTTGAAAAAAAATTGCCACAAGTTGATGATTTGTCCTTTTTATGTTTGACCATTTTCCAATATCCACAAAGGACCTAATTGCAACCTCATGGATTCTCTTTAGGTTCATTAACTCCCATAAGTTTATTTTGTCTGCTGGATTACTTAAAGCATATACATTAATGAAACCAATTTCCCCAAATGGTAATCAATTCAACTTCAAAATTTAGACTTCATTCCCTCCAAAGATCCAATAATTATACATAAATCATGCCCATTTAGGGTCCATAAAGATGTAGGTCCCACTCTTGCCAACTTGCCCTTGTTGGAACTCAAATGATATCCCTCATCTACGTCATAATCTAGACTACATGTGCACTTGGTTAGAACAACTTCCCAATGTTGTTTTCCTTCTCATTAGGGAGCTTATGTTCATGGATATACACAATATCCATTTGAAGAGTCATTCCCCTAAAAAATTGGTTCATTTTACAAACTTTTACATCCATATTCAGGCCTTGAATGTTATAGGACAATAGGTGGATCTTCATCCAAGGGTGTCATTGGGAGTTTGAAAATCTTTACTTAAGCTTTTGATTGATTATCCAACTTTCATTTACTTCCCAAAGCCCCATGTGTTGTAAAATGATTATTGGTTACTTTTAGCCTCATAAGTTATTGGAAGAGTAAAAGTTTTTTTGCTTTTTACAATTATTTTCATAGCCTTAACAAAATTTTCTTTCTTTGCACTATTGTTTTTAGGGACATTCACCAAGTTTGGATTTAGTTGTGTTGCATGGTGGCTTGAAGTTTACCATTTACCATTAATGTTTTTTTCTACCTCAAGTTTGTCCCCTTTTTGATCCCACTAGCTTCTTACAACATGTAATTATTTTTCCCTTGTTCCTGTTAGGTCTAAGAACCTAGGTTTAGGCAACCTAGGCCTACCTTAAGAGCCTTTATGTCATTTCCAAGGTTGCACCTAAAGTTAGGCCACTATAATAGGCCTAGATGTAGGTCACCTAGATTTATGAATCTACACCTAGGCCACCTAGGTAGAAAAATCATATTTTATTTTGAATATAACCTTTAGGGTTGAACCATTTCAATTAGCTCATCCCAATGGCCTTCTTTTTTTGAATATTTCTTATGTTTTGGATGCTTGAAGTGCTTCGATTTATATTTTCATGATTTGGAAAGGATGACAAACAATGTGGGACAAACTCTTGGGGAGGATAAACATTTTCATATGGACATATAACACGAGAGCCTTTTAATTCATACAACATTATCTTGAAGTAATTACATAATATACATTAATGAAACAAATAAATAGATTATAAGAAGGTACAAAAATAAGTATGTTAGTTAATAATAAGTAATATCTACTTAGTTATAACTAATAATTACAACCATGTTATAAATATTTAAATTATATAAAATATCAATATAATTTAAATGAATTATACTATTGATTAATAATTACAAGCACATTATAATTAACTTTTTACAAATTTGACCTTATTCATATTATATTATTAATAGTGTATTTGCAATAATTAACAATTAATTAGTTAGTTAAACAATATTTAATATGTTTTAGGTAAATAATTAAGTAACCAAGTAATAACTTATTGTAAGTATGATTGTAGGTATTTAACTTAACCTAATTGTTGTACTTAATTATACCTAAGTAAATTATGGGAATTATAAGTTATAATAGGTAGTATATATTCATTTAGGTTATGTATGAATCACACTTACATATTTACATAGACCATGCACATATAAATTTGGTTATACTTAAGTTAAGTTTGTGGAATTAAGTAGTTATAGGCCTAACCTACCTTAATGTAAGTTTAGATCATTATATGTACTTAGGTAGGTACATAAGAAATCACATATTAATATGTGGTTTTAATACATAGGCTATGATATATTTAACCTATGTATAAAAGTTTATGATATATTTAGCTTAACTATAGGCTATAATATACATACTTTCGGTGTTATGGAAACCACCATCACTCATTGTTTGCATCATCATTTACATCGTCGTTTACATCAACATAATTATTTGTATCATCATTTATATTATTGCTTGCATCATCATTTGCATAATCATTAATTTTCAATTAACTCTCAATTCATTATTAGTTAGGAAGCTTTTCAAAAAACCTTTTTTTGTAGGTGCACACATGGAGTGACGCACCCCCAAGCTCTTTAATGGATTCAATTGTGAATCCAAAGGTGAAGACAATGGAAGGAGAAGGAGTTGGGGTGCGCTCTCTAGCTCGTAGCACCTTTGGGGTAAAAGGGCGTGCTAGAGCTTTAGGATGGGGATTAGGAAGATTGACAAACAAATCAATTATTCACATGGACCCACACAAACGAAACAACAAGTTGATTAGTGCGTAGTTGGAGCATTTTGATGCACAGACTCACCACGGGTAAACACGAACTCACAAGATTCACCATAGCCCATACTTGGGGGAAATCACCACCTTCGCCCTTATAATATACTTTGTGTGTAACCACAGGACCAGCACCCAAATGTAATTTTGTCCCGAAACTCCTAAGTGGGAGTCCCAAAATTCCAAAAGTTGAGTTTTCCATGATTTTGGGGGTGCATAACTTTGTGTGCAGACCTTCGATTGAGATGAGGTCCCAAGCAAAGATATAGCCCTCGTTAAGAGCTTTTTCCAACAATATGTGGCATGCCACTTGCATGCAGGGAAATTGAAGTGATTCCCAACTTTTATTGGTTAGAAGTCAAATTGCCAATTTGGTTTCCGGACTTTCATTTGGCCATAACTTGTGTTTTAATCACCCAAATGAGTCATGAGAGCCCATTTTAGACATATACATTCCAAGAGCTTTCCAAGATATAAGGAAATATTTAATCTAATGGGTTTTGACCCATGTAATTGTTCTATGAAGATTCAAGAGTCTATTGGGACTTTAATTCCCAAAGTGAGAATTCATTTGGGAGTGTGGGGGTTCATTTCTTCACACTCTCCCACACTTTCAGAAACATGAAATGTGATTCCTAAGCTTCACACTTGGCCTACACCTTCGTAAGCCCTTGCTTTGGTCGCGAGCCCAAAACTAGCATTATGACATGGAAGTTTCCTTGAGCTAGGTCTCTAATGGGGTATAATCTAAGTTAATCCTTTGTTAAGTTTTAATTGACTTTTAATTCATTATTAGTTAGGAAATTTTTCAAGAAGTTTCCTTAGCCGATGCACACATGGAAGCCTTTATGTAAACTTCCTTAAGTTAAATCCCTAATGGGGTATAAATAAGGGTAAAGCCTCCCATTACCTTCAATATGTTCAACACTAGTTTTGGATAGGTTTTATTATGATAACCTTTGTTTTCATAAGTTATCAAAATAAAATTTTATTTAAATCATCTTTTAGTATATACCATGTTCTTGCTTTACGTCTTTATGTTTCCAATCTTGGATTAAATTAAGTTTGCATTTTTTATGACTTTTTCCTTGTTGTGTCTTTGGTTTAATTTTTATTCTTATAAGTTCTCGTACATTAAATACAAATCTTATTATACTTAACCTAATTATAAATTGATTATTTTAGCCTAAATATATAGGTTAATTATATTTAATTAGGTCACATTTATGTTAGGTTAGCAAAACATGACCTAAGTATATTTCTACCTATATTTACTTAATATTCGTTTTTATGTACTTTTTCGATGACTATAAACTTAAATACAAACATGTGGCATTTAAACATTGGCCACCCAAACTACGCCATGTAGCATTTAATACATGGTGGTTACCTACCTACCTTGTAAGGTTGTTAACCTTGTGCACATTCCTTAAAGTGACCATTCACCAAAACCATCCCTTGTCGTTTAAAATGGTGGAATGGAAAATTTCCAACCATTTATGAAGGCATTTCAAGCAAAGAATTCCCAAACCACCATTCCCCCCCACTACATGACCACTTTATTGAGTTTCTAGTTGGATTGCCCACTCAACAAAATCAAAATCATGAGTGGTTTGTGTCATGTGAATACCACCCAAAGTTGCATTGGGTGGTTGGTGTAGTGGTTTATCCATGCATTTTCTAATAATGCCATTTTCAATTGTGAAAAACTCCATCATCCCCTTAACAATCCCCTTAACAATAAGAGAACAACAACCCATCCTTGTGTCACTTGGTTAGTTTTTCAAAATCATAACCATCTTATCCAAGTTTTCCACACCCAATTGACATTGTCGTAAAGTAATCAATATTCCAACAATGTTTAAATATGCATTCAATTTTAATTTGAGAATGTGAAATACCCAAAAATTGAAGGGCAAGGAATGCAACATTAGGAAATCGTTTGGCATGGTATTTCCACCATTGTAAAGGTGATTTTACATCGTTATCATCCACTATATGCAATGATACAAAGACAACTCATATTGACCAAAGAGAGATTAATTTCATTTGTAGAAGTTGCAACTCCCCACAAGGAGTCATCATTGATGGGTGTTAAAGGAGGAGGCCTTCCACACACCTTGGATTTAGATGTTTGGAAACCACCACCAAGAGTGGCAACAAAACATATTAGTCATATTCTTCCACAACTGTTGAAGCTTTAATTTGACCTACATATTCCATGATGCATTATAGCCCTTTAAACCTTGGATCAAGTTGAAGAGTAAACATATTGTGTGTAACAACAACATTAAAAGTCATAGCAAAAGTCAAAAAATGTTCCAACACATTAATCATTTTAAGTGCCATTTTACCATACAAAATCTCCAACTCTACATCCAACTTCCCAAACATCAATGGAGGGTTTAGTGATGTATGAACTTGATAGTCTTTTTGCATCCTAATAAAAATGGAAAATGTTGTAGACAGAGCATCTAAAAGCAACCAATACCCTTTGGTCTTGTTGAGAATACATTGTTCCACCATAGGATGCCCATGTTGAACCAAATGGTATTCGGGTTTGCAACTTGGAGGTTTGTTGGCTACAACAAAAGTTTATGGCAACATATTTCAAGGTTTTTTGAATGCAAACAACCTTGGAAACAAATTGAGTCTTGATTGATGTTTTTAGTTTTCAAGTTTTCAACCTAGTTTCCTTCCACACCAATCCATTTTTTGCCTACCCTTCCTTAATTTCTTTGTCCATGTAATGGTTTTTTTTGTAAGGCATTTTGAACTTTTGCTACATTCATTTCCTTCAAACCAACACTAATCTTAGTATCATCAGTGGCATATTGACATGCTTTAGACATGACATAACCAAAATAAGTGCCATTAAATGGTGTAGCAAGTTGTAGTGGTGCACAAGATATAATACTTGTGAATGTAAATATAGTGTATTAAGGTTTGTCCTTACATCCTTAACATAAACAATAATCGTGCTTGTTAGTTGATATTCAACCAAAAAAAATTTCACATGTTTTGCTAATGTTGCTCCAGAGGTGTTTGGAGTTTCAAACAACCCTGTTATAACATGGCAAGGCACCTAATCATCATTAATAAAATTAATCACTAGTGCAAATGTATCAAAGTCGGTTTTGGACATCTAGAGTTCAAATGTAACAATGGTTATAACACATTGTGCAATGGCTGGCAACATATGCATCTTCATCACCTTAGCCAATATATTTGGGATCTAAACAAACTACTTACATGAAGGAAATCTGAATTTATCACACTAATGCATTATAAGATGATGCAACCAAGGATTTTACAGAAGATAAAGGCATGTACCCTTTTGCAATCAATAGAAGCACATTTTCTATAAACCGCTTTTGACTTTGATCATTCGGTTTGTAAGGATTTGGTTTTTAAAACAATTTAATGGAATGGGGAGGCATTTATCTTCTTTTTTTTTCCTTTTATGTTGACACCCACCTTCCTCATTTGTTGTTTTCTTCTCCTTGTAACGATTCAAAATAGCCCCATGTTCCTTAACAATGTGTTTTTGATATTTATGATGCCATGTGCAAGGTTGTAAGAAATAATACCTTTTTTGGATTATGTCATGTTGTTGTTGTTACTGGAAATTTAAGCCACATGGGCTGGCACAAGATGCACCTCATGTTTTGGGCAAGTTGGAGTTGGACATGTGTAGTTGGATTAATAACACCTAATGTTTCTTGTTGAGTATCAATTCCTTTAATCATTCCCTTAGTCACTACCTCTACCACATCAAGTGCATTAACTCCTTTGATATACTTGTTAGTGATGTTGGTGACACCAATGAATTGTAGTGATGCACCTTCCCCACAAAATGATACACAATCAATGTGATAGTAAATATCAAAGTTCATGGAGGGATATGAAATGCCAAACCAAGGTGATGTAAAACGTAAAGAAACCTTAATGATGGGAAATTTTGCAAAACATAAAAACCATAAGCCTCACATGCAAAGCATTACAAAAATGACGGGAATGGTAAATGATACCCACAACTAAGAAACCAACCACCAAAGTAACAAGATCATATAAACACAAATAGGCATTTTGTTTTGTTGATTATTGTTCACAACTAGCAACATTTGGAATCATATTTATAAAAAAAAACACATAAAACACATAAAATGGAAATCCAAATAAAATTCATGAATGAAGAGTTTAATGAAAACTTACATAGCTTAAGCTTTGAGGAAATTTGAACAATGGTGACATTGAAAATTGAGTGTAGGTGCTAAAACAAAAAAAGGTCATACCATAATTGATAACCGTTGTTGCCTTTAATTCTCAACTTTACAACACTATAGCTCAAAACACATAATCATAGCAAGATTGATAGTAAAGAAGGAAACAACTCTAAATGTGCAATATTGGTATGCATATTAATATTCCAACCCCAAAACCAGGCTAGTTGGGTCTTTGGCTGGTTTTGGTGAAATACATACCAAGGGTATGCTAATATTGAATTGGTACCATGTGGATTGATTACTTGGGTTTGCAATACCAATGTTGATACCAATGCATATACCAGGGCATACCAAAACAACATTGTTATCCTCTAGATATCAAGAGACAGAAATGAAAAAGACTATGTAAGTGCCTTATGCAAGATGATGCCATTGGAGTAGGCCTTTCCTAAAATAAACACCCTTGATTTCACCTCGTGAAGGCAAATATTTCATAAATGCCCTAGACCTCAAGCTTTACCCTACACACAAATATCCTTCCTAAAAAAGAGGAGCGATCTTATGCCTACTCCTTACTTGAGTGACATGGATATTATACATATAAGTAGTTTTTAATTTATAGGAGTGAGATCCCTCCCATCATAAAAACACTTGGAGAAAATTTGTAGTGCATGTGGAGGGCACTTTATATCCATGAATTTCCTTCCTAGAAATTGGGGGGATATTGTGCCTACTCGTAAGGGTGGTAGGGAAATTATGCCTACTTATATGTGTAAGAACCCTCCCACTATTGAGAAGTAGGCATAAGAACCCCCCCATTCAAACACCTCATGATCTGCATAGGTTTGGTTCATGATAAATTTTGCCTCATGCCTTATGATAGGTAAAGCCGATGGGTGGGGGACATTTCCAAAATGCAGGGCCAAACTCAGCTATTGCCTCATTCTAGGCCCCTTATTTTGAGAGTGTGCGCACCCTAGGGCTTTACCCTACATTTGAAACCCTCCATCCACCCTTTCCTGTGCCTGGGGATCTACATATGTATACTCAGGCTTAATGATGGGGGAAAACCCACAATGGCGAGACACTCCCAAAATGGAGGGTCCCAGAGTTTGATACCGCCTTGTCACAGGCCCCCTTACATTGGCGATGCCCAGCCCAGCCCAGGCCTCCCATCCCCCTCCCGTGTCTGTGAGTGTTTTATCTTTACCCTATAAAAATACTATATTTAAAATTGATATTCTAAATGCACTTGGGAAAAGCTGCCAATAATAATCTGCCATTACCCCAACAGCAAACGTGAATGAATGAAGAAAAACAAATAAGACAAGAGTCACTCATAAGCAATTATTTCTGGTTTGATTAATGTCCTCTGTAAAAGCACTGGCATATGCAACCTTGCAACAACACACCCACCCACCCATCCATCCACCACCTTGCTTCCAACCTAGCAACCAACCAACCACAGGATTCTCTTCTCTTGTAATAAGCTTGACTGTTTCATTGCTTCTTGTTGTTGTTGTTGTAAGGGGGAAGTCTTCCCAGCACACTGACATTTTGCACTTAGAACCAATCACACAACAATCCTAGTGAATTCTTTAAATTTTTTCCCCCACCCAACAAAGCTGCTGCCATGCAAGTACAGGTGGTAGGGCATGAGTTATTATTCTCCATCATCATCTATCTCTTTGTTGGATGTGTGAAGGACTCCAAAAAAGCAAGTGATGTTTTGGATGTTGTGAGACAGCATTTATTTAATTTTTGGGCCAAAATTTTCATCCTAATGAACACCCCCTCCCCCCCCCAAAAGAAAAAAAGCCATTGTGACCTATACAAAAGACTTTTTAGGGGGAAAATGGCACCAAGTTGTCACATTATGAGGGAAAAAAACATTTGAAATCGCCAGATTTAGACAACAGGTTCCAACATTTTGCCAAAATAAATATAGGAGGATTCATTCCTATTTTTTAATTTTTAACTTTCCTTTATGAACTGTAGCCAAATTTGGCCTAAGTCCTCTTGTGGATGTTCATCAGACTACCTTACATCACAAAATTGTTTGTAACTCATAAGATTCGATCTTACATTACATTCCTATAGATTACTACCCTGAAGTCTAGGGTTAGGAGTTAGGGTTAGATGCAATTTTATTTTTTTGGTGGGGAATTTGCTTTCTACAGTTCCTCATTTATTCACCATAAAAAGAATACTTAGTTTTTTTTTTCCCGCATCAAGGTTCTAGGTAAAAACATTCAGTAGGTGCTGAATTCAGCTCAAAATATAGATTAGGATTAGGGTGTCTATTTTTCAATTTTGTGAGGGTAGGGTGTTGTAGAAGACAAATTTGGCTACATGTTAGAGAGGAGAGTAGAAAAAAAATTAAGATTCCACCCTAAATTTGGCGACCTACTGGAACTTGTAGTCTATATATGGCAAATCAGACTTTATTTTCTTCACAATATGGTGACGTGGGGCCATTTTTTCCCAAAAAAAAACAAAAAACTTTGTATATGAGTCACGCACCACACGTTTTTGTCACCACATTGCCAAAATTCGCCACAAAAAGAAACACTATAGGGTTTGAAATTTTAAAAAATTAAAAAATTATGTAGGTTTAACTTTTTTTTAAATTCGTAGAAAACATTTGTGTTTAGGGTTTATTTTATTTTTATGATAATTTAGGTCATAATTTTACTTCATTTGAGTACCTTTGAAACAACATGGCAAACTAGTGATCTTTTGAGCTTAAATTAGAAACTAAAAGAAGTGTGTGAAAAGGAAAGATATCGATAATAAAATAACATCTACAAATGGGTAATAATTAGTGAGCCGATGGAAGGCAATCCACCTTTAAGAATTTTAGCTTGAATTAGTTTTAAAAAAGAAAATTATCAATATTCATGAACAAAGCCATTCATTGCACAATGATTGGTTTTTGAACAAAATCATGAGAAATGATGAAATGGTGTAATATGCCTTGGCAATTTTAGTGCAAGCTGAATTTGATAAAATAAAATTATGAACTAAAGAGTACAACTAGGTCTCTAGTTGTAACTAACACATTGATTACAACTTGGTTCCAAGTTGAAGCCAAAAATGTTGTCAAAGTTTGTTTTTTTACATGGATGCAAAAGTCTCTTCCCTTCCCTTTGGGCCAACTAATAATGAGGCATAAAATGGTGATTACCGGTGGCCTGTGTGAATCAAAGACAAAGCTATTCTAAAGGAGATATGTGAGGTGTAGCCAGGTACATCACATGATAACATTGATATAATTTGTCATCAAGATTCCTTGCTAAAATCTTTGTCTCTAGTGTCAACAATTTTGAGCAACATATTCTTGTGTTAGCATACTATAGCTTATTGTTTGTCCAAACACGTTCCTAATTGTAGTTAACATCGTTTTTGATTTTGATTTTATTTTTTTGGGGGGCAAGATTTATTCCTTTGACAATTTGCAAAAGTGAAAACCCCCCACAATAACCCACCATGTTTCTCAAATTAATTTGAGAATTTGAGGAACACTTTTGAAAACCCATTTTTTTTCCCCTAAGAACTGGGATAGCCTACCAATTTAGCAAACCAAACATTAATGCCCTAAAAGAGGAAGTTTATTGAGCCCTGAAAGTGCACCTCGCTTACGCGCAACTCGCTTACGATATTGAATTAGGAAAAATTCCCTTACAACCTCCCACCACAAAACCATTTTTGAAGGTTGGCCACAAGAAGTCACGAAACATGATTCACAATCAACCACCCGTCAATAATTGACAGTCCGAAGAGGAAGGTGGGCCTATATGGAATAATAGCCAATTGTTTAAATCGGCAGGAGAAAGTACAAATGTAGTAGCTTTCGCACACAAGTGTGCGACCACACAAATTTCTCTGTCCATCCAGACACACTATGTCAACTTCGTCATAATAATGTGCTCGGCAGACGACTCATGTTGCTCCTCAAAAAAACAAGTGATATAGAGCTTGACACCAATGTTGTTGGGCGGGTACTTGCATTGGTAGTCCGGTTAGAACCAGTGTTGGAACCGAGTAATGATTTCCTTTTTCAGAATTGGAATGGGGTAGGTATTGGAACCAGATTATTATATATATATATTGAAAAAGATCTCGATCCAGAACTGGGTTCCTTGGTTCCGTTCATGTGTGAACCTTTGAACCGGAACTCAAATACATGTCTTTGGAAAAAAAACCATTGACTCGGGGTAGAGTTGAGTTTAACTGACAATTAATTATCAACCCGATTCTGGTCCAACTTAGTAAGAACCAGACTGGAACTGGGTCTGAGTTTTAGAATGTACTAGTGTGGCCTGTGCCATTGGCCCAAGTGTGAACCCGTCCTCAACTGATTTTTCCTTCCAAAACCTGGTTTTTTGGAATTTATTTTGAATTTTCAGCGGCAGAAATTACTTAGAAATCAGTATCTCCTACACTCTCTTGAATCCAAATCTTACCAAATAAATTCCATTAAATCTTTCTCATCGAGATCTTTCCAACAACACCAAAGGCACAATCCAATTCCTCCGAAATTTTCAGCTACTATTTAATTTTATTTTCAGTGAAGAAATCATTCAATATTCAAGAACTTTTGTACTGCAAGTCCAAATGTCATGGAACCAAAGCCCATGCACCCTCTACCTCTATATCTTGCAAATGTTCCACATATCCAATTTGCACCTATATTGCAAGTTGCAAGTTAAGTTCCAAGTTTGCAAGTTGCCAAGTACATGCACATTTTTGTCGGGTAAACTTCATGCATTTTGAGAAGGCGGGGTATTCAGTTCATGATTTTTTGCATTGAGTTTTGTGCATTTTGAGGGACATTTTGGGACAGGAAAATATTATACGTGGTAAGAATAATACACATATTATGTTATAGGGAAACATATATTTCATATTAGTATTATCTTGATATATCTCACATTTTTTTTTAAAACAAGAAAAATACAAGCTTGATTTAGGATGCAAGCCATAAGTGACCCCACAAGAAGTCGAGGAAAAGGCCAAGACTTCTTGTGCACATTTGGTTCATTAAAATATGTCATTTGTTGCAACTTGATGGTGGTGGTTGTTTGTGGATTCACCACCCATTTAAACACAAGGATACATGGATTCAGTTGTGGAAATAGGATACTCATTTTGCATTTTGAAACTTGTGAACACTTGGGGGTAGAGGCTTGTAAAATGAACTAACATAATAGCATAAACCTTCGGTAATAACACACTCAATAAGGCTAGCCACCTCCCCCACTATCATGCCCACAAGCATATGTAAACTCCACTTTCAAGAGGAAACAAATATCAATTCCTTCTCTCATCAAAAGTCTTGCAAATGTGGGTTGTTTTTGAATGCCAACTTTACATATTTCAATTGTGAATATTACTTACTACATGGGAATTCTACCTTCACGCCTAAATTCCCATCATCCACCAAGAACAAAGTGCCACAAAAAATAAAAATAAAAATCATTCCTTGAGGAGGATGAGAAATATTCATTTGAATGTTGGATTATTTTGTTCATGTTGAGATCACATTTTTAACTACCATAGTACATAGGGTGGTTTTTTGATACATTACCTTTGTTGTCATATTATGTGGTTTGTAGAATGCTTGTTAAATAGGGCACCTAATGGTTGGGCCAAAATAATGGATCCAAGCTATGAAAGAAGACAATGCTTACAACAATAGCAAATTGTATTCAATCAAATGAATTTATTGGCTAACAGTTTTTTAAAAATTAGTTTTGCCAAATAACAAGTTATTGGCTAGTGTCAAAGCTTTTTTGGTCCTGCTAGTTCCCGTCTTTTCAAAAACCTCAAAGAACAGTTGGTTTTCATGAAAGAACCGGTGGTTTTGTGCACACTTATTTGTCTTTTTCAAATGGTTTGAGAACCGTTGTTATATCTCAGAACCTGCTTCCTTTGATTTTATTTTATTTTGAGACTGGCACTTATGAACCGCAAGAACCACCTTGATAACTGGTGGGTTTTGATGCAATTTCTAATACCCACCCAACACTGGATTACACCTTTCAACATAAATCTATTTAAAAAAATAATTTTTTTGCAACTATCCAGAATTGATATATTGATTTTTTAAAATCAATATATCAACTACACAGAATTTCTCAAATATGGTGGCCCACCCGTATAATGTCATATAATTAATCTATATTATATATGTGTAACACTAATAATAATAATATTATTATTATTATTATTATTATTATTATTATTATATGTCCTGAATTGCTCTTTATTTTTATTTGTCAGGGATAATTAAAGAAATTTGAGGCTATTTATTACTCACAAAATGATGTCCCTTTGTAATCATACCAACACCCACCCAGTGCCCACCTCCACCCATCCATGACCTACCTACTTACTACTCCCTCCCTTAAACAATAAAATAAAATTGGTTCATTAATATTTTTTTAATTTTTAAAAGGGGAAAGCCATTATATCTACCTACATAAATAATTCATCTTTTTTTCTTTTCTTTTCTTTTCTTTTTTTTCAATTTTGTGATGTTGCTGAAGTGACAATCATCCATAAGTACATTTAGTCAAATTTGGCTATACTCAAAATATGAAATATAAATTCTTAAGCACCTTTTCATATGGTGGGGAATTGTGGTGATTTTTGGCTATTTTTAAATTAAAAGATGGCTTTTCAAAGTTAGTGTTTTTTTTTTACAATTGTGTGATATTGCTTAAGTGATGATCATCCATAAGTACAGTTAGCTAAATTTGGCGATACTCAATATATGAAAATAGAAAATCTTAAAGCACCTTTTCATATTATAAGCAATTGTGTCACGAGTTTTAAATAAAAATTCTTTTTGAGCAAAACTCTTTTTTAAATAGGGAATTTGCAACAGAATATTCCCTTTTCCACAAAATTTGTCAATAATCGCCACAATTTCCTTCAACTCGCCAAAAATATCCCCAGATTTTTCGCCACCAAAAAAATCATTGCTATCAAATAGTCGAATTTACACTAGAGAAACAAAATTTCCAAAAGTTCTGCAATTTTTTTGTCGGAAATTTTTTAAACGCTCTAAAAATTAATTAACTTCCTTTTACTTTTACCTATTTACCTCTACACCTGGAATGGCATCTGGGACCTCAAGATCGAGACGGTACCTGGGACCTCAATACTGACTCAACGCTGTGTTCCGTCTCTGTGTCTGTGTCTCTTCTCTTTCTCCCTTTCTGTTTGTGTTTGTCTCCGCGCGTCTGCGTGCGTGCGAGCGGGCTAGCGCGCGGGAGAGAGAGAGAGAGAGAGAGAGAGAGGAAGAGATCGCGAGAGAGGGAGAGAAATCAATGCGCTGAGGAGAAGTGGAGCATTACAGAAGAGTACTGAGAAAAACAAACAAGATCATCATAAGGAGAGTTGAATCTGCGGCAGAGAAATCAATGGGCTAATAAGAAGGGGAAGGGAGGACAGGGGGAGGGGCGGGGAGCAATATTACAACAGAGTACCTAGTGTGACGGAAGGAGCAACAAGATCATTATCATCATCATCATCAGCAAGAAGCAGCAGCAGCAGGAGGGAGTAAGTTTGCGTTCGCCTTCGCTGTTGGTTTCTGGGAGTTAGCTGCACACGCATTTGTGTTCGCCATGGCCCAGAGTAACTGGGAAGCGGATAAAATGTAAGACTTCGATGGCCTATCATCATCATCCTTGGCTTTTTTTTCTTTGTTGACTTCTTCCACTGGTTTGTGTGTGCTGTCTCGCCGAGCCTCTTTGTCTCTGCTTCTTGCCTGCGTGTGTGTTTTGTCATTGGATGCGAATTTAAGAACTTTGAGGGGAAATCGGATCAAGGATGCATGCATGATTCATTGATTGATTGTCAACGAGGATGCAGACGTCTTATTTTCTTATTCTTGAAGAGCGCTGTAGCTAATAGAGAGAGAGAGAGACGCAGAGACACGCGCACACATATGCACACAGAGGCAGATCGAGTTCGAGACTCGCTAGATTCTTGCAGAAACTTTTCAATAGGGGAATTCTGTTGGGATTGATGTGGAGTTTCTTAAAGAGTGAAGAGTTGTTTGACCGACTTTTGGAATCTATCACAGTTACGTCTTTGATGCTTATCGCTGGGGACGTGAGAAATGAACCACAGCTAGATGTGCTGTAGATCAACCTTGGTCTCTTTGATAGCTGTGCAAACGTACAAAGGCTAGTGCTCTTGCTATGTATGGTTCAGTTTGTCTAAAAGACAATTCTGACTTCTGTGTTGGTTTCAAAGGACAGATGCCACAGTAGCATTTTACATCCAGGGTTTGTGCAGCCCATGTTATTGCATGTGGAGTGTGAGAGGGATTATGAAGTTCAGACATGGAAGGCTGATATGATACATATGGGCTCAGATAGGTTGTGGTTGAGAAAGAGCAGGGATAAAATTGTGCTCTAGTATCTTGAGTTGACAGCAATTTGACTGTATAATGGCATCCTGAGATGATGTGTGGTATGGTCAAATGGTGTAGGCAGCTGCTTCATGTGGTTTGTTCCCCCTGATTGAGATCAACTTTCTATGAACAGCTTGTGCAAAATGTGTAGAAAGTGGGTTATTTATTCCTATTGATCTCTGACAGGGAGAACAACATGTATAGAAGTCCTCTTATTGTTTAATGCTGATTTTTTCTTTTGAGCTGCAGGCTGGATGTGTACATCTATGATTACTTGTTAAAGAGAAATCTTCAGGCCTCAGCTAAGACTTTCCTGAATGAAGGCAAAGTTTCATCTGATCCAGTTGGTATGCTCCATACTCCCCCTGTATAGTGGTGGCTATTCCAAATGCTCATATGCAGTTGATGGGCTTATGATTAACAGCTTGCTGTGGTATTTGCAGCTATTGATGCACCCGGTGGTTTTCTGTTTGAATGGTGGTCAGTCTTCTGGGATATATTCATTGCCCGTACCAATGAGAAGCATTCAGAAGTGGCAGCCTCCTATATTGAGGTGAAAACACTTATCTGCCATCTTGGGACCCTTACAATGACGAGCAATGGTTTTGCAATTGTCTGTCTGCCACATCTGCCCTCTATTGAACAGCATATCCTTGGATGTTTTTTTAGCTGTTATGACAAGTCTGTGTGATGTGATGCTTAGACACAACAGCTGAAAGCTCAGGAACAGCAACAGCAGCAACAGCAACAGCAACAACAGCAACAACAGCAGCAACAACAGCACCAGCATCAGCAACAAGCAGCACAGCTCCAGCAGATGCAGATCCAAATAATGCAGCAGCGGCATGCACAACAGCAACAGCAACAGCAACAACAACAACAGCAGCAGCAGCAGCAGCAGCAACAACAACAACAACAACAGCAACAACAGCGTCGGGAAGCCAGTCATATTCTAAATGGCTCTGCAAATGGTTTAGGTGGGGATGCACTATTGCGGCAGCCCACAGCAAATGCAATGGCAACAAAAATATATGAGGAACGCCTCAAGCATCCACATCTGAGAGATGCACTTGATGAAACAGCCATGAAGGTAGTCTAATTTGGTGATCCTGAAAATATATCAAGCAGGGAAAAAGAGCTGGCATATCCATTATCCTTCTTGTGACTAATTGTCAGTTGTGAGATCAATGACTTTTGGAAGGCCAAATGTGGAATGTTCCATAGATGTAGCTAATCCCAGAATCATGCTAAAGATCAGTCCATTGTTACATCTGTGGATAAATTTAAGCTTTTCTGTGCCACCTCAGACATATAGAGGGCATTAGTAAGTTCTTTGGAATCTGTGTGCAGTAGGCCATACTGCTCTGGTGGTATACAATTTCCATCATGAGCTGCTTTTGTTGTCACAGCCAGCCATTGATTGACTAAAATTTTGATTGAAATCCTTCATGTGCCCTGACTACCAATTTCATGTGCAAACACACACCTCCAGCTGCAATAGCTAACATGCCTATGCAGTGTTATGAGTCTCTTTGTCGTCTTGCCTCTGTGGAAATACAAATTTGCTGTTGATGGTCACTTTTTTTGCTGCTGCTGTTTAGTCACTGATGGTGGCATTTTGTGTGGTGGTTGTGTTTTTGCAGAGGTACAACATCCACTAACCAATACATTCAGCACTGAACACATTCCACATTTTGAGAAAGTATCAATAGGCAGTACAGAGAGAGTTGGCATTTGAAAATGAAGGGCTGTGTGAAGCAGCTTCTGCTGATCATAAAACCATGTGCCAGTCTTCATTATGCACCTTGGGCATGTGATGATTTCAAGGAAGGTTCATGTTAGTATGCCTCAGGATATTACTCTGAGACAGGTTAGATGTGGTGGCCACAGTTGTATCAGACAACAGATACACTCCTAGTCGTGTAGTTGAGAGACCCCTGACGGATTGGATGTCTGTTGAAAATAGGCCTTTGCTGCATGGTACAGCTGGTAATTCAACAACACCTTTGCAGCAGGCCCAATCTCACCCACAACAGATTTTGGCAAGCTCTCAGGTTTCTTCAAACACACAAACTTGAGTACAAAGGCAGTGGTTCCTTTGCTTTCTGGATTTGCACTGACATGAGTGCTAATATATTCAATGTGCATGTTGGGTGACTCAGGATAACAAGAATGATGTATTGAGCCAAAAGTCTCGAGCTCCAGAACCTGCAATGTTTGGTCTCCCTGGAACAGGGCATTCCAAACCAGCTATCCTTAGCCCAGGTTTGTCTCTTTTGCTCCTTGTTCATTGTCCCATTCCTTTTTGCTTCAATTCCTGCTTGAACACTAATAACTCTGTTTTTTCATGACTATTGTTTGATGTTTGTGTAAATCAATGTCATTCAATCCTATTATTACCATGACTGATGTCTTGACTCACTTCAGGCAGGTACCTGATGACCAACTGAAATTGTTACAGGAATCAATCTAGGGGGAAGCACCATGACACTAAAGGCATGGCCACTTACAGTGAGTTTCTTCCAGTTGTGTTCTCTTGTTTTTGGAATAACTGTGAGATGTCTGCACAAAGCGTTCTGTCAAGTATCTGTTGTTCAAGTGTATCGCCAAAGGCTTCAGTGTTCATATATCCAGAAATTTGAAGGATGATAACAAATTGCAAAGTGGTATGTCTGTTGATGGATGTTATAGTGATGCCTTGGTGTTATTGACATGTTGGTAGGGGTCAGGGCTAGGGACTTCTACACAGAAATCATTCATTCAGGCTCCCCAGCAGTACCCACAGTTTCAGATGTTGACACCACAACAGCAGCAGCAGCTTCTGCTCCAAGCTCAGACTCAGGGAAACATCTCTTCATCAGGCTCACCTCTGCTCTCTGATACTCGATTCCGGATGCTTTTGGGTAGAAGTGGGTTGACTAAGGATGGGCAGTCAACAAGCAGTGATTTGTCACAAGGTGTGGGCTCCCCCTTGCAGGCTGCTTCACCATTATCTCGTGGCACCCCTCAAGACCAGTCACAAACGGAGCTCATGATGAAGGTAATCAAGACTCAGTTTGACCAATGTATGTCAAGAGCTTGTATGTGCCTGAAGGGGTTAGGTACTGTTCTCAGTAGTTCCATTCACAGTTTTTCCAAGGAGAGGGATTGGGTTGTGGATTTCTTATTGTTGCTGTTGCTTTGACTATCAGCTGGGTGGACATGTGTTCCTTGGTACCTCTGACTTACTCCCTAGTGAACAAACTCAGGCACTGGTTTTTAGTGTTCAGGTGAAGCATAGAGTACTCCACTTCTAGGAGAGTAAGCAATGAATCCAAACTGTTTGAACAGTTGAAAGTGTTTCAGTACCATTTCAATCTTTAGAACAGGAATGAGATTCAAATGATGCTTATTGGTCATTTGGTGGCCTTCTCTTCCTGTGGAGTTCAGCATGAGTTCTTAATTTAGCTCAAAACAAGGTATCTCAATTGCATTGTAATACTATCCTAGGTTTGTGAGGGTTGTCACTGTAGACCAATTCCCTAAGCTGCTGTAGCAGAAGAACCAATGCTTGTATGGTCTGATTTGTTGTAAGGATCTAATACCCTCTGCAGATACTGGACAGAGCTCAGCTGTTTTCCTGTTCCAGAGATGTATTGTTAACTCTGTTCAATAGAGTCATTGTCACCAAATAGTTGGTGATGGTGGTAAAGACCAATCTTTGGACTGACTTGCTAGGCTGTTTCAAACCATTCATCTTGTTAGTGAGTAGAGATTCTGTTTCTGATACCATTCAGTATAGTTGCACTTGGAAACAATCAAGATCTTTGTCTCAGCAGAAGCTGGGCAATCTCAGGTTGATTTGAGGGAGGAAGAAAAGATCTAGTCTGACCTAATTGATAGAACCAAAGATGAGCAAGAGGAATAGTGGGTGAATTTTTAGACATTTCTTGGTGAGCTCTGCATTCATATTTTCTCTGTGTGGGTTATTGTCTGGCATAGTGCATTGGATGCTCACAAGAATGGTGTGGTGGTTTCTTTTCTTTAACCAAATGAAGCAGCTTGCGCAAATGCAGCAACAGCAGCAGCAGGCCAGCAATTCACAGCAGCAGCAGCAGCAGCAACAACCTCCCACACCACAGCAGCAACAGCAGGATCGCTTGACTGGAGTGACTGTGGATGTTTCAAACTCTTTTGGCGCTAATGATCCGGTCTATGGTGGCCTGGAGCCTAGTCCCAGCACAAATAGCACTGGCACTGGCAAGGTATGGATGCATGTTTACACCATCTTGCTCTTGTATTGTTAGATGTCCAGCCTTTCCACCTGTTCTTTATTGTTCATAGGTCTCTGTGAACTGTTGGCTCAAACAGATGACAGTAGAAACAAAAACAGGAAGTTGGTATGTTCAGAGTAGGGTATGCTGGTCTTAACTACTGCAAGGTTGGAATGGAGGACTTTGTCTGCTGGTTTCAAATCAAGTCCATGTTTTTAATGTCTGGAAGCTTTCTACTATGTGAAGTGCAACAGTTTTGTGTATAGGGTATTTTGCCTGTGGAAAGTTTAGTCTCTGTTTTAGGTCTAGTTTCGGGGACAGTGCCACATTGTCGTCAAGTCCTGACCATCTTTGATATGCAGTTCTCCTCATCCTTGTGTTTTTTAAGGCTTGTCCCTGAGACCAGCCACAAAGCATTTCTCCTTCACCAGATAGTTGAGCCATTGTGTTTAATTAGTATACTCATTTTTCACTTGTTCAAGCAGATTTTAAGTTTGTACACAGGACATTCCAGCATCCTCTAAAGCCTTGTCTAAAGAATATGTGTATGTCTGGGGAAAAGGGTGCTTCCAAGGGTGCCCCAAGCGTACGAAAGAGAAAGCAGGTAGCCAATTCCTCAGGCCCTGCAAATAGTACAGGAACTGCCAACACAACAGGTCCTTCCCCAAATTCAGCACCATCCACCCCATCCACTCACACACCTGGGGATGTGATGTCCATGGCTGGAGCTCTTCAGCATAACAGCAACATTTCAAAGCCTTTGCTCATGTATGGAACAGATGGAACCACAACATTGGCATCCCCTTCAAACCAGCTGGTAATATAACATTAGTGTCCTTCTCATCCAACTGTCCAGTTGTGCAATTCAGCCACATGTTCCATCCTTGATTTTTTTGTGGATAAATAGTAATTTGTTGCTATAATGGGTGGCAGAAATGAATTATTTGTCTTGGATGTCAGGCTGAAATGGACAGATTTGGTGAAGATGGATCGCTGGAGGATAATGTGGAGTCATTTTTGTCTCATGAAGAAGCAGACCCTCGTGAATCTCTGTTTGGCACCAGCAAACGCAGTCCAGCAGGGCATAATATGGATGTCTCTAAAGGTGCTCATTCTTTGCTAGGTTTGTAGGATTTTTCTTTTCATTTCTTCAAGTCATGTATCTGAACTAGAAATTTGGAAGCTGGCATAGTTAATGGTTCTCTTTGTACACAGTCTCACAATATTATACAGCATGGGATGCATTTTAACAGGTTTCTCTTTCAATGAGGTGGGCTGTCTGCGGGCAAGTACAAGCAAAGTATTTTGCTGTCATTTTTCCTCAGATGGAAAAATGTTAGCCAGTGCAGGCCATGATAAAAAGGTAATTGATCTGTGCTGGTCAGTCAGTTGTGAATTGTCTATTTGGTTCCTATTGGGAGACATTTCCATCACCTGTCTAGTTGTGATCTTGGTGTCATTTAGTCTGATATACTGACTGCTGTATTGCATGTGGTACAACAGGCTGTTTTGTGGAATATGGACACGCTGAAGCTGAAGCATTCACTTGAAGAGCACTGTGCACTGATTACAGATGTGAGATTTAGTCCAAACTCAACACGGTTGGCAACATCATCCTTTGACAAGACCGTGAGGGTATGGGATGCTGACAATGTAAGTACACAACAAATGCTTATGCTTAGTTAGCAGCTGTGATTTGGCTTTTCAGGAGAAAATCATTGCAGGTTCTCTTTTTCCAATTTGGCCTCCTTAGTTGAATTCTAAATGATTTTGGCTAATACATGCAGCCAAGTTATTCTCTGCGGACCTTCACAGGCCATCAAACTTCGGTCAGGTCTCTGGATTTCCACCCAAGCAATGAAGACATCCTGTGCTCCTGTGATGATAACAGTGAGATTCGGTACTGGAGTGTTAATCAGGGTGTTTGCACTCGAGTGTCTAAGGTGTGAGCATACTTCCAGAAGTTCAATTATGAAAATTTTAGATTCTTGATTGAGTATGTGGGTTTGAAGTATGATTTTCTGTTGTAAGCAATTGTGTGTGCACTTATAAGCTTCTTGATCACAGGGTGGCATGACACAAATTAGATTTCAACCTCGGCAAGGAAGGTTACTTGCTGCTGCTGCAGAGAATGTGGTGTCCATTCTTGATGTGGAGTCAGAAACTTGTGTGCATTCCTTACAGGTATGTAATGAAGAATCAAACCAGAATAAGGTGTATTGCATATACATCAGAATTTAGCAAGCTACCCAATATCTTCAGTTGGCTGAGTTTAATGAGATTGATATCGAGTTAGCTCCTTGAAAGTTCAATTCAGGCTTTAGATATGAGGGGCGTGACTATTTTTTCTGGTTTTGTGCAGAGACACACTAAGCCTGTACACTCAGTGTGCTGGGATGCCTCTGGGGACTTTGTGGCATCTGTTAGTGAGGACTCTGTCAGAGTATGGAATTTGGGCATGGGTAGTGATGGAGAATGTGTGCATGAGCTCAATTGCAATGGCAACAAGTTCCATTCATGTGTGTTTCATCCTAATTATCCTTCGTTACTCATCATTGGCTGTTACCAGGTATGTTTCTGCTGTTGGGACTAATGAGTCTATATTCATGGCATAGTTTCTTTCCAACCTTAACTGCTTTCTTGTTCCTGTTGGGGATGTCAGCAATTGTGTGGAAATATGCACACAAGGGGATGAAACACTATTTCCCAACCTTTGGCTTTATAGATAATGTTGTAAATCGCCTTGTGGCCCTGCTTGAGGGCAACTACTCTGTTCAACAAGGGAGATTGGCTGTGTTCAGTTGCACGTTTTGGAACACCTGGTTTTGTGAGAAGGTTGCTAAAACGCAAGGGGGTTTGGTGTGCAGTCTCTGGAACTATGGAATATGATTGAGAACAAAAGCATGACAGTGCCTGCACATGAAGGCTTGATTGCTGCCCTTGCACAGTCATCTGCAACTGGCATGGTAGCTTCCGCCAGCTATGACAAATGTGTCAAGCTTTGGAAATAGATTTGCATAGAGATTTCCGGGTCATGTTTTGCAGAGATCGGTCCAATTCATTTTGTTTCTGCATGTGCGGAATCATGGCACATAATCCAAATTTGCAGAGCATTTGATACGGAGGAACAGGACAGAAACCAGTATGGCACCCTCGTCCACCTAACAGCTGGCCCACTGTGATGGTTTGGGACCAGCTCAATGCTCATTTTGGTAAGGGAAGACAAGTGAGATTCTTTTTGCATTGGGGTGTTTCTGGCTTCATGTTGAAGTTCCTCAGACACGTCACAAACATTGGTATAAAGATTTGCCACTTGGAAGGGGTGTTGTTATTCAAGATCCTGGATTGAGAGCAATACTTGAAACCCAATGTGTGGTGGCACATCTTTACTATGTGTAAATAACTTGTGCATTATGATGTAATAATTTGTTTCTTTGAAAAGGTTAGTGCTCCTTTTTCACCAAACATAATGAAAATCTTCTTGCCTCGCACCAAATTACATTACCCCTTGTTATAGACTCAAATGAGTTGAATACACCATGTGTTGTTGTGACTGTCTTATTTAATAATTGTCCAAAGATATAGTGCAAGACAATCAATTTTCTTTATTGGAAAAACTGTCATCAGGTTTTAAAGCAAGCTTGTTCACAAATAACTCAGAACAGGCCATCATAAGTCTATACATTTGGCCCATTATGGACCCCTCTTGGAGCATCTGTGCTGTACGTGTTTTCCCATATAATGCCAACAAATAGGGCCAGACATTGTTGTGGCATGTTGGCATTCCCCACTGTTGCACAGGAATGGGACAACAGAGCTTTACCATGGCAAAAAAGGCCCTCTCTAACCTCTACATTGCAACAGGATACAATGGCTTTATGGAGTGACTAAAGGCCTGCAAGTATGTCTGTTGAATCCTGGAAGCACAGCAAGCATGTGTCATGGTGTCACCTGTGGAAGCAGAAATGAGAGAGGAACATAATGAGAATTCAAGCCTAGGCTATGGAACACATGGTTACAGCCATGCTCAAGAAGACCACAGTGCTTGAGGACTGGAATTGTATTGTGTTCATCATGATGCCCAAAGACAAGTTGCAAAGTAGCTAAGAAGCTCGTGAATATATCAAGCTTTGAAGAGCTTCAAAAACTTTGGACCTGACTTCAATAATGCACCAACTATGTAACAATTTCAGTAACCTAAAGTTCCTTTGCAATGAGTCAACACAACCACAACAAACAACACAACTGAGACATTGTAGTGTAGTTCAAAGTTCAGACCCTTGAAACATGCATAGCCAATTGACACAAAATTTGACAATAAAAAATGAAAGCAATGAAATTATGTTCTAGTGTATTTGGCTATTGCCTTTGCAAGCCCATGGATGCTCAAGAAGATAATTTCGCAAACTAAATTGTGTATTGCAATTCTCTTCTACTTTGTTTTGTTTAAACATTAGTCCAAGTCCCATCTCAATTGCATGTTCTTCAAAACATGGTTCCAAATCCAAATTACATTCATCTTCTATGATCATTTTGTGTATGATCACATAAGTTATGTGAACAATATTAGATACAATGTGTCTATACCATTGTTGATTGGGATTTTGCATTATCATGCATTGACATTGTAAAACACCAAAGCCACATTTGATATCATTTCTAGTAGCCTCCTAAGCTTGAGCAAAATGCTTTTGTTTTTCTCTTTACTTGTGGATCGTCTACAAAAAGCAAGATTGTCTTAGCTATACATTGCCATTCGCTTCAAACTTGCAATAGGCCCATGCAACAAACAAAAATCCATGGATTATTATCCTAAACATTATGGTCATTATTCCCGCTAGGAAAATGAAAATGACAATGTCATATCTAAAATATTTGGGGTGCATTTTTTTTATTAGGAGCCACAAGTGCCAGTTTCACAATGTCTTTATAAGGAGTGGATGAGGCAATCAAGTTGATGTGGCACAATATGATTGCTTAATCTAAGAGAATATTGTTAAATCATGATTTACAAGTTGTCGAAAAAATGAGTGTAATTTTTATGATTCAAAAAAGTGTTGCAATGTATTATTATGTGAGAGTTTTATTTAAAGACATTCCCATAAGTATGTCATAAATAAAATTTTCAAGACATTTTAACATTCCATTAAGTAGCAAAAGGATTGATTAGAAACACGTTGTTTTTTGCATCCCTTATTCTTGTTGTCATCATCTCTTGCATTGAATTCTAACAACATAACACATAATGAACATCTCCATATAATTTTTTTATAATGCATTCATTTTGAAGGCATAAAACTTTCAAATCTAAGTAGTGGTTACACCAAAGTTGATTCTTAAAAAAAGGAACGCACCTTTTGATCAACTACTTCTAAAATGATTGAAAGGTGGACCTCTCTTGTCTAAAAATTGCCCTTGCCAAACAATTGGACAATTTGTCTAACTATAGTGTACATAATCCAAAGATGTGAACATTCCTAAACACGCCTGACAAAATTGATACACATTTGTTTTTCCAAATCAATGTTAATGGGCAATCAAAGGTTTTTTTTTAAAAAACTTTAACCATCACCCTTACAAATCACTTCAAGCTTAACATTGCAATGTTTTCTCCTAAATAATAATATTTGCCCATAACATTAGCTATCATTCCATATATGCAAGTTGTATACAAGCAATTATAACTTTTAGAGTTGTGGAAAGGCCCATCACCCTATGCATGCATTATTGTGACACAAAATAACAATCTTGTTGAGCCACAAGCTCCATGATGTGAATGAAAAATGACATGTGCATTTCATATTGCCTATGAAACAATTTTTCATCATACACATGCATTTGAGCAAAATAATCTCTTTGGATTCTCTCCTCACCAATCTATATATCTTTAAGAACATTGGGCTTGTGCTCGAATCTACTATTTCCATGGTGACTTTTCACAAGTTGATGCCCAACAATGGCTTCACACACATGTACACAAAATCCTTGTCATCTTCATCATTGTTCAACTCAATAGATATTTTACCAAATAAAGTTTGCCTTCATGTTAGCATGCATAACAATGGACATAAAATACAAGAGATAATTATCTAACATAAGACAAAATAGGAGAATAAAAAAATGGGGCACAAGAATGAGGGCGTAGGAATGACTAGTGAAAGGAAAAAAATGACATAGCATTTTATGGTGTTATGTATGCATGGGGCCATGAAGAGGGTTTTATGGCAACCTTATACCCTACACTTTCACATGATTGGTCATTGTGTGTGTAATAATAAGGTGAATGTCATGCTAAAAGTGGAAATGTTCTTAGGATGGTCACATGGGACATGCAATTCAAATCAATATTTGAAGAAAGGTATTAGAACCCTAACTTGGGTGTGTGATCAACTCACAAAATGGCAATAAAGTGTCCTTCCCAAATTGAAAGGAAATTGAAAGATTTGAACATAGCAACACATCGAGATATGGAGTGAACGAAAGTGGGTGCATACACATTCCCAAATGAATTGGAAATCTGTTGAAGTCAAAGGGAAGTGTTCCCAAGATTTCCAAGGTTGACTTTCACTTTAGTAGTTTGGAATTTTAAGGTGTATCAATTTTTTGGAACAAGATTTGATCAAATTGGGCCTTCTTTAAACCATTGGTTCTTCTTTTGAAAAATAGATATCTAAAATGGGGTTGTGTTGACAAGTCCAATTGGAACACAAGTTATGGCCATTTGAAAGGTTGAAAAGCAAACTATGAAAATGACTCCTAACCATTTAATCATTTCACATAAAGGTCAAATCAACTCCCATTTAGGAGCTTGATATGTCCTTGGAAACAAAAAAAAAAGAAAAAGTTTTCCAATTAGAAGCACAATGAGAAATTTATTAGCCTCCAAATGGATTGGAATCAACCTATCAAATTCCTAGAAGTCCTTCCAAAAGTCATTTTGATATAGCCCTTGGGGACAATTTTAGAGTATATTGTGAACATGAAAATGTTGATTCCTTTCAAGTTTTGACCATGGTGAACCTTATGAGTCCCATGGTTTGTTTATGGATCAAGTTAATTCCAAGTGCATTAACCACCATCTTATTTTCGTTTGTGCATTTTGATGTGTGCATGAGTTCAACTTGAGGAGCTTGACTTAATTGCATCCCAAAGTTCTTGCACACACCTTGTGTCCCAATGTAAGGAGTTAGGGGGTGTGCCCAAAATTTACAAGTCTTTCACAACACATTACTTTGGAAAGTTTGCCCTAATACCATGTGGCAAGCCATTGGGTGCATGTTCAAAAAACAATATTGCACAACACATTTATTGTAACAATGCACTTTAAGGAAATAGTGTGCATCCACAATAATTCAAATCTTTCACACAAAAGATATGGGGGCAAGGCAATTTTCTTTATTTATTTTTCTTCTTTGTGAAAAATGTTTTCAATTCAAAGTTAAAGGACCACCTTCATTTTTTTATATTTTTTGAATAATCAAAATGATTCATCATAGGAAATTTCTACACATATATATGGTACACAACCTAACAACATGGCAAAAAATTTCAACCAAAATATGGTAAACCTTTTTCACATCTCTTCTTCAAACCTTTTTCAACCTTTTGATGTTTATTGTAACATCTCCTTTGGTCACTTTTATGCAAACAATGGAAAGCATATGATTTAATCAATTTGTTCATCATAAGGCATATTTTAAATGATAATTTTGGAATTTCACACAATAGGGGAATGAGTGGGTTTCAGGTTTTGGATTGAGTTTTACATGATTGTTTATTTGCAATAATTAGTGATTATAAATTTGTCACAACTAGTTTCACTTTACCTCATTAAATTATTTGAATGAATTGGATTTGTAACTATTATTCAAGAAAAGTAAGAACGTGGAAAAGGGGGGGGGGGGTCTTTAGGTGAGCTTTGGAAGATTGAGTTTTTAACTAATAGATTCTTCATTGAAATAAATTGGGACAAGGTTTTGAAGTGGGGATTGTAAATAATGATTAAGTTAAATGAATGGCTATTTGTTGAATTAGTTGTGACAAAGAAGCCAAGAAGGTAGTTGGCCTAATTTATGTGTATACGGTTTAGACTTTACACTCCATTTTAGTGTGCAATGTGATCATTGAATTGACACATTTACAAAGTGGCAAGAGGGACACATGAGTTCAATCAAAACTAAAAAGGCACCATGTGCATCATGAATAAGACATTAAACCAAAATCATGGGTAGATGTCTCGATTTTGGGTACAATCCTTTACATGACCTTCAACTTCATCAAAACATTCAATATCCATCACATCTAGTATCTCCTCTTCAACCTGACCAAACCCATCCACATATTTAGTTCCTCATTTATCCTCAAAACCAACAATGGGATCATCAAACCAATTCTTGATCAAAAGAACCAGGAGATCAAATCCTTCACACCACATCAACATCAACAAAGACTTATGGCAATATTTACAATAGAAAAAACTTTGTTCCATTTCAATTTGATTAACAAATATGCTTAAATTTATTTTAACTAAATAAGCAATTGATATAATTGCTTTTCTCTGGCTACAAAAAAAATAAATTTATGCTTGTTTCAATGGCACATCAAACATGTGGGAATATGACAATTCCCATTGAACCTACATTTACACAATCCCCAAAAATTAATTTGAAATGTGCAAATTACCAAAATAATGATAATAATCCACAACATTTTTAAGTAGATGAAAAAATATTTATTTGTTTAAAACAAATTTCATCCTTGGACATCCCTACTCCAAAAACAACATTAGTATTGTACACAACTTCTAGCACACCATCGCTACAATTTCCAATACAAAGTTTTGAGAATTGGAAAGAGGAATAAACTACCACAAGTGCCAACAATTTCAATTATTAAAACATGGCCAACATAATTTCCCACAAAACTTGAGTCTTTAAATTAGGGATCTAACACGAAAACAAACATATTGTGATATTTAAAAATCTTGAAATAATCCATGAAATTAAAGAAGGACCTCAAAACAATTTGTTACTTGCTTTCACATGTTGGCATCATAGTGTTTGACCTTGATATACATATCCATGTCCTCAAAAACAACAACCTTTACCTACAATTCTAATTTGTCCTTGGAAAGTTACAAATACAACTTGATTTTTGAAGTAAAAATATAAATAGTAGGCAATACCCACAACGTTGGTTAACCACACATGCAATTACAATAGGAAATAATGCATCACTAATTGCATCAACAATGGCCCTAAGTCTATGTTAAAAAAACCTTCTTAGCTAAAACTTTCATTTGATGATTGTAACAATTGATAATTGCAACTTGATAAGTTAACCATTATTGAAACATTGTGATGCAAAGCATCATTTCATTGGAGTTGTTAATTTATGTTCAAACAAACCATAATCTAAAAATGTTCAATTCCATTCATTTGTTCCATTGCTTATAATGCACAATGAAAATGAAGGATCAATTTTATTGAATATTTCATATCTTATGAATGCTTACATTGCAAATATCAAAATTGTTAACATACTTGATTTGTTTGGCCATGTGATGTAAGCTCAAGAGATGTTTAGGTTTCACATTAATTGAGCTTGAATCTTTGGAAATCCTATTATTATTGGTTGCATATTAATTGCCTTGTTCATAACATGTCCAAAGCATGCAGCATCAAATGGAGTTTATAAACTTTAGGGCCATGGTCATGCTCTAGTACTTTCATCTTTCACATAACACAAGATTTTTGAAACAAGACAAAACTTTTCAAACAAGGCTTCAATTGCCTTGCCAACCCATGCTTAATGATATCATTAACATTAAAAAGGGCTATTGTAACATGACACTGTTTCCAATATGTAAATAACAAGTTTATTACAAGAACAAAGGTATCATGTTGCCCCCTATTCATCCACAAATCAAATGTAGCCATGGCATCAAGTTAAGGTCACACATGCAAATTTAAACAATGAGGAACCTTGGCTAGAAGGATCTATTTAAATAATGCCATTTTACCAAATTGGATTAAACTTAAAAGCCAACCTATGCATCCATACATTTTCACAACTACTTATAGGGAAAAACTCTTTAGCTATGAACAATAACATATCCTCCAAAAACGGTTTTTGAGTTTCATTTTGCTTCTTGTAAAGAATTTTACTTCCCAAAACGAAAAAAATTACATTACATGTTACTTTAAAGTGTTTTTTGGTTAGTTATATGAATTAACCACCTCATCATTCCTTCTTGAAATGTCATCATTAGTAGAAATAAATTCCATAAGGTATGTAAATAGAAGCTCAAAACATTGAACTTCAATGTGTCATTTCATAAATCTCATTGCAATAATTTGTTTTATGCGTTGACCTCCTTCTCCTTTGTTTTCTTTTTAGTCAATTCAAGGACAACATATGGAAAACAAATATTACATTTCAATTGTTGCATTTCATCACAATTAAAAAGACCCCTATTTTTCACAAAAAAGAATGCCCATATAACAAACTTATGACTTGAAATAGCCCAAAATTTGATTTACTTATGTAAAATCACTAATTCATTTGATCCCTCACTACTAGAATTTCAGGTTTTTCAAACTATGCACATTGACTTGAATGTTGTTTTGAATAACATGATGTATCTTTTGATTGGAGCCCAAAATACTCAATGATATGGGCATGTTTTGACTAATCAATTTGACTATGATGACTGATTTGACCATATGTCAAGTAGCCACCTAGTCAAATTTGACGCCAAAAAACCACCTCAATCAAAAGGATTATATTTCAATCAATAGGGCAAATTACAAAAAGGTTAAATAAACAAGCTTAGTCAAAATAACTATTGCTTTAGTAAAAAAAACCCAACCTACCTACCTCTCAACCTATACCTTTTCACCTATCCAACTACCCACATGGTTACTTACGTACATTTCAATTCACCTTCCTATAACCCATTTAGCCATAAGGTTTAATTATCAAGTTTGACCAAATTTAACCATTATATTTTAATATTAAATTTGACCATTAGATTTAATTATTTAACTTTAACCATTAAATATACTTTTTAGGTTCAACCGTTAAATTCAACTTAGGTTTAATCATTAAGTTCAACTTAAATTTAATCATTATGTTTAGCCATTATATTTAGTCAAATCATTTAATCATTATATGTTTAACCGTTAAGTTTAGCCATTAAAGTTAACCATTATATTTTGGTACTAAATTTAGCCATTGAATTTAGTCATTAATTAGATGTAACCATTAAGTTTTTCGATTAGAGTTAAGAATTTAAATATATTTTGCCACTAAATTTAATCATTAAAAATGTTTAACCATTGAATGTGGCCATTGAAATTTGTTATTAAATAAGTTTAGTCATTATATTTAGTTGTTAAATATTTTTAGCCATTAAGTTTAATTATTGTATTTAATCATTTAATGTGTTTAACCATTAAGTCTAGCCATTGAATTTAATCATTAAATATGTTTAGCCACTATATTTAGCCAACTATTTTCTTGCAATTTTGTAACATGTGAAATAAATGTTTTGACAAAATTTGACATTTTTTTATGGTGTAGTCTTTTGGTAAAGACTTGGTTTGTTATGGTGAAGGTGAGAGGTTCAACTCTTAACACTTGCAACCTATGTGTATGTTTAGAGGCTAGGGTGATTAGGAAAATTAATATGTTAGGTTAAGCTAAGCTAGGGTAAACTAGCCTAAGGTAGGCTAGGTTATCACCTACCTACCTACATTTTTAATTAATTAATTAACCCATTGACTTATAATTTCACTAATCAAATGATGACACATGAGGTTTTGAAATCACCTTACAACATGTCACATTTTACCACTAATCAAAAAAAATAATCAAAAGCACCACTCTAAGGTTGGTAAAAAAAACCATTCTAATCGTACTAGACTTGTTAAAATTGACTTGTCCTAAAAAACCAAAATGATTTTTGGACCCCCTATCACTTTAGAGTATTTTTTGGTTTTAAAATCTAGTTTGAAAAACTTGGAGTCCTAGTAGTGTGTAAAAGTAGAATCAAGATTATTTATGTTATTCATGCTAATTCTAATGGCTGAAGATCCCCAATTTTCCCTAATTGTAGTCTTGATATATGGAGATTCAAACGAGTGCACATTATCAACAAGTAGGACATGAAAGGAGTCTTCTTCATTTGGCAATGAACTTTGAAATCTCCTTAATTGCCACCACCTACACAATGCAAATAGGATGGGATTACAATCATGTAATTGATTTAATAATTTTTGAAAATGCCAATTGAATAATGAAAAAACATTCACCTGAAACAATTTGCTATTGTTAGAGCTTTCTAATAGTCTCTACTACTACAAACACTATAATTGTTGGGTTGTAAAAAGGCACCTGAGCTTGGATGAAACATTATAACTTTTTACACACTACTCTAGCAAAACAAGGACAATTCAAAGTAATGTTTTATGCGCACAACTAGTTTTAAATATGGCTTTTGTACCTAAGCTCTTCCTCATTTTTAACATAATCTCTTGTTCCTGCCCTTCTTGTGGAGGAGAACTTCGATCCACATTGTGTATGATAACCTCAATTTACATGTTATAAAAAACATGCAACAAAAAACCTCATGAACTTCAATAATAAACAATACCTCAACGCACTTACTAGAGCAATAAAAAACCTCAATGAATGTGCCCATTTTGAATCACCGCTACCTATATATAGTTGTTACAAGCTAGCTAGTGTTCAAGGTCCAAATGCAATGCAACTATGGGAATGTGAGAAAATGAAAAAAGAAAAAACATTGAGGGCTCAAAGTTTGATGCATGAAGGGTGAGGGGTGGGTGGAATTGTGTAGGCAAAGAAGGTGTTGTAAGTCACAATGGACGACGAATCCATTGAAACCTTACACGGTTTTGTGTAAGTTTTTGGGACCATGTGAAATTAGTTCGCTTGCATACCAAGTAAATATACTGATTTACACCTTCCCACCGTTTAGATGCCATATATATGGCTATTGGCATTTTATGCACAACACCAGTTTACACTCACTAGAACCTAAAATAATGTGGGTTTCATGTGAAACAATTTTGTTGGAAATGTGAGGTTAAGGTCAATTGAATTTGGTAATTTGGTGTGCGTTAAAAGGTATATTCTTTTTACATGGAGGGTATTTAGACCTGTGTGCAAAGGTGACTTTGAAAGATATATACCATCCTTTTGGAATTGCATGTGGCATTCTGCTTTTCATCATTTAGCCAAGGATCCTTAAAAGGTGTCAAATACAAGTAGAGGCAAGTAGGAATGACTCAAGTGTCAGCTACTACCTGCCAATTCTACCCATGTATTTTAGGAGACCTGAAAAACCTGCAAACTAACTACCATATGATCCATTATGATGTGTAGGACATTATGACTACAATGGGATGTAGTCAGAAAGGTTGATAACATACTAGTATTCATGATTTGAACAACGGGCACATGGATTTTGCACAATGGGCATGTGGCTTTACACAATGGGTATGTGTCTTTACACAATGGGTATGTGGATTTTGCACAATGGGCAGGTGGCTTTACACAACGGCATGTGGACTTTGCACAATGGGCATGTGACTTTACACAACTGGCAAGTGTATTTTGTGCGATGGGCATGTGAATTTTGCACCGTGGGCATGTGGATTTTGAACAATGGTGAGGTTAGGTAGACCCAAGAAGACCTGATCATTGTGCCTATGCAGCAGACTAACAAGTGGCAGAAAACGCCAAATTAAAAACCATTTGGTCCTGCCAAGGAAAGAGTACAAAAGAAGGTGCAACAATTCGTCGTCCAACAAAGTAAATAGTACATGATGGAGATGAAAAGCTGTAACTAATAGAGCCCTGGGCTTAAGTTACAAGCTTTGTTTGTAGTGCTATATGTAAAAATAGGATCTCTGGTGAACCAGCACCTATCCTGGAATCACCATGGTATCAGGGGATTCAAGTTTTCTTGCCTAGATACCAGCACTTTCCCTGCATGCTATCTTTTGCAATACAATTAACACCAAGCCTTGGCCAGTAGCATGCTCAAACAATAATTTACCAGATTAACACCTATGAAGTTTTCATGTAATACCAATGAATATTGATATCATGTGAAAACATCACTATACTTTTAAACTGTTTTCCATTTGAATTTTCAAGGCGACAATAACATATAATCATTTCAAACTAAAAAAAAAAAGTTATGAATCACATTGGTATCAACCTTTATTGTGCAGGTAGGTATATATGGGTAAACCAAAGTATGGATTTGGGTATAAGCCATGGTATTAAAAACCATACCAATCTGGTATAAGGTCTTGCCAATACCTAGGCTTGTATAAAATCAGCCGGTCTTTGCATTTGTTATACCTTTTTTCATAACAAACCAGCTTAGTCTTTGCATTTAGTATACCTGATTCGTAACAGACTAAGTTGGTTTTTGCATTGTTATACCCTAACTTATAATAGACCAAGCTTGGTCTTGGTGTTCATTATATTAAGATTTATATTCAAACCTAAGAAGTCTTAATTGTTACACCTAAGTCTTGGGTATTGCTTTTGATATTTAGGAACTTGCTTTACAATGCACACCTGAGTCCTGGGTATTTCTTAGGACGGTAAGGTGATTAGTAACGATGAAAAGGATGGAGTTGCAAAGTTCAAAATGTTCCACACTAAGTAAATCAGTAATGAGATTGTCATTGAGTAAATTGAGAAGTTGAACATTTAATGTGTAGGGTTTAGGGTTTGAAGAAGAAAAAGCCCTGTATAAAAATCAAGGATGAAACCCATTCATCAAAAGTACAAGGCAAAGGAGAGCACGAGTAGACACAAGCCAAAGACAAAATGAAAGCAAATAATTTTTTATATAAAATGAACCCTATGCAAATAGGACCCATGGGTACTCTAAGTGACAATCAACAATAGCAAAGAAGACCTAAGACATGAAAGGAGGCCCAAAGACATGGTGAAAACAGAGTTACTTTTACAGGTGGCAACTCTATTTTCTCTCAAACTCTAATTCCAAATATATGACTTCATATTTCATAAGAAAATGTCATCTTGATCTTATCCCTAACATCATTATTTATTTGTACCATACTCCATATCATCCAACAAACTACCCATTGCCCCAACACAACACATTTGTCCATTCTTCAAACTTGATGTTTCAAACTTTCATTCTTATTTTATGGGGTTGGAAGGCCAACAACAAACAACCCAATAAAAAAAACACGAGTGAGTCTTCCCATATCTACTTCTATACGTTTATCTGCCCATGCTATTCATTGATGTCATGTCATCACAATATTTTGCCAAAATTCGCAATGACAACAACCCAAGAGAGTCCCCGACTAGGTAGTTAGCTGGGTTCTCAATGGGAACCACTCCATCCAAGGAAGAAGACCCCACATGATGTGTTGCCAAGGAAATCATTCAAGAGGGGCCAAAGTTTGTCTTTCTTCACATATCGTTCCCAAAAAAGTTCCCAATTCCAAATACCAAATCTTGTACAAGTGTCTGCCAAAACATGGCTTTCAAATGGTTCCCTTCCAACCCATGTTCCCAAGAAAGTCATGATGAAAGAGACCAAAGTTTATGTGTTCCTTCCATTGTTGTTCCCAACGTTCCCAATGACAAACCCAACACAAAAAAGTTCAAAAGTGGTCCACTTTTTCATGTTCATGAGTGGCAGTGCTTTTTTTTGGGGGGGCAAGATTTTGCATTTTTTTTTAATGACATGAATAATATGATTTTAAACACATACAAAAAGATTTTTGTGTGAAAAAACTGGCCCTAATTTGCCAGATTTCAGAGAATTTTCTTTATCGCCATATTTCTACAACAGGTTCCAACACATAGCCAAATATGAAAGGGATTCTTAAATTTTGCCACTTTCAGAATCTGGTTTATAGCCAAATTTAGCTAAATCTTCTTGTTGATGATTGCCAGTTTTGCTGTACCACAAAATTTTGGGAAAAAATTAAAAACAAACCCCCCATAGGTAAGAAGAATGGGGGAATGATTTAACACACTATATTCTTGGATGTAGTGTATACTAATAGTGTCCCAAATAGGGGGTGTACGTGTAGACGCTCTTTATCCAGCATATTTTTTGGGGCGAATTTTCATAAAATGGCGATTCTTTTTTTTTTCAAAATGGCAAAAACTGAGTGTTTTGGGGGATTTGTTAATCATCTCCAAATTTCGAAATTTTATTAAAAAAATCAGTGTTCTATCCTAAGTTCTATAGTAGGTAGCCAAAAATATATAAGCATTACTAGGAATTTTCTTTACTTTCATATTCTAATAGCCAAATTTGGCTAAATGAAAATTTTGGTGGTTTTTTCTTGGGGATTTCTTAATTTAAAAAACCAGGGAATTTACGGCAGAATATTCTTTTTTGAAAATTATTTTTCACAAAATGGCGAAAAATCGCCACAAAAATAAAATAATTAAAAAAATAAAATCATTGCTACAGAGTCCGGAGTCCGGACCCCGTGAGAAGAAAAAGTGCGTGCGCGCTGCCGTCCCTTCTTCATCATCTTATCCTCTTTCAGCTTTTTAGTACCTTCTTCTTGCCCTTTTGTCGCATGCGGCCACCACCAACAACGACGACATCTCTTCTTCTGCAAGCTTAGTTTCAGTTCTCTCTTTTCACTTACGAGATCTCGTGCATTTAGGAACACCTCATCTTCAGACTTTTGCTTTTTTCCTTCCTTCCTTTCTTCTTTTCTCGATAGCTTTGCAATTTTTGGTTTCATCTGAATCTTTTCTTTTGTTTTTTCCTCCCTCCCCCCTTTTTCCTCCAAAACAATTCTTCCATCAGTGTGACTCACTGGAATTCCGATGTCCAGGAGATCGGGAAGCGACTTTGTGAGGACGCGGAGGAGAAGGAGGAGGAGGAAGGCAAAGATAAACAGACAGAAGCGAAGTGTTGATTTTGGAGCCGTGATGTAAACATAGCTTAATTGTTTGTATGAAGAAACACAGGATCCATCCTCCTGTTGCGCTTTTTCTTTTCTTCTACTAGCAAACTCGTATATATGTTCTTCTCTAGAGGATCTTGTTCCTTCCTGTTCCTTTTGTTGTTGGACCTGTCTGCAGTTGTTGTGATAAGCAGATGTACATAAGATGGACATGGAAGAGCGAGTGAGGGTTGCAGATCCATGGTGCGACGACAGCCTTAACGAGTCAGGAACAACGTCAACACACAACTCCTTATAGAAAATAAAAGGTGAAAGCAGATGCTCCGAATTTCCATTCCATTTGTTGTTTGCCGAGTGTTATAGGCGAGGGCAGGAGAGGGGAAGGAAGAGCATTTTAACAATGTCTGTTGTATATCAACGCTGGGAAATCGGTGGAGGTCCAGGTGGTGGTGGTGGTGGTGGTGGTGGATACAACAACAAGATGGGGCAGCGTCATGAGTATGAAAGTAGTAGTGATGCTGCTGCATCGTCAACTTGCAGATGGCAACAACAACAACCCCCGCTACATGAACAACTCCTTGCAGCAGAAGCGGGAAGAAGCACTACTACTTTGTGTTCTTCCTTCTCGGTTCAGTCACAGCGCCCGGAGTCGGTGAAAGCTTTTACTACTACTACTACTGTCTCTCGTCACAAAGGCTTCATTGTCAGATTCGACGACGCTTCCTCAAATACTCAGATCTCTGCTGCCTCCTCACACCACATGTCTGTCAACGTGGAGGCAGCACTTGCCCCTCCTCCTCTCTCAGCCGCGAAGCATCCTGTAGTTTCCTCCTCCCCTGTCTCTCTTCTTCGATCTGAGCATGAAACCCTAGATTCTGCACTGGATACCATTTTGCCTCCTACACATCAACTGGAGGCCATGGAACCCATGGAACAACATATGGAGACAGTGTCAACGAGATCAGGTGGCATTGCCAGAATGCTTGAATGTCAGAGTATTCTGAGCAGTATGCCAAATGCAAGGCTTGATACTCCTCTGCATTACAGACATATATCATTGGCATCACAGGGGACTGACAGGATGCCCAGGACCATCAAGCAGCCAGCACCAGAAAGTCTTCTGTCATCAGAGCCACCAAGTCTGTCATCTATGGAAGAGATTGCACATGAAAGTTCCTCATCGTCATCAATTGGGGATGAGTTGGATGAAGACAGTTCATGCTCATCTGATGTTGACACACAGTCTAAAGGCCCTCTTGATCAGATGAGTAGCCTGGAAAACTCACTTCCTATCAAGTAAGCAGCAGCAGCAGCAAAACCTTACATTTACCTGCTCTGCATTTCCCTTAGCTTGAGTTTGTTCATGCAAGCACAGCTTCATACTTTATGTGCTCAATTCTCTTTGCCTTTGGAACCACTTCAGATTTTTTATGCTCCCAGACTTATTGTGGACATTGATTAGCTTCAGTTTTGAAGCATTCCGAGAGAGCATTGTCAGCTGGGGAGGTTACAGCAGTTTTCCTTAGGGAAGTGCTCACCATCTCCAGATCAAGAGTTCCATTCACAGAGTCCTTTGATTGCCAACCAATTAGCCTTGTGGGCTGGATCAGCATTCCCCTCAAAAATCATCTTTCCTTTGGTTTTCATGGCTTTGACTGTTGGCTGGCAGAGCATTTGAATGTGTTGTAGGCTTGTATGTCATGTAGACTCCGAAGGACATGTCTTCATGTCTTTCCATTGCATTTTGAAACCTTTTTTGGTATATAGAAAGGGTTCTGTTGCTGTTTTCTAGACCTATATTTGGCTTATAATTCTGTAGTTATTTCTCTCTAAACTGTGTATCTGTCAGAATGATGTTGGCAAATTTTTCTTCCTCATGAGATTCTGAGAATTGGTTTTCCTGCTGTTCACCTTACCAGCTAAGGTGAAGCATCTGTGCATTGCCTTCCAATATAAGCTCAGGACTCAGTTTCTTTCTGATGGTTCCCCTGAAAATTTGGGCAGATTATTATATACTTATCTATACCCACTGTTGGGAGCTGATGAAGTCAGTGGGTATTCATGGCAGCTCACCACTGCTATTTGTGTACCTTCAAGGTGTTGTTGTGGAGATATTTTTTTGCAATCCCATAGATATATTACTTACCAACAGTATTGTATGTGTTCTGTTCTGCAGGAAACCAGGGCTTTCCAAGTTCTTTGGTGGTAAGTCAAAGTCATTCTCCTCACTAGCAGATGCAAAATCTATATCAGATCTTGCAAAACCAGAGAATCCATATGCAAGAAGAAGAAAGATGGGCTACAATTGCCATCTTGATCGACATCGGTCATATCCTCCTCTGTCACGTTCTTCTGTAACAGGCATATCCAAGAAATCAGTCAATGGCAGTAGAATTACTCTGGCAGTGGCACTTAAGTTAGGGGGTATTGATGAAGATGATAAAGAGGAGGCAACATCTCATCCAGCTTCCTCAAGGAGCAGTCTGAACACATTATTTCCTTCCAGGTCTTTCTCTCTCACAGATCTGCCAGTAGCAGGTAGCCCATCTCCTCCCTTGAGAAGAACTATTGGACAGCTCTAAACTGCCAGCAAAAGGAGATCAAATGTTCTGGATTAGTGACAAGTCCTATCTATGATGGTGCAGCAATTTGTGAGCTTCCTAGTGGCACTGACATTTGCTGCTCAGAAATCAAGGCATGCTATTATCTCCAGATGAGTTGGCGAGCTGCCTGTGCCTTTGTTTCTCCAATAATGATACTGCAGGTTTTCAAGATGATTATGGTAGCATTGCAACCTTTGGAAGGATCTGACAGTAAAGCACACAAAGAAGTGCAGGTTCTTATAGAGGACAATTTAAGGTTGTGTTGACATCAGACAGGAGCCCAGGGTGAGGAGCCTTCGTGTGTACACAGCAGACAAGGTTGTTTTTCCATCAACATACTCCATATCACAACTGAGGTGCCTTTGTCAGACCTTGCAATCTTGTGAGAGATCTCAGAGATGGTCTAGCTTTTTCACAGACAAATTAGCCTAGAATTGTGTGCAGACATTTATGGTGTTTGGGGGTGTAGGTTCGGCATTATCTGAGGGCAAGGGAATCCATGAGTATGTTGGATCTTGTTTGTTGCACAAGTGAAAGATCTCACATCAGCAACGGTGCTTCCATCAATTGTAATTGTTTGTGGTTTGTTGATACAGGTAGTGAAACCTTTCCTGCAGGTGGTCAATGACCTGTGGGTTGCCAAGTTACTAGAACCTTATTACCCTGCTGAGATTAGTGGGGTTCTTAAAGACTCCTTGGGAGTAGGTGGCCATCAAACTCTTGAATCAATGAAGAACAGACAAATCTCCTCCTTGTTATTGCAGTATTTATTTCTCAACTCTTCATACCAAGACCAACCTATCAGATTTGAAAGCTAGAAAGAAAGTTCTAGTGAAAAACTTATTTGATAGGATGTGTAGGTCCCATATATTGGTCTTTTGTTGGTTCAGAGCTCAGCCCATAATTTCAAATATATTTGGTTGAAGAATAAGACTGAGATTAGGTCTGTGGAGTCTCAGCTGCAGTTTTATCTTCCTGACCAGTTTTACTGTTAGATAACTTGTTCCTCTTGGTTGATCAGTTAATTTTGAAACAGTCATACAAGGGGGACTTATTGGGCAGTCTTTTTAGCTACTTCTACCTTGTTTCCTTATGTGTCTGATTTTTTGGATTGTCTTATTAGGGCTAATTCATGTCCGGGCTTTTTTCAGAAGTTATGCTTGATAGTAAAGTTTGTAGAACATCTATTTATTCTATGATATCCCTGATTTCTTCAACTTCATGTACCTGCACATAGACTCTGTTGGCTGGTGGCATATACCTTAAAATCATTTTGTGAGCTTAATTTTACTTCTAACGGGCTTCTCTTGCAATTTCTTGGAATTTGCAATATCCCAAGATTCCAAAGGTTGAAGCATTGACATTTCTGACAGGTGTTTTCAGCCAGAATATACAGGTCTTAAAAGTATTTGTGTGCCTCACCAGGATTTCAATAGTTTAGACTGCTATTCCTCTGAAGTTCTTTCTCTCAAAATTTTCTTTCTTCACTCTATTTGTTGTCTTCATTTTTTTGGTGGGATTTTACATTTGTTGCAAGTTTCCCTTTCTCCTTCTGTTTGCTTTTATGTTCCTCTTTCTCTTTGGGGTTTTGTCTTCTCTTCTCTATCATGTTTTGTTCAGCACACTAGCATCATGGCTGAGTTTTCCCATTACTGCCAGTCTTGTGACAGTAACTCATTACATTGGTTAATGTTTGACATTAGCCCACACCCATTGCTGGAAACTGATAAAGTCAGTGGGGATATCATGGTAGGTGGTTAATTGTTAATTCCATAGATGTTGCTCTTGCAGGTCCCTAAACATGTATATGACTGTTGCTGTTGTTCAAACCATTCCTCAATTGTGTTTTTGGCCTTGTTTTGTCTTTTCTTTAGGGTTGGCTTTCCTTTTTTCAAGCTTGCTGATTGGTTGCTCTTCTCTTATCAGATCTGAAATATCCATAACCATGTAATTAGGTCACTTGTCAATCCTTTTCATGTTGACTTAAATGGAAGTGTTTAGAAATTCTCAGTACTTATGAATTCCTGACAGTATATTTGTTGATACATGGGCTGGTTAGTGTGAAAGTGTATATTCAGATGTGCTGTAGAAAGATCGATTTATTTGAGGTGCATATGCAAATAGGGTTTGACTCAGTGTGGGATTCTGAGGGTTGGTGCCTTGGTACTCCTCCATGGCAAATGCTAAATGGGCCTGTTGCTGACAATTTATACTGTCCTTGAAGGCTGAAATCCATTAGGGACTTCAACACTTTGACAACTCCATGAAGATTGATTTTCATAAACTGAGAGCCTGATGAAGTTTACTAAATACAAGGGGATTGCTTACTTAATTTTCTTGCTGCCTCTTATCGCTGCTTGCATTTCTTGCATCAATTATGCTGTAGTGAGGAACATTGTATGTAGAAATGCAAGGATGAAGGGTTGAGCAGAAGGATATACTCCAAACCATATGGAACAGGATTCTGTAGCAGAAGTTGTGAGGACTGATTGCTTGAATTCTAAGACTATAAGCTTTGATAAGCAGTAAGGTGAGTGTTGTTGATATGTTTTATGTGGCATGTAGCATTGGCTGCATCCCAGATTGGTGCATTGGATTGTGATGAGCTCAACCTCATTATAATGTTTTGCATGTGCCAAGGCATTGATAATACTACTGTGATTTTTCCACAGGCTACTATTGGTGTCCAGGATGTGGAGCTGTGTAGCAACATTATCAAATCTGTTAGGTGGGTGATCCTCTGAAACTACAATTTGAGGCAGGAGTATTGGGCTCAGCTAAGCATATTATCTCAATGCTAGGGGCCCCTGTGGGACAGAGGACCAGATGCATATCCACCAGTAGAAAGTGGTGTTGGACAGAATGATCATAGATCCTGAGGAGTGTAAACAATGCAAGAGAGGCAATGGAGAAGACAACCCTTCAGGTGCCTGTGAAGGAACTAGAGTGGGATGGGGGACAAGGAAACTTAGAGGGTAGGGAGAGTCAAGGCAGGTGGAGGGGGTTCAGTAAGTGATCTGTGGAGCCTCTGTGGACTGGGAGAGCTAATGCGAGATTGGAAATGAAGGGATGGAGTCAGAGCCAAAGAAAATCATGCAGACTCCCCTATGGTGCTTTCTGTCCAGTAGACATGCCTTACCCCAGCTTTCATTGATTCACTCAATGAAAGATGGATGTTTTTTTCTCAAATTCACTAAGCTTGTGTTAACGAGTGAGCACCTCAATGAGAAGAGGTTGAAATCTTTTAATCCCTATCTGCCCTGCAAGTTTCAGCTCAGAGAACTGGAAACTTGAACCTGGTAGCAGAAGGATTCATAAATTTGGGCTAGCACAGGAGACATGTATGTGAATCCTTTAATATCCACCAAACTTGCTTCCATCATATAATTGTGCAAAATACTTGTATGTCACACTTAATTTATTTGTGACTTAGTGAAGGAGGGCAAATGAGTACATTCACTTCAATGTGGGTTATGAGTTCACATCAATTGGGAACCTCCTACCCTCCTCCGTTTTTAACTTTTCTTTGGGGAACACAACAGCAAACTTGATGACAAGTTGTTGGTAGAACCTCAAGTTAGGCCCAATGGCAAAAGGACATGGTATGTCAACTGCTCACTAGGATTTTTGAACCTGGGACCTTTGATATCAAATAGGGGCCATACCACTCAGCTGTCACCCTTGGGGACATCATTTGAACAATTTGATGGTTACATTCAAGCTTTGTGCTTATCATGACAGATTACGGACTTTTCCCATATTTCTTGACATTGTTGGAAGAATCCAAGTAAACAATCTTAGGATGTGTGTCAAATTCCATCCCATGCATGGATTTTTGTAATTTTAATGAAGGCCAACAAATTGGTCTTTCCTCTATGAGACAAAAAATAGAATGTAAGAGCAAATGTCATTGGCATAAGAACTTCAAGTTTTGATTAGGTGTTGTGGAACACACAAGAAAAAGTAAAGAGCAAATGCAATTGGCATACAAAATTTAAGTTTTGGTCATGTGTGGGAAGTACAAGACTTTGAGAAGGTGAGAACAAAGTTATTGCAAGTATTAAATAGCAAGATGAAGAAACAAGTTTTGCTTCAAGTTTATTTAATGAACTTACACACACCATATTGTTAGCAAGAAGCTTTCATCAAATCCCTTGGTTCTTGGACTATGTCCAAAAGGAGATTGTTGTGACAATGAACAAGAGTTCAAAGAGGAGAATCTCATCTTAACCTTCAAGTTTATCCAATGAACTTGCACAAACCATATTGTTAGCAAAAAGCTTTTTCATCAAATCCATTGGCTTTTTGGACTATGTTCAAAAGGAGATTGTTGTGACAATGAACAAGAGTTTGAAGAGGAGAATTTGATCTAAACCTTTGAAGAAGGGGTGCAAGGATAGGTGCCACTACAAATAATTCAGCCAAAGACATCTAAAAAGGTGATGGTACTAAGGCTAACTATGGTGTATTTAAAGCATTGGGATAACAAGGAAACAATGAAGCCCTTCATGGATGTTGCTTAGCTTGTAGAACAAATGGTTGGAAACAAATGTGAACAATGTGGAGTGAGCCTAGTTGAGCTCAAAGTGATGGTGGAACCAACAACACAATTTGGTATTCAAATCTAAGAGGCTTTGGATAAAGGATCTAGGAGTTGAACACCTTTCCTATGTCCACACCACCATCACATTAACCCTTATGAATGGAAAAGTTTTGAGCACATTTAGGTCTTGTTTTTAAGGTAGGGTATTAAATTCCTTTGTCATTCAAGAGATGGAATTGTAATTTTCAAAATTTTGGAATTTCACATCTTTGAATACAAAGCTAAATTCGACAATTTTTGGAGGTGTTGAATTATGGATTATAATGAGTTTCATGTGATAATAAGGGTGATTTGAATTGTGATTTACTAATGTTGGTGATGGAGTCACATGATATCATGGGCATTTGATGCATGTGAATGTGTATTCTTATTCATCAACTTTCATTTCTTTAATAAGCATTCTGAGGTTCTTATCTTATGTTGGCTTTCAAATGGGACTTTTGGACTCATCTTAATGTAAGCCTTACCATTTGTTAAGGCCCTTTTCATTCCTCCCCTTCCCTTGCTACCTTCTTTGTTCTTGGTGAAGGTTGTTCAACCCTCTACCCCTTTAAAAGTTATTCATTTGATTGTTTCATCTCCTTTGTTTTTCCCTTGTGCAATTTCAATTTCCTATCTTATCCCCTTTCCTCCATCCTACCCATCTAAAGCTTGTCGAGCACATAGTTGAATTAATCCTTTGTCAAATGTTGAAAGTAAAATTGAACCATTTCTTAATGTGATGTCCCTTATTTTGGTTGTGGGGACCTATTTACATATCATGATATGCTTCATCACAAAAAGAAGTTGTCAAGCTTTTAAGGGCATTTTTTCAACATGTGTGAAGGTCACTTCTACCTTTCAAGCCCTTTCATTCCCCCTTCAACATTGGCTTTATTTATTTATTTTTTGTTTTCTTTTAAATTGTTGAATTCAAAACATATTTTACATAGTTGCATGGCAACTTTTTTTTTTTTCCATACTTCAATGTCTTCTCCTTCCAATTCAAAACGAAATGAATGTGCATAAGGAAATTTAAATGCATTTGTAATGATTTAAAAAAAATTTGCAAATAGATACAAGTTCAACATATATTATGCACATGTCCCTTTACTATAATAATACCTCAAAACTAACCCCCTTCCAAAGGTGCCCCCACCCTTTCTACTAACCTTTTTTTTGGCTGTCTTGGTTGAAATTTAATCTTGGTGCATAAAAAAATATATGTTTGTGTAATTAAAATGTTTGTTTTTTTGGCCCCAACCATGACATCATTGAAAATTGTCAATACATTGCAAGTTTTTCACCTCTTATATTTCTACCCACCACATGTAATTTTTTGATTATAGATAAGGACTTACACTTCTCCTTGGATTGTTTTAGGTCATCATTGATCTGATTGTTTCACCTCTTAGTTGAAGGGGCATCAAACATTGTATTTGAACACTTCCAAGATTCTTTTGACCTTAAAGATTTGACCAATGGTTTTCCATGATTTTTCCTAGTGCGTTTGTATGTCACCACAAGTTGTATCCTTGAATGCATTGTTCAAGCCTTTGGGGTCACACAACTTTTAGTGTTGGCCAAACCTTTTGGAAGCATTTAATAAATTGTAGTGGGTCAAAGCTACGTACCTTTAGTTTCATGATGGATTATTAGTTCCTTCATCCCCCTTTCAATTTGATGTTGTACTTACAACATGGTGTGAAGCCATGGTGCATGATGTTTGAACAAGTTTAGATTTTTTCTTTAAGTGAATGGTGTTGCAAATAGATGTTGCAATTATTTTCAACACTATTTTTCATAGGGTTATATTTTAAAAGCTCCATGTGATAAGTTGTTAATCATCCCAATTCATCTCTTTCATTTACTTACTTTATGTCTTGTGATTTTAAAAAAATTTATCAATTCATCTATTTATCTATTCATTTTATACCCAATAGCTTTTTTTTTCTTTAATCGTCACTCCCTTTTAGAAGACTTGACAATTATCCATTCTTCAATTGGCACACATCAAGGCAATCCCCTAAATGGGTTTTTTTTTCACGATTGTTCATTTATAAAACCATGCACAATTTAGCAAACATTTTTCTTTCATGTTTATTTTCTTTAGTGGTTGATGACAACCACATCACTTTCCTTACCTCCATTGTTCTTCATGTTTTTTATCATTTTGCATCCAAATTGAATTTGGTGGGGTTGGTAATTTAACTTTGCAAATGCATAACATAGTCCTTATTTAGTTTGCATGTTGGTTCCTCTTTTCTTATGGGTTTCTACAACCCTTCAAAAGGTTTTGGGCATTCCATTCAATTCCTCGTCATTTGCCTTCTTTTTTCTAGGATGCCTCAAATAAATGTGTGCACCATGTAAAATCACTCTTCATGAGGTCAAAGGATGTCTAGGTGGATTTTGGGATCCTCTTTCAACGTTTTGCCCAAAAGTCATCTTCTTTTTTCATTATTTCCCCATAATCTTAAAGTTTCAATGCTAATTAATCTCTTTTGATACAACCTTAATCTTGGTTTTATCATTTTGGAATGGCTGTTGGGCTTGGGTTTTGAAAGTGTTTAAATGTTCTTTTAGTTTGTCAATAAACTATTCTCCCTCTTTGTAGAAGGGGGATAAATTTCATTTATGCCAATGTCATTGCCTTAGTAACATATTTCGAAATACCCTAATGGCCCCAATCATTGCATTTAAATTCTTGCAAAACCATCATCCATTTTTTTAAAAAGCCCTTAGTTCAAGTCCCTTTTCAATCCAAGCCCACTTGAAGTCGATGTACAACCTTTTCCCTTTAACAACACAAACCTACATTTTACTTTTCAAATAATTTTCAAAGAAAGGAGCAGATCATCTTTAGGAGACCATTTTAAAAAGTTTGCATCTGCATTATTTTTCTAGCATCACTTGGAAACAAGTCTTCAAATCTTCATTGTGTCTACTTGAAATCTTCCAAAGGCCCAAGTTCAAGTGCTTAAGTTTTCACTTGCCTAGTCATTTCATAATTTCATATGGCATTAAACATATTTTCTTCAACATTATGCATTAAGTTGAAACTCCCCAATCCGACAACTCATGGCCTAATATGTTTGCATTCATGATCAACTTATAGATTCAATTGGGATACAATTTCCTTGATGTTCCCACTGTAAGGGGGAATGCATGACAACTCACAATATTGTTTATAATACTTTTGCTTCCATTGCCAAAGGTATAAGATTTCATGTTTTACATTAACATATTCATGTCTTCTCATTGCCTTCCCTTAAGTCTTTGATTCAATGGGTCAATATCATGTTCACCACATATGGTGCTCACACTTTAATTGACTTCATTATTGTTAATCCCATTCAAACACATTTAGTTTTGTGTGAATTGTTGTTTCTTGGGGAGTGGTTGCAATGATTGCAACTTAAGCAAAAGATGGATTATACCATGATCAACACCTTGGTGATGTGTTTTTTCCTTTTTCCATAAAAGTATTTGGGTGTTCACACCAAGAAACAAAATTTTCATCAATGTGCTATCATGGCATGATTAGTCAAGAGCTCTAGAGCCGTCCTTTGGTATTTTTGTGTTCATTTTATATGCAAACAATGTTAATAGATCTTTAGATAATTCATGCTACCTCCATTTTGAAATGAGTCTTTGTTGTTAGGGAAGCCTTTGTAGGTTAGATGATTTTTTGGTTTTCCACCTTTTTATTTATTTAATTGGTTTCATGTAACAATTGAAAACCTTAGGACATAAGTTTTTTTTTTGGTCTCCTTTGGTAGGTCCCCATTTCTTCTTTTTGTGGCCCCCATTTGTTTGTTTGTGTTTTTGGGTGTTGTTTTTTGGTTAGACATTGGTTTTTTCTTGTTATTCCTTCCATTCCCCTTTTGGGCAGGTCTTTTAATTTTTATATGACTTGGCAAGGTTTCATCACTTCAACTACAATTCATAGAATTATCATAGAATTTTATACTTTAAACATATCTTTTTACAAAATGTTGTGAAGATAGGTAATGGTTCAAATAGATTTTTTTTCACAAAAATACAAAAATTTCAAATTGTAATGAAATGAAAATCTTATGATGTCATCTTTGTGAATGATTTTGGTACATTTGTAGTGTACCTTTGAACAAGAATTTGATGAATATACCAATATGGGCTTGAAATTTTCATGAAATGCAATTGAACCTTATTTGCACATTTTACCCACCTATGCCTTCATATTGTGATCAATAATTCATTTGTCCAGCCATAATGAATTTCACTACCAATAAACATGTGGCCTTTATGATATTTTAATGTGACTATTTGATGCATGTGACTAATAGTTGATTTAACATGACAAAATCATTCAAAGATTTAATAGGTGGAATTTTAGAATTTGATTGATGTCAAATAAAACTTGACATTGTATTATCATCTTCAAACTGTCATTTAAAATGAACATAAATGTATGTCATTGAATGTTAACATTTAGTTCATTGACATAGAAAATTTTCACATTTAATGTGAAACTATCTATCTTATTTCATTTGAGCTATGTGTTGTTGCACATTACTGTTGATGATTGAAAAAAAAAATTTTATGTTTTCATATGGTTTTCAATAAATTATCATTATTTATGTCAATTTCAAATTTAATCCAAATTAATATACATTTCATGGACAATTGTTTTTTCATATCCACTAGTGTGGTGTATGCTGTTGGCCCAAGTGCAAACTTGTCCTCAACTGATTTTTACCATTGAAGATTCAAATAAAATTTTAAAAACCAAGCACATTCTCAATCCAAATCTTACCAAATAAATTCCATTAAATCTTGCTCATCAAGATCTTACCAAGAACACCAAAGGCACATTTCAATTCCTCAAAAAAATAAAAATCAGCTATGATTTAATTTAATTTTCAGTGAAAAAATCATTCAATATTCAAAAACTTTTGCACTGGAAGTCCAAACACCATGAGACCAAGCCAATGCACCCCTCGTCTCGAGAGCTTTCCAAAGAGACCAAGAACACAATTTGAATCCTCCCAATTCAATGGATCTCATTGGTACAAAACAAAACAAACAAACAACCTTCCTTCATAGATAAATGTTGATGGACAAGGGAAAAAATGAGGTAGTTATAAAATGGAAGTAGTTTTTAGGAAAGGTGGGAGATAGTTATTAAGATAGTTAATAGGAAAATGAAGTAGTTATGAAGAAAGAAATGAAGTAATTAGGCTTAAGAATGAGGTAGTTATTTCTGAGATTATTTTTGGAATGGTCCATGGATGACCATAAAAAGAATTCTTTTAAATCCTTTATATATTAATTTCAATTACTCATCATTAGAATTAAAATAGGTTATGATAAGGTGAATATATCTCAATTTATTTTTTGTTAAATGGTGAATTTAAGTTGGTGGATAAAATTGATTGTTTGATTTCAAGGTTATAATAAAGTTGTATTATGATTTTATTTCAAGTTTTTTCAAATTGAAATTTTTATTAATATCCTTTTTGAACATGCTAAATCTTATCTTTTTTAATGACTTGGTAAATATATTAACATGTTGGTTTTAATTGCCACATGCTCAAGATTTGATTTTTTTCCTCACAAATGATAATGGGATTGCAATATGTTCAATCCTATTATAATGAAATACAAGATTCCATTTTGGATCCAATTTTGATTGTCACAAAAAAGGTAGTCATAGAATTTTCAACTACACCATTTCACGCGATAATACTTATAACCAAATGGTCTCTTTCACATTTTCATTGAAAAGTAATACTTTCCATTTCTAAAATAGAACGTTACAATAGGTGGCCTCTTTGAGCTTCAATTGATGTTCCCCTCTTTTTAAAGTGAAATTTTTTGTTTGAAATCAACCTCCTTTTTTTAATAATCCTTAGGTCCAAGTGAAGTTTATGCATCCTTGAATCACATTAGCATCCTCCTTTTCATAGAACATTCCAAAATCTTGTGTCCCATTTAGGTAACATAACATATGTTTGATAACTTCAAAGTGAGTATTTGTTGTAACATTCATAAATCTATTAACCATCATAGTTTTTAAAATTATTTATGTATCATAAGTAGACTAATTTACCTAACATAGTTCAATAAAGTGTTGAATCAATTTTCATAAAAACTCCAAACATCCATCACAAGAATAAAACATCATATAAAAAGGTGTAAACAAGTTTATATTTTGCCATCGCAAACTAATTAAAAATGTTAACAATGAAATGATGTTAAATCATAAATATAATCCTTGTTGACATGTAGAAACATCATTGCTATATATAATTTGAGAAATCCAAATTCGTCATTTCAAACTTTTATTATAGAATTTTGTTAATTTTAGTCACAAACAAATCATCCACACATGGTGCTAGGATAATTTTTTTACATTATTCTATCATGTAGTATAGGTTATAGTCTATGCATCTATTTTTAGGCCTTGTTATTTCAATTATGTATTATTGTTTGTATATTGTATATTAATAATTTAGCAAAGTCCTTGGAAAACCTTAAATTTTTTTAAAACTTTGGTTTTTACCCCTTTATTCACAAATCCTTTTGGTTGATTCAAGTGATTATTTTTTCATGTAGGTCTCCAGTAATAAACATCATTTTTAAACATAAAAATGAAAGATATGATATTTATTATGAGCAATTAGTGTTCCAATTCAACAAATTGTGTTTTATTTAATAATTGAAACAACGATTTTTTTCAAAATCCAAACCTTTCATATATGTTTAATCGTATAACTAAAAATCATGAATTTGTTTACTTTGTTAATTTTATAAAATCATTTTGCACTAGTTGGTTGTTTATTTGTAAGTAGATCGACTAATGTTGATGTGTGGTTTTTTTAATTAAACCATATTGTTGTTACATTGCATAAAACCCACCCATACTGATTAGTTATTTAATTAAAACTTATCAATTCATCAATTGATGTAATTAATGCAACATAATCATTTAAGTTTTACATGTATTTCAGTTTCATAATAAAAAAGAATCATAATTATTATTGTAACCCTAACGTTGGGCTTGCGACCAAAACAAAGGGCTTGTAAGGTTGTGGGCCAAGAGGGAAGCTTAGGAGTCACGCCGCATGTTCCCGGAATTGTAGGAAAGTGTGACGAAATGAACTTTCACACTTCCAAAGAGCTTCCACTTTGGGAGTTGGAGTTATAATGGACTTTCAAATTTAAAAAAAATAATTATAGAGGTCAAATTTCAATGGATTGAAGATTTTTTTATATCATTGGAAAGCTCTTGGAGTGTAGATGTCTAAAATGGGCTTGCATAACCCATTTGAACATCTGAAACACAAGTTATGGCTAAAAGAAGGGCCAAACATCAAATTGACAATTTGACTCCTTACCACTAAAAGTTAAGAATCACCCCAATTTCTTCGCGTGTAGGTGGCATGCAACATATCATTGAAAAGTTCTTGACGAGGGTTACAACTTTGCTTGGGACTTCATATCAATCAAAGGTTTGCACGCAAAATTATGGGCCTACAAAGTTGTGGGGGTCCCAATTGTGAGAATTTCGGGACTCCCACTTAGGAGTTCCAAGACAAAATGCCATTTGGATGTGGGCGTTGTGGAGACGCACAAAATATATTATAAGGGTGAAGGTGGTGGCTTCCTTCAAGTTCGGGTCGTGGTGAGCCTTATGAGTCTGGGTTTGCCTATGGCTCATCCTAGCACCAAAAATGCTCCAACTATGCACTAACCAACTTGTTGTTTGGTTTTGTGTAGGTCCGTGTGAGTGATTAAGTGCTTGTCATTCTTCCTAGTCCTATTTCGAAATTCTAGCACGCCCCTCTACCCCCAAAGTGTTGCGAGCTAGGGAACATGTCCCCAATTCTTTGTTTTTTTGTTGTTTTCACTTCAGATTCGCCTTTGAGTCTTTCAAAGAGCTTGGGAGCACATCAATTACACAAATGTGTATATTGTTGGGATATCACCCTTGCCATGTGGATTTGGATTTGATGACCAATATACATTTTGAAAATAATTCTTTAGCATGGTAAACCTTTTGAATTTTCAAGCAATGATGTGTGATTAATGTTTTGTCAGTCAGTATGCAACTCTTGTTTTGGCACTATTTCATATTATTGGTTTGTATTAAAAAGGAAGCTCTCCACATGGACTCATGAAGGTTGAAGATTTTTTTGGATAGTTTAATGTTCCTTAATATCATGCAAGGAAATTTTGTTGATTACGTCAAAATGTTGAAGGTTTGAAACTTGAAATGATCAGTCACATAACATGATCTTATCAAATGTGACATTGTTATTAAGAATGATATATATTTTTTGAAGGTGATGTCATTTAAATTGTTCATCATAACCTACCATGATGGCTTCAAAAGCACAAGGATGTAATCTACTCTTTTCATGCTTGGGAATATGGATATATATTTTACATTCAAAGCCACTAACATGGCACAAATTTAATTTCATTTTAAAAAAGCATTTTTCTAATGTGATCATGGCTATGGATCAATAAACGGAACATCAACTCTCAATCTATAAGTTGGAGTGTTAACAACTTTGATCCATAGATGATTAAGAACCTTAAATTCAATCATTAAGGTCTTTACTTTATTGATTCATTTAGCCCCTTCATAATTTGGATATAGAGTTATGTTAATTAGGATTTTATCATGTCTTATTGTGGAATGATATGAACAAAATATTACTCACATATTCTCTCCTATGATTATCAGTATATAGATAATGAATTTTCTTATCATGTTAAACCCAAGCAAATTTTGCATCCAACCTCCACACAAGTTGAGGTCAAGACATGGATGTTGCTTGTGGAATACTCCACATACACTACATCTATTGGAGTATTGCAATGTACACACATCATGCACAATGTTATTAGTTATTACCACCTCCTTCATCAAT
>OY998147.1:4556374-4762696 GCA_963921925.1 Sphagnum tenellum | reverse complement strand
CAGATACAGTTTCACAATTTGAGTTGAGGTGCTTGATATTCCAACTATCATTCCTTATTTCCCTTCTGTATGTAGGAAGGACATGGAGAGATCTGTGTTGTGATTATATTGGGAAATCTTGTAGGCCTTTTTCGAGAGCAGTTCTCAATATGTTCTCAAGTTTTGTGCTTACTTATGTGGCCCAAGTTTTGTTACAACAAATTTGAAATCACAGATCTCATGTGTTCTTTCTTAAGGAATTTTTGTTCCATTTGCATTCCTATGTCAATTTTAGGCAACAACTTTTTGAATATGTAGGTTGTCAAGGGGAATAGAGTGGGTCTGATGGTGTTGGAGCTTGAAGATTCAATGATGAAACTAACATATCATCTGGGTGGATTTATTCTAGGGATTTTGCAGCTTCCAGACAGAGGCCAATTTGGGAACCATGGAGCAGGGGCTTCGCAGATGTTGCAGGTATTCATTGTGAAATCAGTTCCAGAATTTTCATTTTCCACATACATAGGTGTCTGTCAATGAGCAAATCACATTCTTATCTTTGCTTCCTGCATATCAGTAATATTGTCATTTCTTGCAGAACATAGATCAACATGATGATGGTTGTTTTGAGCCAATTGGACCTTTTCTCTGCACCTTAGATGAATGGTCCCCCTTCTTGCAAATGAGATGATTGTACCCTTGGAAGTCAACATGTTTGTGGTTGTTGAAATTTTGATCCATTGGTTCTTATTCTTTTGCTCCACATTAGTGTTCTGTCAAGTCCAGGTTTTCTTGGGGCACAAGTTGTGTACAAATCTTTGCTGATTTGCTTTCATCCTGGGTTTTTTTCCTCCAGTAGAATAGCTGCAGGTCACATAGATAGCACCATAGCTACCCTTTCCTACTGGATGTTATGGGGATCCCCTGGATTTGATATTTGTAACATTATATCATGCTTTGCGTTTGAGGACTGGATTTGGTTCCAGATGGTTGCAATGGCTTTATTGGAACAAAATCTTATGAACTGCAGAGGATAGTCTGTTAACTCCTATTACACATCTGTTGAAGGTGACTTCAACCATCTGTTTTTGAATGGCAGGGGGCCCTGGGGAAATTGTCATCCCATTCATGGGAGACTCTGTACCAGATGGGGTGATTGCAGCCATTCTCAAAAGTAAGCAGTATGAATTCAGCCCAGAATGCAGTTTGTATGTACCTGCCTCTTTATGTGCCTGTGCATGTTATCAGTTGTAAGTTATTTCAATGTTGCTCCACAATGGAGTGGGAACACTTTGTACTTCAGAGGTGTGTAATGAAAGAGAGGATTCTGGTAGATTTTGTTCTTTATTAAGTTGTTTGAGCCACACATTCAATTAATGGTATTTTGAATGTGGGGTTCCAGAGCCTGGGGATGCTGTGGCTGTTGATGAGATAATTGCTCAAATTGAGACTGATAAGGTGTGTTACACTGCTCTCTTGGCTTTCATCCTATCTTTGCTTGGCAAGTCATCTACACATATAGCAGAGGCGTTGGACAAATTTTTATGAGTAAAATTTGAGAAAAATGGTTGTCAGTTTTTCGGTTCAGTTGCCATGTGTTTCCTATAGCACTAACAGGACTGATGGTCTAAACAGTGCTTTTGATGTTTTACATCAGGTCACAATTGATGTGCGGAGCCCTGTTGCTGGCAAAATTGAATCGGTACAGATGTCATGCCTCTTGGGGACAATTTGTCAGAGAATAAATTATATCCTGTTCCAAGGATTGGTTTCTATTTAATTTTTCATGGACTTCACTTCAGAGTCTTTTAGGAACATATCAGGATAACCTTGAATCTTTTGTACCTTGGCACATAAGATGGGAATCTCCTATGATCAACTCAGTCCACCATTTGGCATACCTTTTTCACAGATGAGCAGTCTTGGCTGATCATTATGGAATTGCTATCCATGAAAAAGTACACAAGTTTGATCCATGCTAGGCTTTTATATGATAAACACAGATTGTTGCAAAGGAAGGCGACACAGTCACTCCTGGAACAAAAGTTGCAAATGTGGCTATTGGAGAGGAAGGGGCAGTGTCAACACCCTCCCCACCCCCACCTAAAGAAGAAAAGGTGGGTCCTCCACCACCAAAGGCAGCAACTCCACAACCACCTCCTCAGGCTCCACCCAAAGCTCCAGTGGAATCGGTACCAGCACCTGGATCTTTCAGGAGCCAATCTCCCTCAGAAGTGCACCTTCCACCTAAAAGTGGAGAGCGGAGGGTGAGGGCTTTTTTTGTATTTTGATTTGCTGTTTTGTTGAGAACTGGATGATCTCATTGTCAATCTGCATATTTTGTTAATTTGAACTCAGGAGGATTAAATGTTTTCTGTTGTTAGTCCTTAGTCTCCACTAGTCATTTGTTTGGTGGTGCTTTCCATGGCAATTTGATTGTTTCCTGATCAACTGTGACATATTGTAAATCTGCCAGATTCCAATGACGCGGTTGCGGAAACGGGTGGCCACCCGGTTGAAGGACTCCCAGAATACGTTTGCGCTGCTTACAACCTTCAATGAAATTGACATGTATGGATTGGCTTTTCATCTCAAATGTAAACAGTGATGGTCTGTCTGTGATGTTGTTTTGCAAAGATTTATTGTATTTGCAACAAGAATGTTCATTTGGTTATGACATTGTGGCGCTCAGCATATGGTTATGTAATTGTTAGTTTGATGCCATGGGTGTATGAACATATGGTAACCCTTCCCTCCCGAAGGTTGCTCTGCATTTTTCTTAATTCAGGCTTTTTCAGAGCCAAGGACCTGTAGATTTTCTTGGTATTTAGTTTTCTGCAAACCTCAAGGGGGCAAGTTGTGTAGCCTTCACACAGGGAAAGAGGGTGATGTAATCTGTATATTATTGTTGGACATAATCTTCTGGTTTGGATGAGGTGGATTTCAGGACCAACTTGATGGATATGCGTGCTGAATACAAGGATGCATTTCAAGAGAAACATGGGGTGAAGTTGGGTTTCATGTCTGGGTTTGTGAAGGTGGATACTATTCAACATTTTTCCTGTCATATCAGAGAAACTCATTATGCCATTGTGTTCTCTATGTATCTGGTTGCCAAGTTCTTAAATTATGGGAATAGACTCTCTGTTCAGACCTAGGAGTTGGTTTTCTCAAAGAAAGATCATTGTGGCTTATTTACAGAAGCTGATGATTATGGTGAGAAGTTATGTGGTTTTTTTCACTGCAAAGAGTGGAAAAAAACTATATATGAGGGGAATGATGCCTTGTGACTTGATTGAATTGTTGAGATTACATGTGATTTATGGTTTGGCTTTCTGTTGGAGATGTGAAGGCAGCAGTGAGTGCGCTTCAGCAGATTCCTACAGTGAATGCTGTAATTGATGGGGATGATATCATCTATCGAGACTATATTGACATTAGCATTGCTGTTGGTACAGCCAAGGTGAGAGAACTACCTCTGTAGCTTGTGCTTGGTCCGCTTCCTGTAACCAAGTGGTGAATAAAATGACAATGAACCAAGGCTGTTTCTTTGCTTTTGGTGGCAGGAAGGAAAGAACCTAGGTAAGCAGGAAAACATAGTTTTTTTCAGAAAAGTGCCCTAGTTTGTATGAGGGTCTTTTGTGGAAGCAATTCTCTGTGTGGCTAAGCTGCTGGTACCGTGTTGTAGAAAATTCTGAGAACTTGTTGGGATGGGTCTCATATTGACTGGATTGGGGGTTAACTCCTTTTCTTTCAGCATAACAAGTGCACTTTGCATGGGCAGGGTCTTGTGGTGCCTGTTATCCGCAGGGCAGACCAAATGAACTTTGCCCAGATTGAGAAGACAATCAACACACTAGGGAAAAAGGCGAATGATGGCAGCATTTCAATTGATGATATGGCTGGTGGCACCTTCACCATATCTAATGGTGGTGTCTATGGTAGTCTTATCAGTACGCCTATTATTAACCCACCCCAGGTAGATGCTGCCAAAAACACATCTTCTCTGACTGTTCAGTTCCATTGGTTGACAAGTGTGTGTTGGACAAACTTAGATTGTATTGCAGTGCTGACAAAAGGAGTTGATTTTTCGAAAGTCAAACTCAAAAGGACTTGCACTGCTTCATTGTGTTGCTTTGTTGTCAGTATCAGGAGTATATTGTCCCCTCTTTTTGTCTTGATAATCTGGAGTGGTGGGTCTTGCATGAGAATTGAGGTTTTTCTAAGCATCGGTAATATTGTCTCAGAGAAATGTATGGTGTGGTATGAAAGAAAGTTAAGGAATGGTAGGAAAATGCACTGCAGCCTTGGAATCCTTCATTTCCTCGCATGCATCTAACCTATTACTCTTAGTCAGTCTCAATTTCAAGTATTCTCTGAATGAAGAGTGCACTTGGTGAGTGCCAAACTTGTTTGCTTCCAGAATTGAGTATGGTGAACTAGGTGGAAATTTGTTTTCTCCATCCTGTTGATCCTGACCCTGAAAGTGTGTCTTAAGTTGTCTTTAAGAGCAGTGGATGGTTTATATGATTGAGAGTTGAGAAGAACAGACTTTTAGGAATTAAACTTTATAATGATGTTTTGTAGTGCATCATGTGTTGAAATTGATTGTTGGTATTTGTGTTTATTGATACAGTCAGCAATTTTGGGAATGCACTCAATCCAGAAGCGTCCAGTGGTAGTTGGCAAAGACATTGTAGCCAGACCCATGATGTATGTGGCTCTCACTTATGATCATCGACTCATTGATGGTCGGGAAGCAGTTCTCTTCCTCCGTGCAGTAAAGGACAATGTTGAAGATCCTCGCCGCTTGCTTCTTGATCTCTGAGGCCTTTGCCAAATGCAGTGGTTGGTCACCATGGAAGAGGCAAATAATGAACCTTTTATCTTGGCTATGCATCTGCTGTGTACTCACAGGCCAGGATTCAAGATTTGAAGCATAAAGGGATCAAAAGCAGGTGGATGCTTGGGGTCCCAGGCTTGCAAGTTTTTTCTTAAAGCATGAAAGTTCACTGGGAAGCTAGAGTGCCTTTGTTGCAGTTTTTGGGGTATTGTGCATGTGTCTTTCTTTTGCACTTAGTGGAATCAAGAAAAAAGGGGTCTTGGGGAGGGGTTTATTTATCATGTTTGATGTGGAATCTGGTGCTCTGAGCCAGATGTGAACATTGAGTTTCATAACATCCTCTCTTTGGATGATGTTTTGTCCTGAAATTTGAGGGTTTCCCTGGCTTATGATAGTGATGTGAAAAGCAATGACTTGTGATTCACCTTATTAGAGTCTAACAAAGTATGATTACTGTATGTCAGTTTCAGCAGAGCTTTCTGTACCTAGCTGTTCTGTGGCAGGATGTGGTGAAGTGAAGCTGTCTTTGCTGCGAAATTCTCTCTTCCTATCTAGAGAACTGTTCCATACAAGCACAGCCATCCACTTCATATGGATGTGTCAAAACTGGAATGTGTTGGGACATAGCTATTTCAATTCAAATTATGGGCATGATGGCAAATTCTGGACTGGTTAGATTTCTAAGTTGGTTGCCTTGTGCCTGCAATGTCTCACTGTTTCTGAACATCACATGCCCATGGGTAGTTGTCATAGGCCACATTTTTTGATTGTCCCCCACTTGGGCTTTGCCCATTGAAAAGCATAAGTTGAATGATATCATGGACCCATATGTATGGAGATCACAAGGCATGTGGGAGGACAGGTTCTACACCTACTCTTTAAAGAGTGAGGGATCTAAGTTGTGCAATAGCCCAGAGTGTTGAAGCACAAAGTTTCCCAGACAGCTAGCTTTCAACAATTTGAGTTTGGCTTTCCTTTGCAGTTCCCCTAAGTCTGTTGCTGGAATAAAAACAAGTATTGTGCACTCAATTCCCACTATTGTTGTGGCTTTGTGCCAATTCCATCTCCGACTCAAGTCCTCCCACTCTTTGATGTTGGGAGGGCCCTTTAAGAGGTTTACTCAAGTGATGTAGCAACTCTCTGGATGATGAGGGTTTGAGCAGATGCTTTTTTGTGCATTCCATGTGTTCGTGCCATTCTAATTTGTTGTCCATAGGGAGGCTTGGGAGGGTTTTACCTTTTACACATAGGAGTGTGAGCCCATTCTTTCCCTATCTTCTTTAGGTAGGATGAGCTAGAGCTTTGCTCTATAGTTCCCGTCTTATTCCAATCCCAGACGGGACAGTGGAATAAGACCTATAGCTCAAAAAAGTAGGCAATTGTGATGATTTGGCCCTCTTTAGTTCCCTTTGACCTCCTTTGAGATAATAGGAGAGTCCTTGGGGTTTGTTATGATCTCCTTGGCTTCCTTTACATACCTTGATCTTGAGGCTGCTTAGGTTGTGTTGGTTAAGTTGTTTGTTCTCCCTTGGAGGCATGATCAAGAGAAGCTAGAGTGGTTGGAGGTTGGAGTGAGAGTTGCACTTCTCTCTTAATTTCCTTAAGTCAACTCCTAGTGGCAAGGATAAGATCCCTTAATTTCTTCTTGGTTGCTTTTTCTAAGCTTTTGAAGTGCTCTTCTTTAGCATTAGTAGGGAAGGGGTGGGGGATACAAAAGATGGCAATAGAAGATGGTAGTAGAGATGGAGGTTCATAAGGATTATTTGAGTCTTGCCCGAGGTATTTCAAGTTCTTGAATGTGTTTTCATTAGTCCAATTGATTCCCTTAAAACCCTTGGCATCTATGATTACACCAAAGGTTTTGACCTTTTGAACTTTGGCATACTTGATACAGAGGAGTGCCTACTTGTGTTAGTAAGGACCTACGGTAAGGGTCTCACTCATGGTCTCATGTGATGGTTCACATGCTTGTTCCTAGGGATGGTGAGCTTTTAGAACAAGGGCAGGTTCTAAAACCTGGCATTTGCCCTCCGACCAAGAAGAAATGTTGGGAACACACTAAAATTTGAAGGTCTGTTCCCAACCTTGAGTTGTCTTGCCTTTGAAAATCGTCTTGACCTAGGTTGAAGATGACTCTAATTGGGAGTCTGCCCATCCTACCTTGGGTGTTCCTTGGATTTGTCATCAAATAATTTCAATTTATGGAAGGTCTAACAGAAGCCTAAAGACCCTAGGACCAACATGAGGAGATTAGAATTCTCCTAGAGGACAAGTAGTTCTTCTCAATTGTTCACAATCCTAAAGAGCATGTGATCAAATGAAAAAGAGCATAGGTGTGAAGAACTCTATAATAGCTACTAGTGAAGTTATGTGAATTATGTCAAAGGATATTCATTGCTAAAACTATGGGGCAATGAATAAAACCAGAAAGTGAAGCACAATTAGGGGGTGTTCGAAACAAATTGAGACATTTGGAAAATCAAGAATAATAAGGCAGAGAAAAAACTAGAAAAGAATTTCAAGTTTTGAGGAACCTCTAAAGGAGCTTCGAAAGGTAAAAGAGATAAGCTTCAAGGTGGGGCATTAGGTTTCAAAATGACTTCAAAAACAAAAATCAGCCTTCTTGGGAGATTAAATTAACAACAAAGAAAACCAAAATCAGCTAAGGTTAAGAGGAGTAAAATGACTTGGAGACTCATGGAGACTTAATTGAGTAGTTCTGCTGTCACCGTCATTGAGGAAAGGAAAGAAACATGTTTTTTCCCTATCTTGTAAAAGTTTGAAGTCTAAAGTTTAGGGCACTCATTCAAGTTGATCCTAACAAGCTAAAAATCACAAAAAATGCACTTTGAAACAAGAATGAACAACCTCAAGAAATGGGGAACTTTTCAAGAAAGTTTTCCCAACGCCAAAATAAAATAACAATATGCTAGAGGATGGTACAAAAAGTCTACCCACACTAGCTAGTAGGTTTGCAAGGTACACATTCTCACTAATCTATCACTGAGTTGGATTTTAGTGACTTTAGTCCTTGCCTTCTCAAAAGCAAAATCATCAACAGATCTTCTGTATTCAACTTGTGAGCTTGGGTGCTATTCATTAACAATGTCAAGTTGTTCCTTGACAATGTGGGTGCTGCTTTTCAATGGTGTCATCAATGATGACATGTACCACAATTTTTTGTTCACATGTTATCATCATGGTTTTTGAAAACTTTCATTATGTTATCGTCATGGTTTTTGGAAATTTTGTCAAACCCCTAAGTTCACTATGGTAGCTCAAACATGTTTTGTTGGCATCAATAGGAGTTCAAATTTGCATTTTGTAGGGGATAGATGAAGAAGTATAATTTGGTGATGGTAGTTGTCGCAACCTTAGCTTTGGGCTCGCGACCAAAGCAAGGGTTTGTAAGGTTTTGGGCCAAAAGGGAAGCCGAGAATCACACAACATACTTCCGGGATTGTGAGAAGGTGTGAGGGAATGAACCCTCACACCCCAAGGGAGTTCCACTTTGGGAGTTGGAGTCCTGGTGAACTTTCGAATTTTCAAAGGGTGATTACAGGGGTCAAAATTTAATGTTTTGAGGAGTTCTTTATATCAATGGAAAGCTCTTGGAAAGTAAATATCTAAAATGGGCTTGCATCGCTCATTTGAACATTTGAAACACAAGTTATGGCCAAAAGAAAGGCCTGGAGTCAAATTGGCAATTTGACTTCCGACCATTAAAAATCAGAAATCGACCCGATTCCCATGCGTGCAGATGGCTTGCAAGATACCGTTGGAAAGCTCTCGACGAGGGCTACAACTTTGCTTCAGACCTTATTTCAATAAAAGGTCTACACGCAAAGGTATTACACCTCAAAGTCACGGGAGTCCCAACCTTGGCAATCTGGGACAAAAAGCCATTTAAATGTGGGCCCCATAGAGAGGTGCAGAGTATACTATAAGGGGGAAGGTGGTGACTTCCCCCAAGTCGGGGCCATGGTGAGTCTTATCTGTCCATGTTGCCCGTGACTCGTCCTAGCACCAAAGGTGTTCCAACTATGCCTTAACCACCTTATGTTGGTTTTGTGCAGGTCCGTGTGAGTGAATGAAGCTTGTCAACTCTTTCTAGTCCCATCTCGGAGCTCCAGCACACCCTTTTACCCCTCCAAAGTGTTGTGAACCAGGGAGCATGCCCTGACTTTTTACTCTTCTGATATTATCTGTTGTGATTCACATTTGAGTCCTTTGAGGAGTTGGGAATGCGTCAGTTGGTGATGGTAGCATTGTTGGCCCCAATTAGCCTAACCCAATTTTTGTTAAGATTAAGTAGATGGTTAATAGAGTTTTGAAATGACTTTACATTCATGGGATAAGATAAGGGGGTTGGATCTTATTCTAGATGGATTATTTGGGGGAAGGTGGCTTAGAATAGGTTAAGACATGGTTATTTTGTTTTGATTAGACTAGTCAAGTCTGCTAATTAGAAAGGTATGAGTAAGGGGGAGATGGTTTTTGGAAAATGTAAATAATTAGGGTCAAATAAAAACAATAGTATTATTTTTTTCTTGAAGTTGGGAAGGGGTGCAAAACATTGTTGATTACTTTTCCACCTCTCAAAGTGATGAGTAGTGTGTGAAGGAATGAAAGAAAATGAGGATTGATGATGATGTTGGGATGTTAAGGGGCTAGGCAAATCATGAGGAGGCAAGATGGGGCAAGGGGGGCAACTCTTACATCATCGAGAGGTGAGTTTCCAAGGAGGGCAACCGCCCAAGCAAGTGATGGAAGTGCTTTGTAAAAGGCAATGTTTGTGAAAAATGGTTATCATTCAATGAGAAATTATTGACACTGTTCCATTCAAAGGGCAAAGAGGGAATAGGTGTTGGGAAGTAGTGTTTGGTCTTGTAGGTTAGGAGTATAAAAGAAAAGAAAGCTGAATAGTGTTAGGGTGACATTTAAGAACAAAAAATAAAGGTCTGTCTTCTTATGAAAGCAAAAGAAGTTAAGAAAAGAAGCTTGGTTTCAAGGAGTTGGGACAATTAATGTTGTTAACAAGGTTGTGAATGAAGGTAAGATAGAAAGGAAGAACTATTGGTAAACATGATAATGTTGTATTAGGCAAGAGTAAGAGCTTAGTGGAGAGAAGATCCACAACTAAGGATTAAGTAACCATGTAAATTTCTTTTCTTTTTGATGTGTGAAATTTTGTTTTGAGAAATATTGTTCCCACTTGTTACACATGTTGTGTGTGTTTTCTTGGGTGTGATTCCTTGGTTTAGGGTTGTGGTTATTATAACAAGAGTAAAATGATAAGGTTTTGAATAAGAAAGGTAGTGCTATCTAGATTAAATAAGGCAAAAGGAAGTAATATATCTAAAAAGAGAGAAATAGAGGGAGTTCATTTTTTATGGGTTGTGATTCCCTGGTTTGGAATTGTAGTTAGTTGTAACAAGAGTAAAAGGATAATGTTGCAAATCGGAAGGGTAGTTATTTGGATCATACAAAATCAAAGGATATGTATTATATCCAAAGAAAGAGATAATCATTTCCTAATTGTGACACCCCTTAGATATCCTCCAAGGGGCAAGTGGCCTAAATTGAGTTGTTATGTGAACTAATTTAACGCTTAACAAACATGTTGTAATAATTTTATGTTCATTGCACATTGTTATTAAACCCTCCATAAAACTTGCATGTACCAACTATATGAACCAAAAGTAAATTAAGGTAGGAAGTGGTGGATAGGAGATGATGACATAACATGGATCAATCATGTTTCATTAGGTTCTGATGATTCATAGATAAAAGATAAATAGTTTCATGCAATTTTAGATTGTTATGTTTAGAGAGAGGAATGCAAGGAATTAGGATTGAGTTGGGTTTGAAAGATGAAGGTTTGGCTCTTAAGTTTTGTGAGAGAGTGCATGAGTTAATAAGAAATAGAAAGGCCTTATAGGTTATAAGTCATTCAATTTCAAATTGTGACAGTAAAATTATGTTTAGAGAAATAATTATGTTTAGAGAAAGAAATGCAAGGAATTAGGATTGAGTTGGGTTTGAAAGATGAAGGTTTGGCTTTTAAGTTTTGTGAAAGAGTGCATGAATCAATAGAAAATAGAAAGGCTATTGGGTTATAAGTCATTCAATTTCAGATTGTGAGAATGAAGTTATGTTTAGAGAGAGAAATGCAAGTTTAGAAATATAAAGCTATAAGGAACAAGATTGAACGAGTTTGAAGAGTTGTGATTAGCAAATCATCAAGATAGTATCTTAATAGATTGTGAGAGCTTGATCCAATTCACCCTTCATGTAAATGTGTGAATGCAATGGAATAATGGGTGGTTCCATGAGAGTTTGATTACACAATGAGAGTTTCAGAGTTTTGCTTAATATGAAAAGAATGAAAATAAGAAGGTTGATAAAAAACTTGCTTTAAGAAAAAACCAACAAATGTACTTATTTGATAACTGGCCTAGGCACTATATTGGCTGACTTTCAAGAGGGTCTTGCAAAAACCAACCCTTATGCATACAAGCTGGTTCTTAGCCATAAAGTTACAAAAAGATTGATACCCTTATTGCCTGGTTATTCCAACAAGTTGATACCAGGTGGGTCTCTGAAAATTTGCAAATTAAAAAGGTTTGATACCCTTTGTGTAAATGAAAAAACTAAAAAATCTAATAACTGACCCGGTGGATATTGAAAAACATCAATGAGCGGCCAACACTGGTTGTAACCTAGTGTGGGAATTGTAGAGATCCAGGCCTAAAAGTTGGCCTAGGCCCCTTATTTGGGGAATGCACATACCCTAAATTTCAAACAGAAGCTCATCACACACTTTCCCACAAGCACTTGTATCCCTCTCTATGAGGATACTTACTTGTAGCAGAGGCCACAAGAATATATATACTTTCCAGACCACATCTCTCCCACGAATTTCAGCGATGGCAGCAAAAATCTCCAAAATTAGCCACCCACATAGACAGCAGCAACAGCAGCAGCAGCAGCAGCAGCACGATGATCATCAGCTCCAAGACTCCGAACAATAGTGCTCCAGCCCTTTTATCCTGCTTGAAATCTGTGCATCTGAAAACCGGGAAGAAGATTTGATCCCCCACTCACTCACTCACTCACTCACTCACTCACTCTCCGTTTATCTATGTGGAAGGTGTGAAGAAAATGCTTGCGTTTCGTAGCCTCGAAATTATTATCAGCCTCCTGTTGTTGTTGTTGCAACATCTGTTGTGCGTTATTTTCCTTCCTCTTATTCTTCTTCGTCGTCGTCGTCTTCTTCTTCCTCCTGAAAAACTGAGTTTTTCCAATTTTCATCAGCAGTGAGCACTTTCTGGATAGCAGTAGAAGCAGATGAAGAGTATGCCGGGTGGTCCTACCACGATCGCTTGCTCAGTAGATGCTTATCTTCAGCAGCAACAGCAGCAGCCAAATGTAAAACCTCTTCTCCTGTGCGCTTCAGGTGCACAGAGAAGCTTTGCTTGTGTAGCGGCAACCACCAGCCAGCCAGCCATGTACAGAAAGCAATCTTCGCAAAAATCCTACACACAAAAACAACCTATTCCTGCATATTCCGCCACGTCTGCAAGCCCTGAACAGCACAAAGACTAAAACAATAAAAGAAAAAAGAAACCGAACACGAGGGCAGGCTAGGTCAGCCCAGGAACCAGTCGCAACTCGCAACTAACGACGCGTGTTGGTCTCGGTGACAGCAACCGCAGAAGCAATACAACATGTTTCCGGAGCTTTGCACACTCCAGAATAGTGTAGTGTAGTGTGTGTGTGTTGGTGATAAGCATTCTGGTGTCTTTCTTTGCAGGCATGCAGGGAGGGAGGGAGAGAGGGGTTTCGGAATCGGGGATCAGAGAGAGAGAGATGGGGAGAGAAGTGGTGGAGCGTAGTAGTGGCTCTGTGGAAACGCAAGGAGACCACCTGGCGCATGATGATGGTGAGGAGGAGGGGAAGACATTGGTGAGAGAGGACAGCGAAAGCAAGGCATGGAGCATCGTGCGCGACTTGGATCCGTGGACTGCCTGGCTCTATAAACCTCGCACTATCACCGTGCTTCTTGTGGGAGCCTGCCTCTTGGTGTAAGGGTTTTTCCCATTGCCCTTTTGTTCTTTTGTTCTACTTTCTTTCAATCTGCTTCCAATCTGCTGATATCCATATACCAAGCCTTTTGGCTGCTTTCCTCCTTTGTCTCTTCTGGTGTGCACTCTCAAGGTCCTTGTGGAATGGTTGGGTGGGTTATAGTCTCAGCTCTTGAATGTCAGCTTTTTTCTTTTTTTTCTGTGACTGCAAATGGCTTTGTGTGCAAACTCAAGCTTTGCAGCATGTGGAATTGGAATCTGTGTACTTGTGGCAAAGTGTGTGAGAGAGGAGGGGCATTGTGCTGGTTTGTGGGTATATGGATTGCAGGTGGGCAAGTGGGGCATTCCAGGCAAAGGAGTTTGATGCAGATACTGACACAGCTTCAAATACCAAAGCGTAATGTTTTTTCCTCTAAATTCCTTGTCTCTTTCATGCTTTGTTTTGTCAGTTTCATGAATGGTTTGGCTGAATCTGGTTGCAAGTATTATTCATTTGGTGTAGTTTTGCAGGGAAGGAGAAATGCAAGGGAATTGGTGAATTCTTTTTTGTATTTAGCAGGGGATGCAATGATGGGTTTTCTGTGGTTTTTTGTGCAGGGGTGTGTGGGCAGCAATTGCAGTGTTTCTGGGTTATTGCTTGCTGCAAGCACCGCCAACGTAACTGTCTCACTCAATAATTGTGTTTGAATTTGTTCCCTTTTGGTAGCCTGACGTCTAGTTGTTGCAGGTGTAAGTAGATCTGTGCTGGATGTGACATTGATTTCAGAAAGAACTTACAAACTCAATCTGATTACATTTTTGACTGGATTTTTGGGGTTTCTCTCTGCATGTCAGGATACTGGTCAGACCACACCCGTCATTCTGGCGATTGATCCATGGGATTGCAGTAGTTTACATGGTCTTCCTTACCTTTCTTCTTTTTCAGGTCAGGTGCTGTGTCAGCCTCTGTCTCACATCTTAAATGAGTCCTTCAGCTACTTTGGTCTTTCTTTCTCTTTGAATTACGCTTTATTTTTAACTGACAGTGGTTTTATTGTGCAACAGAAGCGGGATGATGCCCGCAGATTTCTTAAGTTTCTTCATCCTGAACTCGGCTTGGGTATGTCCTGCCTTCCTGTGTACTCTCTATTTGTGGCGTGACTGGGATTCAAAGTGCTTCAGAAAGAAAGGAAGAATGGCATGTTGCAGATGCTGATTCAGCCTCAGTATAAAAGGTTTTATTTTGTCCCAGACAGACAGGAAAACTGGTGCTTTGTAAGCAACTCATTGAAGATGCTGGTTGCATGGGCAGAGTTGAAAGAGAGGTCATATGGAGCAGACTGTCGTATCTATACACCAGAGAATCCCACCAACAAGTTTGCTAATGTCTGGGTAGGTGATTGTCCTCCTGGATTTTTTATGCCATCAAAGCAGAGGTTGCCAGGGTTTCTCTCAGGTTCTGGACAGAGTGACCTGGACTTGTCTGTTGAGTGGAGTAATGCATAGTCCATTTGTCATAATTACCACGAAGGCAGTTGTGCTGTTTCCCCACCATGGTCATATTACCCCATGAATTATGATGCAGGACACATTGTTTGACGAGTTTGTGATAGCACATATTCTGGGATGGTGGGGAAAGGCCATTATGGTCCGCAACTTGCCACTTTTGTGGGTGCTTTCCATTGGATTTGAGGTGATGGAGGTAGGCCACCTGTATGCTGGATTATCTCTTCACTCCTCATTCTTGCTGGGCATGGGGTGTATGGTTACAATGTGGAAACCCAACTCTAAATGTCTCTATTCCTTTCTCACCAATTTATGCACATAAATGTAAAGGTGTCTTGGGTCTTCAAGGAAAGTTAAGTATATTTTCATGTATCAAATGCATTGACCCAGCAGCCTGAAAATGAGAAGTTGGAGAACCTTGACACAACCCATAAGGTTTTGAGAGTTCTTTGAGTTTGAGCTTGTACACAAGCAGTCACATGAGATATTATTGGTTATGATTTGTATTGCTGCAAATGTGTGTACTGTGCTTGTGTTCGGTTCAGAGGAATGGCTGACCTGGGGATTGTGCAGGTAACATTGAACCATATGCTTCCTAACTTCAATGAGTGCTGGTGGGACAGCATCATCCTTGATGTTCTAATCTGCAACTGGATTGGTGCTTTACTCTACCTGCTTGCAGATGAGTTTTTTTCTTTAGCGCACTGTCCAACAAACAGCAGCTGGTTACTTTGCCTGTGTGTCTGTACATTGCTATTTGTTGTTAACTTTTGAAGTTGTGTTGCACTTCTGTTTGTGTTAGGGTTTGGACCCTTTCTTTTTATCCAAATGCCTGCTATTTCTTGAGTCTTTTCTTAAGTTTGTATACAGTCAGCTTGCTTGCACCCATTTCTAGCACTTATATGCAGCCTGCTGCATCTACCTTTGTCTCAAGTAGATTCCTCTATCACAAAGATGGTTTCCCAGTCTTGGCTGAAATATTTGCTCCACACATGCTAGGTTTAGGAAGGTGTAATCTTATTTCTGGCAGCAGTAGGAGTTGGGAAATAAATGATCTCTAAGTGGCTAGAGATATCCTTGGGGCCACATGTTTTGGTCACATCCCTCTTTGATGTGGCACTGAAAGTGTCTTGCATTTGCAGCCTATTTCTTTTAGAGCAATTGGAATAATGCTGGAAAGATGTTTCTGTGTGTAAAAGGTATCTGGGCAGGAATGCAGACAGTGCGGTATTTTGATGGGAAGACATATGTTTGGGTTGGCCTTAGCCGTCAAACATCAATAATGGGTAAGGTGTGTATACTTACTCTCTTTCTTCTTTCCACCCAATGTATGATATCATGCAGAATTTAGATCTGTTTTGGGAGTGAATAAGCTGAATTCTATTGCAAAAGCGTACAAATACTGTCCATCACTGCAGCAGATACATGTGGACCACTTTCAGCAGCCATTTCTGTGACACTACTTTATTAAGACTTATTGATAACATCTGCTTGCACTTGCCTATTTTGGGTGCTTTCTGTTGGATTTCTTTTGCTGGGTTCCCTTGATGCCATCATTGTGCTAATCAATCCCATCTATTAGCAATGTGTTGACTCTGAGAAAAATGCAGGTGAAAAGGTCCCTTGGGCAATTCACACCAGCCTACTGGGACAAGGATGAATGGAATCCTCTGATGGGGCCTGCACGATTTGTGCAAGTTCTTGGGTTGGTAATCTTGATTTTGATTGTTGAAGTGAATGCATTCTTTCTGAAATTGTGCCTCTGGATTCCTCCTCGCAACCCTCTCAATTCATACCGTCTACTCATCTGGTGGCTCATTGCAAATCCTGCAATTCGGGAGTACAATTCCTTCCTCCAGACAAGGTAAGAAAGTCTTTTTGTCAGTATAATTTTTTCACTCATCTCAGGGGTGCTTTGGGCGATTCTTTCATGGTCAAGAAGCTCTGTGCTATGAAACAATTTTTGAGCTTTCTGTTGATGTTGTGAAGTGTCCTTTTATTGCTTTTCCTGGTCTTTGACCATTCATGTGTTTCTTGGTGGGTTAGCATTCTCTTCCTCTTGTTATGTGACTTCCATCCTTATTATCTTAAGCAAAGTTATACACTTGTCTTACCACTCTCAAGTGTGTGCAGGAAGCCTATGAAAAAACTCGGTGCATTTTGCTGGTTGGCTGTTGCAATAGCTATTGTGGAAACCCTGATCTGTGTGAAATTTGGACAAGGTACAATTTGCTTTCAACAAATGTCATTACCAAATAGGTTTGGTAAACGTGGTTGCATTTTAAATAAAGCCTTGTCAAGTACTAGCATAGTCATCATTGTGAAGTTCTTTTCATGTGTTCAAACACTTTGTCCATTTGGTTTCTCCACTTGAACCCAAATTTTGTTGTGGATCTCATTTTGAGTTGTTTATTTCTCCAGGTCTCTACCCCAGGCCAATGCCTCACTGGATTTTTTGGTCCTGGATGACAGCTGGGGTTGGCCTCATCTTATTCCTTAGTGTCTGGACATATAAACTGTACTCCATGAAACAGGAAGCTCAAGAAACTAGTGCCATGCATGCTAAAAAGAAGGTGTAGATCATGGGGATCCAGGTGCTTCTGATGGGAAAACAGGAGCAATGTATTTGTGTGAGAGTTCGTCTTGACATTATTGTAGGGCAGGTGAGGAGAGAAGATTCTTGATTTTCTTTCATCTAAAGAATTTTGGTGTGCACAGTGGAGTAAGGTTAACTTTGGATATTTAGTATGCTTGTAGGTGCTGTTCATCAGCTCTGATTACTTGAGTTGAGCAAATTTGTATTCAGTTAGAATACTAAGTTGTTCACACAGGTCCAAATTTTTTTGCACGGGTTGGTTTAGTAGGTAGATCCTGGTGTGCAAGTACTAGTGCCTGGTTAGGCACCCTTGTCATTTTGTTGGTGCTTCAACAATTCTACATCTTGTTCAGCTAGTGTCATATAAGATTTTGTACCCTATATATCTGGCACAGAAGTTGCAAACTGACCATATACACTATTATCAGTTGTTGTGAATCTGATCTTTGGAGTCATGACTCACTACACCCCCAAGAATTTCCCCAAAACAGTGCATCATGAACATGCACAAAAGCCAAAGGTTGGTATGTCATCCACATGGTTCGGAGTGGTTGAAATTGTTTGATAGCACCTGGTTTGATGATGATGCTTTGAGTACATTATGTGGAGGGTAAAGCCCAGAGGGGTGGGTTTTTTTGGGAATAAGGGACCCATGAGGCAGAGCTGACTGCAGGCTGCAATTCGCGGAAACACCGATTTGGGGGGCTCTACAAGGGGTAAAAGCCAGTGGCAATTTTTTAAATGCTGGGTATCACAGGAAAAAAATGATTGTGAACTTTACAAAAAGTGAAATGTCTACCTGTGCAGGCATTTTGTTTTTCCTGAAAGCCCATGGCCATCAGAGCACTCATCATACTCTATAAGCATACATTCAGATACACCAAAAAAATTGCTGCAGGTTTTTCAAATGAGAAAAGGATTTGTGGAGTTTTATTCGTGAAGTCAATTTCTATGGTGAGTTGGCTTGTTACATAGCAAACCCTTGTATGCTTATAGATTCCAGAGGAAATGAAAAGTTCATGGTAAAAATTGTATTATCATAGTAGTGGCCTAATATGTACTGCCATTTATCCCTCCATCTTCTTCACAATGCTAAGCGCTCACAGTAAATACTAGAACCACCCATTGAGGCTTAAGATGACACAGAAGGTTTGGATCCAAGCAGTATCTACATCTGTCATAAAGAGAGTCAGATGGGTGCATCTTATATGTGCACACACCTTTCCTTTGGAAGCTTTCCAAGAATGAAGATATAGGATATAGAGCAAAGACTATCAACAATACAATTTAGTATATAGCCTGGATGCAAAAATTATCTGATATTAGGCTATTGAGTGAGATAATCAACGTATCTCTCAAATTTGAAACCACAATCCACAAAAACTAACTAGGTAACACCGTATTGTTTAATACTTTCACCTTATTTCGTCATGGAAGATACTTCACATTCGAATGGATTTCCAAACCTGCCTCTTATAATATGAGAGTAGCCTACTATGTCTCAGCCTTGAATAAGACAAAATAGATTTGCAAAGGTGGGGGCATTCCCAAAATGCGAGGCTGAATGATGAGATAAGTCCTAGGACGAGGCAATCTGGGGCATATGTCCCCTATTTTGGGAATGTCCCCCAGCGTAGAGCTTTATCCATTGTAAAGCACAATGTCAATAATATCATGATCCTAAGCATTTTGTAGATCATGAGGCATCTGAAGGGGATGGTTTTTACTCTTATTCATTGAAAGTGAGAGGGATGTTACACCTCTAAAATATGACCACACTGGTGTTAAGGGCTTGCAATTAACATTGCCTTAATAACAACAAGTGCCCTCAATTACAATATCACAATTTTTAACATTACTGGCTATATTCAACTTTCTAAACAATATTTCAACGTGTGAATCACACATGATGTTTAATTAGTAACTACTAGCATTGCGTTTGGAGTGTATAATTCATTTCATATTTATAAACGTAATCTTTGTTTTTTTTTGGAAAGAGAGAAAAAACAATGAGGATAAAAAAGGATACATATAAAACATTTGCGGTAATTTGTCATTTTCTTAGACTTTAATTCATATTGATGCTAGGTTTTAAATTCACTTTTTTCACAAATATAATCTTAATTAACAATGATTAGTAACATCCTCTTACTTTCAATACCATGTTATATGCCACTTAAGATTTAATGTTAGTCGATATTTTGGACACTAATTTTAAGATCTTAACACTAGCCTAATATTGGAAATAACATTAGGTGTAACCATACCTTAAGTAAGGATAAAACTGCGTCCACTTTTGAAGGACCGTGTGTAAGAATCGGTCCTCTGCGCACTCTTTAAAACTAGGTGCAAGAACCCTCCATGCCACTCTAAATGAATAGTGGTATTGGTCAGAATCATTCCTCTTTTCTTGGAAGGATAAACATGAAAATGAAATGCCCTCCAAATACAATAGGGAATTTCCCCTAGCACAAGTAAAACCATGTCTTAAGACCGACCCCATATAAGGTGGGAATATAAGGTGCCCTCCAAATACACTAGGGGAATTTCTCCTAGTGCTTTACTACAAGTAAAACCTTGTCTTAAGACTGACTCAAGATGAAGTTGCCCTTTCAAACTTGAACACAAATTCACAACATACATTGAAGAGAATCATGAAATCTTGAATTAGAGTTTAAATGTAGTAAGTAACCATGCAAACCTTTAGAGACTTTTAGAAGAGTCTTTTCAGGGAAAGAGCGACAGCTCTAACCCCTGCCAAGCTTTTATTTAAGCGCAGAAGAAACATACAAATCAGAAATACGTGCGACAAAAGTCGTAAGGAATCCCGCACTGCGCAGACACAGAGAAAGAGAAAGAGAGAAAGGGCGGAGTTGGCGGTGGTAGGGAAGCTGAGATCCAAGAACAACAACAGGGAAGCGTAAGAAGAAGAAGAAGCAGAAGCTGCTGGTGAGAAGCAGCAATATTAACAGAAATATAAATATTGCTAAGCGTCTTGAAAGGCTTTCCAACATACAACTTTCCCTTCCAGCTAGCGCTCCACGATGCAAACGAGATGAAAAAAATATGTATATGGAACTAGTCTGTGAATGCCCAAACCAACTCCGACCAGGCGTCCTGCAGGCCGCGATCTTGCTCATGTCAAACGCAGCAAGAAATTCCGAGCGGTATGATCATAGAAGCTGGCCTGCTCTTGCTGCAACCCCGGCCGCTGGCGCTCCTGCAGATCTTAGAACCCCGCCTGGGTCTAGAACCAACTGGACTTTTTCGGAGCCTGCTGAGCCTGCAGAAGGAACAGGGAATTTTTTTTTTTTGGTTTTGTTTTTGGGATTACATCCCGGCGGTGCAATGACACGCGTCATGATCAAGACTAGATAATTACTCCCAGGAAAAAAAAAGAAAAAAAAATTTGTGGGTCTAATTTCAAAATGCAGAAACCAAATTGGAGTCTCAAATTGGAGTACCCGATTGATCGATCAATCAGAACAACAACGACAGAAACGACAGACGGATACATACTGCTGCAGCTTCCAAGCTTGCAAGAGACAACAACTCACTAGAATGAGCAAAGAAGATCTGACAAGCCATGAATTGTATAGATAGAGCCCAAGAAGGGATCTGAGCAGCCATGAATTATATAGATTGAGTCCAAGAAGGAAACTTACAGTCTGGGAACCAGACTGATCAGTCCCAGTGTTTCCGGAGTCTCCATAGCCAGTATCTTGGCCACCACCAGTCTGCGAGGAGGGGTCAGTGTATCCACCTCCGCCGGACTGATCACCATAGCCACTTCCATCACCACCGCCTGCAGCTGACTGATCTTGTCCTCCACCAGCTCCAAAGCTGGAAGGGTCTTGACCACTTTGGTCTTGCCCTGATCCATCTCCACCTCCTCCGAAGCTCGACTGGTCCTGGCCTCCTCCAAAACCGCCAGACTGGTCTTGACTTGGGTCTTGTCCTCCTCCTCCAAAGCCGCCAGACTGGTCTTGGCTTGGGTCTTGTCCTCCTCCTCCTGCTCCAAGGCTGGAGTCATCTTGCTGGCCTTGGGACTGGTCTTGGCCACCTCCATAGCCGGACTGGTCCTGACCTCCTCCGCCGCTCAACTGGTCCTGTTGGTCTGATCCGCCATAGCCTGACTGATCGCCGCCACTCTGGTCAGCACCGCTGGAGTCGTCTTGTCCAAATCCCGACATTGCGAGAGAGGGGAAAATATACACACAAGGCTCTGAAAGCAAAATGCACTCTGATAAGTGCGCTGCTACTCCCAACCAAACTAGTGTTATGTGCAAGCAAATGTACAAGTGGTGGTGGTAGTAGTTGTTGTGGTGCCAATTCACAACACATGTCCGGCGTTTATATAGCCTTTTCCCTCCCTTGTTCTTTACCACCACCAAGCTTAAACTTGGTAGCTGAATTTCCGCATTCTAAATTCAACTCTTTTCTTTTGGTGGCCCAGGGGGCTCCAACCTATGTGCCTGTAGAGTAACATTTTAAATAAAGAAGTTAGGTGTTTTGGTACAACTATTTTTTATTTCCCTTTTTTTAGGTCAGGGGTTTCTACTTTCTTCTTTCTACTAAACTTACTTACTTACCCCAAATTACTTAATTACTTAACCCCCCCCCCCCCCCCCCAAATGGATACAAAGTAGCATAAAATATTTGGATATTCTGGAGCCTATTATTATCTTTTTTTTAAATTCTTTTTTTTTTTTTGGGTTTTGGAGTCTGTTGTTTGTTCGTGTGATTGATGTCTACAACAGGTGTGATCTGATTTCAGCTGGCAGATTTTTTAATAATAAAAAGAAAATTTTCCTACAATTAGGTTAAGTGCAGGTTCCACACTAGCTTTCTCAACATAGGCATGGCTACTTTTTGTCTAATAAGCTATCACATTAGAAGGGAATATGCCAATGGACAATTTAAAGAGTGAAGCCCCTTCAAGGCTTTGCATGATATTATTGAAGAGTGACTTGTGAGTGTCCGTGGTATAATTTGGATGAAGTCTTTCAGGCTTCAAATATAACATAGTGTGATATTGAGTTTGGACTTTGAACTTGTAAATGTGCACAGCATGCAGATATGGACTTTGGACCCTTTCACTTGCAACATGAAGAGTTCCATTTCCTTTTGTCAAACAAAATTGTCAAGTTGTTTGTTTTTGGGTCACCTATTCAAGAATTAAGCACTCTGGCAGAACTTTCTCTTCCATTTTATGTGTTGGGAATAGATAGGCTGTATTTCTTACAACCAGAGATTTTTAAATTTATTTTAACACCAATATAAGATTGATAGTAGAGATGAGGCATGTTGTCTATTGAGGATAATTAAAAATTTAAGGTGAAATGGGTCACTAACTTTCGTCGGTGGAGAGGATTATTTGTTTTTTATTCATTTTTATGAGGACTTTTAGCTCTCCCCCCCTTTCTTTTATTATTATTAATATTTTCTGGGAGTTTAGAATGCCGCAACTTTGGGAATAAGAAAGGGGGTGGGGGTCCACCAATCCCAGCTGAAAAATCAGGCTGCTGACGTCCTGACTTCAGCCACAACCAGTCCATTCTGTTGGCAGTTGTTGGCTTTGCACTTGCACAACAGAATGGGGCAAAATTATTTGTATATTTATTTATTTATTTTGGCACAAGTGGAAATGTCCATTGCAAAAAGGAAGGGGCAGAATGATTTTGTACATTTCAAGTTTTCATTTTCGCTTTCCTGATTGGATGATGGCCACAAAACATGTCTTTCTATTTATATTACCTAGTGACCTACACAGCCAGGGAGAGTAGTACTGAACCCCTAATGGGCCTTAAAGTGTAGCACCTATTGATTATTCATATTTGATAATCATTGCTAGAGCCACAAAATCGGCCATAACTTCCTTTGAGACCTTTTGAGATTTTTATTCTTTTTTTTATTCTTGAAACTCAGAAGGACTTTCAAGCATTTCAGAAGATGAAGTTGTTTATTTATTAATTTTGAGTTTTTTTTTTTTTTTTGGGGTTAAAGGACTTATTATTGCAATTTTTATTTATTTTTGGTGGGGCGGGGGGGGGGGTAGAGGGGGTGGTACAATGAGGTGTGTCATGAAGGGCATAGGTCGTTGACTATAATGAAAATCTAACCTATTATATCAACCAATCTACACACAATCTGTGCCCTACAAGGGATGGGCCGGGTGGTTGCAGTTGCAGATGTTAGTCAGGTTTTGTCGAATTGTCCATGAAACGGTGGTGGGGGCAAAAGATTATATCTAAAGCTGCAACTTTCGTAAAGTGGTGACTCATAAGCAGTTCGCAGCAAAAGTTTTCTGCCCATTTTCGGGCCAGGCTCCCTATAATTGAGGCGTGGATAAGAGTGCAAATTGAATGGCTTCCCCTTGGGCAGGTAGGATTAAGAATATTAGAACATCTTGAGAGTGCGACCCTTTGAGAACTTGCTTTTATCAGCATTCATCTAATGTTGGCCTGTGCTGTAAAATCGGGTTAAGAAGATTTGAATACATTGAGAGTCTGTTGTTTCAAGAACTTGCTTTTATCACCATTCATCCAATGTTGGCTTGTGCTGTAAAACAGTTGATTAGGTGAAATCAATATTGCTCAATAGTCAATTGTAGGGAGCATCTCGATTATGTGGCAGCACAACATTGGACATCAGCTCAGGAGTTATATATCATATTGTGTTGCTTTCTGATATTTTGGTACCTCTCTAACACCTTTTTTCCATGTTCCTCACCAATGGTTGGCTGAGCATCATAACCTACCCTCTAAAGTGGCCAGTAATCAATACACTTGGCACTGTCGGATTGACTACATGTGGTAACGGGCTCAAGGGTACAGGTTACTCCTCGTTACCTGAATCGTCTCATGGTGCATTCACACTTGATGTTAAGTCAGTGTTAAATGAAAATCTAGATGGCATCCTAGGTGGCATGCAAAGTTCTATAGGTGATAGCTCAACAATAAATGAATGTTAGCTTGACATGAAATCTTCATGGTAAGTAGGTTTAAGCCCTAAATGACTAACATGATGTTAGGGGACTCAACACTAGAGTCCCCAACACCAAGGGTGAATGCCCCTTCAGTGTGTTAGAGCCTAAAATCTGGTAACTACTGGCCACAAGCCAGTTCCCTAGTCCAATCAGGCAGCTTACATGTTTCATTTCTCTTAACTTTGGTGGGCGCATCACAACAAATAGTTTTGTGCAGGGACATCTGCCATTGCATAGTGGAAATCTGTTTGTAGTAGGTCTACATTTCTGCCTACCTAGAACTTGGAAAACAACACTGTATACAAAAGGAAAAATGCATGCAGGTTCAATGCTCTTTTCTTTCAATTTTCTGCTCAAGCATCAGTAGCATCCCAAGAGAGATGTAGCAGTAAATGGCAACTTGTCACTAGAACCTGTCAAAAGAAGTTTTTATTTATAGTGTGGCTATATATGACAATTAGAAATAGATATCTCTCAAATTTGACCCAAAATATCTATTATTTTAGTGATTTTTTGCAGAAACAAGGGGTACTGTGACATAATATTACTTCTTTAAAAATATATTTCGCTATAGTGTCTTCATGTAGGGTTTTGCCAAATATAACAGAAAGACACAACACTCATAAAACACCTTGGAAGTAATGTTATAGCCAAGTTTTATGAAAGGGGATCCAGATCACAACAACACTGCGTTGGAATGTGTCATGTATGTAACAACAATTCTTAGAGGTATTGAAACACCTGCTATTGCTTAAGCACAATTCATGTGCTTATGGTAACAAATTTGGCCTATTAATAATCAATAAAGTTTTCAAACTTAATTAGTAGAGAGCTTAAGGAGTCATCATGGGATGATTTACCTGACTATTTAGGTCTGGCGCACCATGCCTATCATAAATATCTGGTGCACTCATCCATGTGAAAATTTTAACACCTGATCACCTTTTAAAATTGTTCAAACTTCACACTATAAATAAATATATTGCAGTCCATGAGTATCACAAAATCCTTACTACTTACCATTTAAATTTGGGTTGAGTGCTCACTTGAACCTTGTTGATTAAATAATAGGAAAAATTGTGAATTGGAGTGCAATTGTCATTAGGGTTTTTTTCTTGTACAATTCTGTGGTTTTGAACGTTTGGAATTTTTTTTCATTTTTTCTTATAGCAAAATCAGTCAAATCTACACCAAAAAACGATTTTTTCCCCAGAATTTTTCAAATTTTCTTTTTTGTCTCCAACTGGTCAAAATTCGCTTCAAAGAAAAAAAAAACCTTGAATTTGCTATATATATTGGCAAGTTATTGTCAGATTGTTACTTTTGCATTGGGATGTCTAGGGAGCTAGTTTGAAATAATATGCAAGCGACACATACTCTTCTCATTAGTGATATGTGAAGACATATGGCACTTTTGGAACTGGTGACTATTACAATGTCGAACAATGTTACTTTTCACTTTTGTATATAGCGTAGTTTGAGATTGTTTTGGGTTGGGGTGAAAATTTTAATGGCACATGTGCTTCCCTCCCAAATATACAACTATTCTATAAAGAGATACAAGGTTAACTTTTGGATATATCTGTACCTGAAGATTTGGAGACTCAAAATGATGTCTGGCCAGTTGATTTGTATTGAAATTTTGGCCCAACCCCCACTCATGTATTAAAGATGAAATGGTTATTTGCCTATAATAATTTTCATATGGCCTTCTTTTTAGTCCCCTTACAAGGGCACAATGGACAGGTCTTCTTGACCTAACTGTTGTGTAAAATCCACCTGCCCATTGTGTGAATCCATGTGCATTATGCAAATAATGAAAACCATTATGTATAGAGTAAAGCCCATGGCAAGAGCATTATTGGAATATGGGTCTAGGCCCCTGCAACAATACAAAGCCAAGGACTGGCACTATTGTGATAATGCCCTTGGACGAGGGCTTTACAAGACTTAAAAAATTGTAAGAGAGTTTTTTTGGGTCTAAATGGTGTGGAAGGCCCATGTAGATATAATAACAAATCCACACGTATATGGTGATGAAGGCCCATGTAGAATCTCTTTTGTGAAGGTTCATGAAAATTAAGTCTAGAGATGATGGGAACTTGGAGGAAGTGTTGATTATCAAGGAAGTTGTAATTAGTAGCTTAGTTAGTAACTCAAATGCAATGAATGAGGATTGTAATCATTCAAGAGTCGACTTGATCAAGATCAGGCTTTACAGAAAAAACATGAAGCAAGCTAATGAAGAGAAATGCCCAACTAGGAAGCAAAGCAGCAACCTTGAGAATGGATGAAAAATTACCCAAGATGAGGTGCCTTGCAAATAGACAAACTCTGCTAGGTCTGTATGTTATGGAGCATGGGTACAAGCCGTTGTGCCGATTTTGAGGAATTTTGGCTCACCTTGCCCAAATTGTCCAGAGGCGCCTCAAAAGGTGCAATTTAACTGGCATGTTCTATAACACACAATGTGGTTTTAGATAGGCAGCCCTGATCTCTGACACTCACAGTTGCTGATCAGGGAACTGTGAGATTTCCAGAAATTCGTTGAATGTGGCCTAGATTTTGACGTGCATTGAACATGGCATAGATATTTTTTTGGCATCAATGATCAATGACAAAGCAGCGGTGGTGGATGTAAATGTATCATATAAAATTACAAGGCAAGCCTTTTGAATGTACACTCAGGATACACAAGACATGCCCTCTGCTGGAGGTTGCTGGGACTTCAGGGGCCTAATACCATAATAAGTAGCCTGGTTCGACAGCAATATGCCTAATAATTACTTTACAGTAGCATGGACTTCGTAATCTTTAGTTCTTAGAAGTTGCAAAATTGGGCTGCAAAATTGGATGATGAAGGTTGTGTCTTTCATCTGGCCACTGTCGAACAAAGTACTTGCTGAAAATTAAGCTTGTAGGTAGTCCGATGTCGGTTTAAGCAGCAGGGTTTTATATTACTGCATAAGAGTGAGGATGGCCACACTACATGCATGCGTCGGTGACTCTCGTGGCTCAGCTCCATCATTGATGAAATTTTAGCTGTTTCTTTATGTTGGGTAATGCCTATCCGCCAGAGCTTCTGGAAACACGAGGCCCAATGCTTGGCTCCACCTTGCTTAGACCCTTTATTGGACAAAAGGCCCCACCCTAAGGCCCTTTTACTGTACCAATTTGTTTTAAACAACCACCCCTCCATCTCTTATATAATTACAACAGTGTGTGTGTCTGTCCGTCCGACAACGGTTCCGTGTTTTAATGGACCGGCGGAATCGGCCCGGACAGTCGGATTCCGAGAACGGGAACTGGCCCGGATAGTTGGATTCCGAAAACCGGAATCGGCCCGGACAGTCCAGTCCGGTATGTATAAAAGAACCTGCAATTGGGGGGTCTTGAAAATGTGAGGAATCGGGTCTGGAACTGGACCCGAGGGTCTATAAACTTTTGTACTGGAACTGGGGGGTCCTGAAAATGTGACGAACAGGGTTTGGAACTGGACCCGAGGGTCTATAAACTTTTGTAAGCATTGAACCGGAACCGGAAGTTCTTTCAAACTGGGAAAAAAGGTTAGAACTTGGACCGGAGGTTCTCTTGAACAGGAAGAACTAAGAACCGGCCAGCACTGGAAATTGGCACCCACATATGAATGTGGATGAAAGGAATAGATGAAACATGCAGGTGACCGACACGTGTGGATGAAACTGTCAAAAATTGCAAGGTCTGCTCCCTTTCTCCACGCACGGAATCTGTGCCCTAACCCTAACTCTTCTCCGCCATCGCTCCCCCAGCAGAGCAGAGCTAAAGGAGCACTTTGCTTCAGAGTGGCCTTCGGCCACGGGCACCCACTAGTTTATCTTATTACTTTGAATTCACAAGCTTGGTGACAACGTGGCAACCTGCTGTCGACTCGATAAAGTCCATCAATGGCAAGCCCATAGGGACAAGGCATAGTTGTATCATTTTATTCTCTTTTGCTGAAACATTTCCCCCTTTGTTTCAAGAGACACTAAATACTCCCTAATAAGTTTTGTCCGGTGCACTTTCCAACGAGCTACGTCTGGCGCATTTCCCGGATGTTCCCCCTGGCCCCCTTCTTTTCCTAATTTGTTCGTATCTTTGCTTTGGTTGAAGACCCAGAAGTCAATTTCACATGCAACAAAAGTGATTCTGACTCAAGTCTTGAGTGAAGTTGGTTTCTTCATGCAGCCCACATTCCCAGAACACTCCTGCTCTTGGCCATTACCTTACCATTAAGACATGATATTTACAATGTTTAGAAGCAACAAAAATAATAACTTTGTGGTTTATAACCATGGGACCACCGTGGGTGGTTCACTCAAGGCCCTACAAAGCATGAGAAAGAGAAGTTGAAAAAGAGTGTTTCTAGCCTAGTGAAAATGAAGTTCCATTACTTATTTATTGCTTGATTCAGGGTAGGAGACAAAAGGGGCCTCTCAGGTTTCAACTCAGTGACTTGTTTCTCTGCTAGTAGGTAAGATGGAGTCAGTGGGCCTCAGAAGTGATGCTACTTATTAGATGCACCTCTAAAGGTACAGACAGATACAGCAAGTTTGTCTTCCCTTGTGTCATTTAGTCTCACCATTGCATTTCTGGTTTTCATGAAAATAATCTCTAGAGCCCAGGATTTTTTCCAGGAACTTGGACTGAAATAGTGTCACTAGTGTAAATTATGAATACCGAGATCTATGTACTTCTCAGTCTAAAGTAAGTGTGGGCAGATAAGGTGCTTGGGTGCACAAGCTTTGCAATTGGGCATCTGCCCCCAAAGTTCAGGGTCCCAAGATCAGATCTCCACAACCTGATATGGGCCACCAGGTTTGCAAATTTGTCTCTTGCCACAATTTACAACCCTTTGATTCAAATGGGATATTGTCAATACCTCTTGGAGTTGACATCATCAATTTTGGAGTTGTGAAGTTGGGGAAGTCTTCTTGTCTCATAGGTAGTGCCCTTGCCATGGGTGTTTATTTTAAGGATCTTGAAAGTGGGTCTTATCTGTTGAGCTCGTAACTCAAGTGGCTACTCTCACACTCAAATTTGCCTTGGCATCTTTGCACCCTTGCCTTCGTCCATGCTCCTCACTAAACACCTAAACTGCCTACACATGGCAAGCCACACATTTGGTGAATTAAGGTTTTCAAACTTGTCTCATAACTCAAGGTTAACCCCAATCTCTAGACAATTGGGAGTCAACCTGTTACAAACTTCCCGAGTGGTACAAAGTCTCGTTGCATAAGATTACCATTTTTCATCTCATCCCTTAATTACAGACTCATGTCTAGTTCAAGGACTTAACATGTTGAGGACATCTCATGTGCCCTTTCTCCAACCTTCACTTGTTGGCACCTATGTGGCTCATGAGCGCTATCAAATCGGGAGTTGAACCCAACCCAACACTTAAACTCAAAACCCAATTCACCATGGGGGCCACCTTGCAATGGTTCAAACTTGGGCCTCGACTAGGTGAATCCTTCACTTGAGGGTTCGCTTAGAAGGGCATGTCACTCTCCCCCACTTTAGAGATGTCAATATCCTCATTGACGTTATTGAAGGTGACCACCCTTGGTCATTTTTGCCACCTTTCTTCCTTTGATTCATACTAGTGGGATTGGCTATTTCTCAATCAAAGGAGACCATTTGCACTATGTCTTTGTATGCAAGAGGAATCGTTTAGTGTGTCTTTTGTTTTCACCCAATGCGTTCATTTGCTACATCTTCCCCAAAACTCTCCCTCATGGCCTCTTCTTCTTTCCTTGGAGTCCACTTTGAATTGAACTTGAAGATTCAAACACCATTCCATATAAGGGTTGCAAATGTGCTAATAGATAATGTCAAAGCTTTACAATTCAAATCCCCTTTACCCAAATGGGACATGATTTGTGAGTTCATGTGTAAAAAGTTTGACTTCTCCACTTAAGGATGTACAATTTTGTTTACACACACCACCATTTTGATCTTGCATGATCAAGCTTTACAGTTTTTCAATTCGAGTTCAACTCTAAGTCCATTCCATTGGTTGTCACCTCTTTTGGCCGCTTCTTCCACCATAAACCTTAACCTTTTCATTGTTAACCATATGTTTTTGATAACCCTTAACCCATGTTGATTAGTAAGGTGAATTTGTTTTGTTAATTTGGGGGCGTTCTTCCCCATTTTAAACTTGGGGTTGATGCATTCATCAACAAATAAACCAATTTTAGGTGGGTTTTCTTTTTATTTCTAGTTCTTTTCACTCCAAATTTGTGACCCTTTTCTTGCTCAAAATTGGCCACCATGTCTAAAAGATGGTCGTAGTGGGTAAGCTTCATCCACAATGCTTCCTTGTGATGGTAGCCCTTGTATTTTACTAGATATTCCTCACATGTGAGGCATGTTTGCCTTGTGTGACATATGCCTTCAATTTTGGTAATTAACTTATATTTAATGGTGTTCACATCTTGTCATACCTTGTGCTTTTAATTTGGTTTATTTATCACACAATAACATCTTTCATTTTGAGATGTGAAAGGTTGAATGTTCCATAAATTAGTTGGAAACTTTAGGGTATACATGTTGGGGGTGCAACTTATGCAAAATTTCAAAAGGCTTAACATGTAGCATACTTGGCAGTGAATTGTGGGGCCAAACCATCAGGCATTTAAAAATCTCGGATGTTTAGCCACATGTGTTGCCCAACTTCAAATTTCATGTGCCTTCATGTTCTATTGACATGTTTTTCATACGATTTTTAAGCCTACTCCAAGAGTTTCTTGGCTTGGGTGTATAATTCCTCATGCCCTTTGACCATCCCATAGCTTCCTTGGAGGGCTCCTTCCATCCCATGGGAATGGCTAAGTTCATTGGCTTCCTAGTTTCCTTTCCCAAAGCTAACTCAAATAAAGACATTTTTGTCACTAAATGCATTGTGAAGTTATAACAAAATTTTGTTAGTTTAGATTTTCACCCGAATTTCTTTGATAAACATTCATATAGTTTCTAATGTATTGGTTCAACTCTATAGCAATTTGTGGGAGGAATACTATACCAAAAGACAATTTCATCCCCACCTTTTGGAATAAGGTTTCCAAAAGCCTATCATAAACTTGGCATCCTTTTCACTGACAATGAATTGCAGCATCCCATGGTGCTTAACCCACATGTTAAAGAATAATTTCAACGAATCAAAAGTTATTGTGACCATTTTTGTTGGAACCATTTTTGCTAACTTCAAAACTTAATTGATTACTATTAAAATGGCATCCAATCCATTCCATTTAAGGAGTTGAGTCATGAAGTCCATGGAGACACCCTCCCATGGTTCATTAGGGATTGGTAGAGGTTTGGGTGAAAGCACACTAAGGTGGAACAAAAATGACACATTGTGATAGTCCATTTCTAGTCCATTATGAAATAAAAGACATTAGGAAAATATGACAAAATAAGCAACAAAAAAATATTTTGAATCTAATGGGCCATGTGACAAGGTGTTATAAGATATTTTTCCATAAGGATTTAAGCATCTTTAACTTATTTTATGATAATCTTACATTTGAAGGACCTCTTTCTGAAGCTTCATACTTGATATACATATCAAAAATTTAATCTTCAAATCTTTTAAAATTATCTTATTTACCGCAAAATTATATTCCCATTGAATCATTTATTCATAAAGGACATTATGTCAATGTGGATTGAGTCCATTTAATTTATCCTTGACCAGACAAATGTTTTTGTACAACTTTAAAAGTTTGTAACAAATTGAATACCAAAGATTTGACCATGAAATTTTAATATATTGTTTTGATTTATGAATTCATTGTTTACATGAATCCCATTTCATAATTTGCACATATCAATTGGAATGAACTATTATTGAAAATTTTAAACCTATGAAAAATGGATTCTCAAACATTCAAAGTGTAACACCTTAGTGTGCTTTCACTTGTCTATCTAGTCCATACATCTTTTTATAAATGGACTTTATATTTTGGCACTTCACACAAGTGTGAAAGAAATGCTTTACGTCCTCTTTCATTTTAGGCTAATAGAATCTCCCCCTTACAATCATTTTCATGGTCTAGTATCCATAGTGCCTTGCCATGGGCACATCATGCTCCTTTTGCATGATTCCTTGCTAGCACATAGATTTGGGACTACATCCATTTTAATAGTCTTTCCTTCAAGGTGATGCCTTTCACCTTTATCTAATCTTGCAATTTTCTTAATTATTTTTAAGCAAAACAATCGTACTAGTTCCTTTTAACCTATAGGTTGCTTTGGATGGTGGGGCCGAATTTCACACCAATCTATTTTGTGGTCAACCTCTTTGCAAAGTGGAAAAGAATTAGGGAGTTCATTTGTCAGAAATTCAAAAAAATTATTAAGTGAATCCAAAATATAATCAAGAGGTCACCTTGGCCCTTGTGGGTTAAGTTCCTCTTGGGAGATTTTCAAAGACATCAAAATCATAAAACTAAATGACTCTAACTCTATAACCAAAACAACCAAATTATTTCCTATTTTCACCAACATAGAATTATACTCCCCATCTAAGTTCACTAATTTAGGGCCAACTTTGGTGCAGACTTTCACCTTATTTTTGTTGCAGAAGATGTCTATTTCATAAGCATCCAAAAATGTGTTCCTTAAAATTACATCAAAATAATTTAATCACACAAGGTGAAGTTCTCAAAAAGTTGAATTCCCCTGCAAAACAATTCATCACCTAATGCTACATTAAATGAAGGTTTAACTATGCTTTGTGCCAAATGCACTATTATGGGATTCGCCATTAATTTGGTCTTGATTCCTAGTCACTGCATGGCTTGTGGAATCATGAATTAATTTGTTGCTCTTGAATTAAAAAAACAACACACCAACTTGTTATTTATTTTACACATCAATTTTAATAAGTTGGAGGCTTCTCTTTCATTGGCCTCTATTTTGGCCACAAAGCCCCTTGGGAAATTTTCTTACTTTGGAGAATGCAATCATTTATTCAAGGCAATTTGTGATAATCCTTCTCCAAGTGCCCCTAATTGTCATAGTTGAAACACTTGACTTTCATGAGGTGCCACTAACTCCTTGCCCTATGAATTCTCCTTGTCATCATGAGGCCCCAACTTGCCTTGGCCCCACTTTTGCTTATTTCGGCCTTTGTTCCCATTGCTCGGGAATATTATGTTTCTAGGTGACCTCGCTTCTAGTTTCACCTTTGTGGCATGGAAGGTTTTCATCTTCCATGCATTCCACCATCTTCATTAAACTTTGGCATGTTTTTGAGATCAATCCTTTGATAGAGGATCTTCCAATGTTTCAATCCACACAAAAATACCAACTTCCTAGCAAACTCCTTGTTCAAGGGGACCATAGTCAACATTTGACTGAAATTTCACACATAGAGGGCCAAGGAGCCCATTCCATCCCATCCTTTAACATTAATCCCACATGTGCTATTTGAGAAGTGTTTGAGCAAAGTGAATTTACTCCTTGTTCAATTCAAGGTGCTTGGTTTCCAAATATGCGTTTATTTAAAGCAACCATGGCCACATTTGATTTGTCTTTGTCTCCTTCCCTACAAAGGAGTCATGCAATCTTGCCTTCATCGTAGCCTTGGCAAAAACCCCATTTGGGGTGGTGCCCAACACACTCAATCCAATTGTGAATTGGCTCCACATCCTTGTGACTCCACCATGTTGCATCATGGTTTCATTGTGTTGTGCCAAAAGGGTTTTGAAAGAGTTGAGGAGATCGAGAAAGTTTTCAAGTAATTTGGTTGTTGTGTTCTAGTTCACCTCCTCTTCTTGTGCCCCCAAAATCTTGTTCATTTAAGGAAATTTTAAGGCCCTTTTCCCCCTCTTTCCTTTGAAGGCCTATCCAAAGGAACTATCAAGAAGTTGCTTTCACCACTAGATTCCTTTCAAGAGTGCAAATTATTCACATGTACGAGGGGCTCCTCACTTGGGTTAGAAATTTTTTCCTTTCCTTTACTCTTTTTAGGAGCCATGGGAGGCATCTTTATCAGTAAACCCATGCTTGCTTTAGTTCTTCCCCTACTTTTTGACATAGGGGAAGGCATCTTTTCATAGGTTAGGACTTTATTCGACACAACCACATCTTTCCCTTTCTTTTTCTTTGTTTTGCGAGGAACCATTTCGACTTCCTCCTCCACAAGATCCCTTATGCTTTGTTCTTTGCCTTTAGATAAATCTCCATCCTCCATATATCTTTTTATGGTGGTGAGAATTGCCTTTTTTTCCTTCTCCTTTTTAATCTTGTACTTCCTTTTTGCCTTAGTTGCACCATTGCCATTATGTTTGGTGTTGATAATTGTTTTGAAACCATTTTGCCTTAAAATAATGCTTTAGAGATTTCCAAAGATTCAAAATGCATACTTTGATACCAATTTTCACACTTGGATTCACCTTGGCGCCTTTGTGTCTTTGCCTTTGTCCATGCTCCTCATTGAACATTTAAATATCTAATAATTACCTACACATGGCAAGTCACGCACTTGGTGAGTTTCAATCTTCAAATTTGTTTCGTGACCTAAGGCTAACCTTGACCTTTAGACAAGTGGGACTCAACTCATTGTAGACTTCCCAAGTGGTATAAGGCATTAACGTTCGAAATTACCATCTCTCATTTTACAACCTAATTGTAGACTTGTGTCTAGTTCAAGGACTTAATATGTCGAGGACATCTCCTTGGCCCTTTCCTCAAATCTTGACTCATTGGAACTTATGTAGGTCATGAATGTTGTCAAACCAAGAACCAAACCTAGCCCAACACTTAATCTCATAACCTAGTCCACCATTTTGCCATGTAGTGGTTTGAACTTCAACTTCCACTAGGTGAATCCTTTCACTTGAAGGTTCGCCTAGAAGGGCATGTCAACTACATTCATATGCATGGTTATCTTTTGATTGGTTATACAAACAAAAAAATTATAAAGCTATTTTTCCCTTGAAGGGATGGTGTATTGGCTATTTTAGGGTGCATTGTGTATGTGAATAGCATGGCTATTTCAATTTTGACAAAGTTTGAATTTAGGTTATAGTAGAAAAACTTGTAGAACCATTTGGCAAATCTTGCAAAATTGGAATGGTAAAGCTTCGTGAAAAAAATCATGGCCAATGATTTAGGCTATTTGAATTACAACTTATAAATTAAGGATTGAACCACAAGCAATTTTTACAAGTCAATAAAATTCAAGATATAAACAAAAATCACATGTATAAACTACAATGCATAAAAAATAAATTAACAAATCATGTGAGGGGATTGAACCATTGTCATGAAGAATATTATGCTTAGGGTAGCACATGATCCTAACTTGTAAGCCACACATTAGTTTAGGGATACAAAAAAAATCAAATAGGATTCAAGATGGAAGGATAAATTTATCCAAAGTTCAAATTAGTTGACATCATGGAAACTAGGGGTTATTTGTTCCAATGAACCACTAAAGCAAGATTACATCAAGCTAGAAAACCCCTTCTTGTTTTCTCATCAGTCCAACCTATTATGGCATCATCATAAAGAAAAGTATCAACAGTTTGGAATAGTTGTGCAAACATATGCACCACCAAATCCAAATGCCCACAAAGATGATGCCACAATATTGTCTTTATGAACATCAAGTTTGAAAAAGTTCTTTCATTTTCCATAGATCCCATAATTTGAACCACAACCAATTCTACCACTTTCATGAACTTAAAAAACCAAATACATAATGTAATGCATTGGAAGAAATATTCTTCCAAAGTTTGGATACTAGATTAAGATCCATGGGCTAGTCCATAGCCCATTGAACATTGGACATCATTGTGGTCTTGAAAAAAATCTTACAAGTCCAAAATATTCCCATCAAGAACTAATGGGATCCAAGTTTGGGTCAGTTTAAGTTTTTTGGGCTAATAACAAAAGCCTTTCAAAATGGCCATATGAATAAAAAGGTCTGTTCACTTGAACATTTGAGCCAATATTGTGGATGCACCAACCCTAAAACATCCATCACATCTTGGGTAGGAAATTGCTTTTCAAGTTCATCATTGACCTTAGTTGTTGCTTTAGAACAAAGTCTTTTCACATTGTTAATGATATGTTAGAAAATAACATGAACATAGGCACATAGAATGATGTTTCAAGATAATGAGAATGCATAATGATTGAACTACTAGCAATTTTGAAACTCAAGTTCTCCAAACACATATTCAAATTAAGTGTCCATTCATTCACCACCACATTTGATCTCCCATTCAACAAGTTGTAGTGCCCATTAAACATCACTCATGTAGGCATTTGTTTATGTATCTTGATTCAATTCACCAAAAACACCATGCATGCATCCACTAAAATTCATTTCAAATTATTAGAAGTGACCCCATCAACCACTTGCTACAAGGATAACAACAATATTGGAGTCCATTGCCAATCTTTAACAACATCGGATGAATGGAAACACATGGTTGTTAACTAGAAATTGTTATTTTTTTTCAAGAAAAAGAAATGAACTTAATACCCTCAACCAAATTTGTTTTTGGTTGACAACTCATGCATGCACAAGATGTCGTCTCTTAACCATTTTTGTTTGACCAATGTGTTTTTAGAATTTTTTTGACATTAAGTAAATGTAGTAGCTTGTTCATGCTTTCATAATTAATCATAGTTCTACTTTTAGCTAATATGTGGAAAAAAATTAAAAATTTCACCAATATTTTCTTCTTTTTTCCAATAGTAGCATGGTAAACCTACCTACAAATTATATCATTTTTGGTTGGGCTAAAAGCATGATCAAGTATACATTTCGTGATCCTTGTCAAGAAAAGTGTAAAGTAGCCACAACTTTTGCCTTAACATATCAAATTTTAAAATATTATATGATCAATATGAACATATTTTTTGAATTTATGTTAATGATATTGAAGGATCACATGTTTAAAATAGTTTTAAGTAGATTTCTAAAAGTTGCAAGTAGAATATTTTTTACTTTTTGGGTTGCCCAAAGAAACAAAATAGGCCTCAAGTAAATGAAATATTGAACTTTTTTGCTTTATTGGTTAATGGCCATCTAAAATTTACTTATGCACTTTCAACTTCCAAGGTGAAAATAATATATCAATCTTTTAATGTAAAATATTTTTGAACACAATTCCACTAATCAATTCCAAAAATACTTTTGACCTACTTTTAGTATATTAAAGTCTTCCAAACTTTGTATACAACATACTATAAACTCAATATTGTGCATCATGATGTTTGACAATGATTGAAAAGGTTTCGACTCTACTTTCTTGCATTTATGTGTAAAATATGACTATAACTACTCATAGCTACTTTTGTTGTATAATTGATCATGCTTTCACCCATTGTTATTTATAATCTTTCATCCTTGGCATGAACAAAGTTTTTATACATGTAGTATACACCAGCACTATAGACTTTTAAATTACATGTAAAACTTTCCTACTTCCAATAGATGTTTCTAAAGGTTGTTTAATTTAGGGGCCAACAACTTTTCCTTGCCCTTGATTTTGATATAGATCTTGTATTTGATTTTATGCACTTTTTTTTGTTCATCCATTGTAGATTTAGCCCATGGAAATTTAACATTCCAAACATCTTGAAACACCCTATTTTGTTCATTTTTAATGTTTTTTTCCCTTTTAGTTTCTTCAATATAAATCCATAGATTATCATGAAAAAGAGGTTCAATAGAAAGGGGAGTTCATTAAATGAACATTAAACCTTAAAACCTTAATTCAAATGAATTGAATGAGAAATGTTTAACAAAAAAAAGGATACTTGACTTAACACAATGCAATAATGACAAGTGTTTTGCGTTGTGTAGTTGTTACTTTGTAAGACCTTGGAGCCTTGTTCAATGAAACGAATTGAGTTAGTGAATAATGAATAAATGACCATTAAACCATAAACCTTAAACTTGATGTTGAGTTAAATGAAAGATGCTCAATAAAAGGCAAGGATATTTTTCAACTAAATGCAATGCAAAATTAACAAAGGACCATAAGAGTTTACCTCTATAGTTGTTTTATAAGACCCTATAGAACCTTGAAACATTTTCAACGTTTGGCAAGTTGTGAGTGGTGACCTATCTCAATTCCTTGAACCCCATCCCAAATTGATGAAGCTTAAATAACACTAAACACGCAAGTATAGGTGGGAGTGCATGTCACACAATGCAGACATGAATCTAAATTTTGGATTCTAGATTTCATTCATGCCAAGTCTTGAGTCATAATGCAATTTAAAACTTGAAGGTGGGCACTAGGAACTTATAAGTTGTTACTCATCGGCTAGATGCAATAACCAATTTGTATTAAACAATTGAAAGATTGAGATTTGCCGTTGACTAGTCCTTTGCACAATGCACATTGAATGCATCCTAAATTTTAACAAAAACACAATCTAGCAATGGCAATTTCAATTGCATTGGCAACAATGGTGAGAATGGCCACTTTGTATGCAATAACAAGCAATGAGCCTTGTGTAATGCTCATCATTGTTTCGGCAAATGGTCACAACAACAAATAAGTATCAATGACATTGAACATCATGATGGTGCCATTTAGTGCTTGGATAAGTTTCAAGCTCACCATGTGTGATGATAAGCATTAGGATTTAGGAGAAAGACATTAGTCAATATGTAGCCTTTATATGATTTTGCCCCAAAATTTGCCCTAATTTTAATGCATAGAGATAAAAGAGATGAATTCCACTTCAAAATTTGGCAATATTTCACCACTAAAGAACACATTGCTTGCCACTAGCTTGGTTCCCAACATTAGTATGTTCATCTTCTTGATGAAGTCCTCTTTAATGTAACGATTAATGGAGGAAATATTAAATTTGGACACAGAGAGGTTGTTTTTTTAATCTGGTGATGGAATATCTATAATGTGTACAAGCAATCCAAAAATATTTGAGGTTATTATCATTTACCAATGTAGGTGCTAGTTCACCCAAGGGACCATTAGCGGATGGCCAAAAATTGTTAAGAACAAACGGAGGCATAAAAATTCTTGGCAGTCAGCATACTCCATGCCTGATTGGCTGCCACTCTTGTGAGCCAGTGAGCTAGCATACCTCAAAGAAACCCATTTTTTTGGTTACTTTTTTTTCTTTTCTGAATTTTGGGAGGGCGGGGCAAGGGAGGAATTTGTGCACGACTGGAACATTCCAAATAAGTGCCTGCCCAAGGTGTAGCCAAGGGTGCTTATTTTATGAACATCCCCACTCCTTGGAATTATCCTACACAAATCTCCATACTCATGTCTAAGTGTAATTGTGTGGGCTGAAACTTGTCGGTAATTTGCAGGTTTTCTCCTAAATTAAATCCAGTGTGAAATTGGGATGATAGTCCATATTAGCATATGTTCCTCTCCAAGCTTTTCAGCATACAACTCTGACTACTCACAATCTCCTTCCTAATTTCACTCACATCTTGCTTCCAATGCTCTATCCTAATTCCACTAGGAATACATGAGGCAAGTCATTGAGCACTTTTGAGGATATCAATGTGAACTGTGGGAAACATCAATGCAACTTCTGTTATGAATATACATCGGTAATATCACTCCCATCCAGTAACTTAAACACTTGCCACCGACCACAGATCCCTTACAACAGCACCCTACATGTAGTATACACCCAGTGACCTTAGTGGGTTGGCTTTCCCAACTACAGACCAGGGTTGGGCAGGTACCTACTTTTGAAGTGACCAATGTTGGGCATGTATCTACTTTTCAACAATGGCCTGTCAAAATAACAATCATACCCTTGTGTTACTAGTATGAGATTTTAAAAACATTTTCATACCAGCTTGGTCCTAGTGTTAAAGTCCAAAGCTGATTTTTGGCTGCTATGTGGCATGCATGTAATATGTACCTGATATATTGAGATGGATATCGACCTCAAATCGAACATGTATTACCTCAAGTGCCCGACTAGGCAAGTACTAAGGTAGAACTGCCCATCACTGATCACTTCTTTATATCTTCAACATCTGTGCTTCATTTTAAGCGATTTAAAATGTTATGGGAGTGATACCTCGAGCTCTAGAAATCATCTTTGAATTGCAAATGAAAAGGAGTAATGAAAAAATAGCAAGAAGAAAAATAAGCTTTCCAACTCACAAAACATGTTTTTTTCTTTTCTTCTTCTCTTAGGACCCCTCCTACTTTCAAAGCTTCTAACTTTCTCATTTCTTGTTCATTTAAAATGATTAAAAGTGATATAGGAGCACCACCTTCAGTTTTACAAGTCATCTTTTAACTCTAACAGCAACATACAAGGAATTTTTTGGGTGATTGGGTTTAGGCTTCGTAGTGTTCGGTGGTTTGTTTTTCTGAGTTCTTGACCCCCTCTACTTTGGGGGGCTGAACCCTTCTCAATTCTAATCCGTTTTTGATGATTTTTAGTGTACCAGATGCATCAATAGGAGGGATTTAAGTTTTTTTTGGACACCAGAATAATGGAGCCCTCCCCTTGGATCCAGTCTGCCCTGAGCGCTTAAGTGATCACTCATGGGCTGTCTTACTCTAGTATGTTACCAAAACACTGATTGTTACCAAAACCAGTACCAGTCTACATACCAAGGTTCCAGCCCCATACCCGCCCAACTAAAGGTATAAACCAATGTATGATGTATAAATATGGATGTATGAACTTTGATATTGTGCTACTTTCCAGAGCTTGGACTCTTTCTGACGAATGCTGATCCAAGTACAGAGTCCAAGTTTAAGAAATATTGGATGCACCAAATTCAATTGCTCTTCAAGTAATTAAATGATACTTTGAGGACATTCTTATCAAATTTGGAAATGTCCTTTTTATTTTTGGGTGAGAATGATGAAGTGCTATTTCCACACACACAGAAGCAGTCTCCCCATATTTGATGCCCATATTTGTGGCACCGACCACATGCTTTAGGAAAATTGGGAGCTCTGCACCTTTTTGTACCATTAAAACTGTCAATGTTTTGTCACCATTTTTCTTGCCCCCATCCCTACAAACCGAAAGAGAAAAGCAAGCATTTATCATGTAAGAACTAACATATATCATGCTCCTTTTCCAGGAGCACCGACCATACTCCCCTTCGGAATCCAATATGGACAAATATGATGCTGGTTTTGACACGTCGTGTAAAACTATTCTATTCAATCTGCCCATCGGCTCATAAGTAGCTATTCGGGTGCTTGACAGGTACTACTACTGAAAGAAGGAAGTTTGGATTCCCTTTCAGATCAGGATGTGGGGCCTGGTGCCTGTACTGGATCAGTGCAAAAATCTGCAGTATGCTGGCAATGAGCTTCCCAAGGCTTCAGGCTTTGACCTAGATCTGTCTATCTTCCTTTCACCCTCGTAGCAGGGTTTGTTGTGGTGTGAAACTTTGTCAAAACCTGATTCTTTTTCAGGCTTGTAAAGGTTTTTTGTGCAAATTTTGAAAGAGTTTTGCCCCAAAAAAAGCAAGGGGTTATGAGATTTAGAGTGCCTGTTCTAGCAGATGGCCAATTTGTAGCAGGATGACAATTTGTTTTACAGTCCTGCCCAGTGTTTTTTTGGGGCGAAAATTCGCCAAATTTCAACCTGGAAAATATGATTTCGACCTGTGCAAAGGATATTCCATGGAAAAAATGGCCCAAATTCTCCACATTCAGAATTGTTTTTCCAAATTGCCAGATTTTTATGATAAGTTCCAGTAGGTAGCAAAGAATATAGAAAGATTCTGGTTTTTTTTCCTCTGTAGCCAAATCTGGGTAAATCATCTTATGGATGATTGCCACTTCAGCTACATCACAAAATTGAAAAAAAAAAACCCTGGTCCTACCTCTCCTGTTCCTATACATCAGAAAATTGAAAAAATCACTGCCTCTAAGTTGACATGTGGCATTTTTGAGGATTGACATGTCATAGGTACTGGCTGGTAATGTAAAGCTTTTGAAGGTTTAGGGTTGCAAGGTGTATTTGTTGGCTCTTCCTTTCAAGGTAGAGAGACTATCGACATTGTGATGCAACCTGAAATGGGCCAAAAGTTTGGTATCTGCATTCTAGGGGCATGTGGAGTCCACAATAGAGACGTTTCAGGCATACCTTCACCATGCTTAACTACCATGTGTTTCCAATTTATATGTTCAATATTTATCATTCTTATGGATGTCATTTAAAGGCAACCAACCACTTGGTGATGTATTGCTAGTGCTCAAGAGGGAGTACAATGCTTTTGGTGACACCGATGCAATTAGTGCAATAGATTAGGCCTTGGCTCTTGACAACTATGATATAACTATGATATATTTCACTGATATTTTATGTTGAAATGGATGAAATCACATAGTTTGTCTCACACGTGTCATGAGTCAAGGCCTATTATATGAGGAAAACCCATATTCTATTGTTGTGAATTGAAGCTTTTGAGGGTGCACAAGTGAATAATTTGCCCTTGCATGTCTGCAATTTATAGTCACCAAGTGATGTAGTCTATAACATTTAGAGCCCTACACAAGAGGGGTGCACAGTTGCCCAAAAGTGGACACAAGAATTCACATGAAAATGCATTGAATACCTTGTCACAACCCTTTTTTTAGGCAAATAAGTGCATGCTGGGGAAACATGCTCACCGTTATGTACATTCAAAGGATTCACCCAAAAAAATGGACCATTTTCATGTTCCATCACATATTCAAAGTATCAACCTCCTTTGAATGCTGATTGTTGATGTACATACACCATTCATACACAATTTCTAGCTGAACCAAGTGCATGCAGGGTAAACATGGTCAACATTGTGTACATTTAAAGGATTCACCAAAAAATGGACCTTTTGATTCATGTTCCATCAGGTACTCAAAGTGTTGACCTCCTTTAAGTGGTGATTGTTGACGTACATCCACCATTCATACACAATTTCTAGCTAAACCATTGACTTTGCTAATAAGCACATGTATGAAGCAAAATAGCACTTCAACATTTCTTTGAGTCATGGATGCACTTGATAAACGTAGAATTTTTGGACCATATGAAGGGATTTCAAATTGCAATGGAAGTTAAACTTTCAAGGTTAGGAATGTAGCCCACACATTAATTGGAGTATTTCATGGGCAGAATCAAGCTAACACAATACCAATTTACTTCAAGGGGTTGGAGTGACAATCGAGACATGCAATTGTTCTTCCAAATTCGCATATGGCTTTCCCAATCCCAAGTAGCCCAAAATGGTTTTCTGTCTCTAATTCAAATGTGTTCCCACACAATGATAAAATTTTGGGTCACTTGCATTTGGAAGAAGAAAATCAAAATTTGAATTAAGCCAATGTAATATGAGTTGAATTTTTAAAACCTTAATTTCCAATCTTGTCAAGCCTCATTCCCTATCTCCAAAGATTCAAGGCTCTGGAAGTTACAAAATCACCCAAGGTACAGATGAAGGGTGGTCCCTTTAGCCCTTCAAATCAAGAAACAATCCATCGAGATGTCACCCCAAAATACCGAAGGCAACTTCTTGGAAAGACATTGGACCTTGCATAGATTTTAGTCGAAGTTTAGGACATTTCGTGGTCTAAGATTTTATTTAGGATTGGTCATTGCCTTGTGCTGGGTGAACTAACACATACACATATCCATAGTAAAACCAACTTTGTCAGGTTCTTGGAGTTAGTCCAGTTCAAGTTCAGGTTGGAGGTCAAGTTTTAAAAGATTTCAAGTTTTGTTAGAAACATCATTGAAACTTAACTTGACAACCGAGCTCTTTTCAAAATTGAATTTGAACCTGAACTAAAGGTGCAGCCTTGTTTTAAACATGTTTAGAATCCCTAGGTAAATGAATACAACTTTATTACTTTAACAAAATTGACATTATATTTTAGGCAAGGTATTTGATTAATTATAAATAATTAATATTACATAATCTTTACTTTAAATTATGTGTACTAGGTGAACAAACTAATTATTACATTTAAAAAAAAAAGTTTAGTTGTCTGTAACAACGATGGAATCAGACCCAGTCGTAAACAAAACCAGCTCTAAAAGTATTGGTGAAAATGAGTGAAACAAGATGTTTTCAGTAATCCAAAGAACTGATCTCAAAATCAGAGCAGAAGTTTCACCAAAAAACTAAAAAACTAAAAATATTATGATCCAAGGTTCCTTTTGAAATCAAGAACCGAACATCATCGATAAAAACCTGAATTCATTTTGGGGTGCTTCTAAACTTTTTTAAAGTGTAGTGTGTGAATAATAGCGTGACGGTTACAGTGTAGGTGCTGGTTCACCCTCGCTGGTGTTGTACTTCCCAAATTTTAGGGATTCCCCCTCTCAACGGAGAAACCAACCAGTGACTGAATTGAAGATAAAGTGTGTTTCCCCTTCCAGGGTCCTGGCCTCCAAGAAAAGTCATAAAAGTCCACCGACAAAATAAAAGGTCGGTCACTCAACTTCACCTTCACTTGTCAATGGATTGGCAAGTTCAAATGAATGAGAGCACAAAATGCCCATCACACAACTTCACACCTTCACTTTTCAATGGATTGGCAAAGTTCAAACAAATGAGAGCACAAAATGTCCGTCACACAACTTTACCTTCACTTGTCAAAGAATTGGCAAGTTCAAAGGAATCAGAACACATACTGGCAAATTCAGTGTTTTTAGGAGTAAGCGCAAAAGGCTAGTATGGATGGGTCAAGCCCCTGCCTGCTATGTTGGGTAACTAGTCGGCAGATGAAGGCCAGGGCCCAGCTATATAATGCAGTCAACCAACAGTGAGCTTGTCAGTTGGGAAGTTAGGCAATGTACAATTCCAATGCAATGGGCAAGGGTGAGGCCTTTCGATGACGTTAAGGCCTAAGGTAGCAGATTTACAAAAAAAATCATGTTTAACACACACATCTTGGTCACTATTATGTGTCACTATTATGTGTGTACGATCATCACCATAAGATTATGTCATATAATTTTGGTCAAGAAAATAACATAATCTGTCACCCAGACCTTAATGGTACAATTTTTTATGTTTTGCCAGCTTAACTAGGTTTGTGATGATCCATCTGATAAGTAAATTGTTCTTCCCATCTCATTTCAGAGACAACCATGGACATTTTACATTCAGACAAAACCCCTGAGCCTCCTCCCCATTTTGGTCAACAAATTAATCCACCCATGTCTTCTTCCTAAACCTGTAAGTTAGATCAATAATTGCCAAACCTGAACTTCAGGTACGCACAGGAAAATAGACAAGACCAACGTCCCATCAAAACATCTGTAGAATTTAAGATTGTATGCTCAGAGCAGATTCCCCTGATCCCTTAATTGTGTCTCTCCCAGTGCTTGTCACATCCAACATAGAGTGTTAAATATTGTTTCAGCAATCCCACCTATAAACATGAAAATTGGAGACTATTTAAATGTCATCATCTGAGCCAATCAGGGCTGATTTACATTAGCAAGCTGTTATTACACTTGAACCTGCCCTAGGAATCTTAGATTCTTTTTGTACCTTCTTCATAGTAGCATTTTACTTTGTCCCAATTGTGGGAACATGTGTCATCTAAAGGATCATCAACTAAAAGTTCCTATGAAAATACAACACGTGTCATCTAATGGACTGATTACAGTTGAACTTACAAATTTCCATGGTTGTGGAGTTTGACCATAACAGTACTGTGGAGTTGCATAGCTGCAAGGAAAATCAGAGCTCATGGAAAGTTATTGTTTCTTCCAAAGCTCGGGTTAGAGACCTCCAATGTAAAGTTGCCTTCATTATGACCAACCAATCGTAAACAATTAACTTTCTTGTAGAAAATTATATCTTAGTGCACATTTACAAGTTCAAACATGTGTTAGTCTCAAATTGACCTTTGAACATACCGGTTGGTCCTGATATTGGGTCCAAGATTGATTTTTGGCTGGTATGAGGCAGCTACACACTTGATATCAAACTCGTATAAAACTTGTATGAGGCGGATATTACATATTACCTCAAGTCCCTACCAAACTGGTTCTTGTATAAGACTGGTATTGCCACAGGCTCATACGAGACTAATAGAGAGTCCTTGCTACCAGTGTTCATATCAGGCATAGGACTGTAATATACTTACTAAAACTCAGTAACTAGCAAACTCTGGGAAAATTGGGGAGGTATGCAATCAAGAAAATGAAATCCTAGCAACCACTGAAACAATGCTTCAAACCCATTAATTTTTACCCATTTGGAAGTGGGGTGGCTTGTTTCTTTGAGAGAGGGAATGCAATTTTAAAAGCTTTGGTGATTCTGTACCTGTTCAACAGGGACACTAGCCCTGGTTCAAGTTCTGATTCCATTTTTCAAAAGAGTCAGTATCAAGGTCCAGATTCAAATCTGACTTTCTCAATTTTCTGAACCTTGAGTCTGGATACCTCAAAACCTAACCTAGAACCTTAACCTGCAAATAACCTGAACCTGCCAACACTGGTTCAAACCCATTTACACACTATTTGAATTTGAAGGCTGAAGTTCATCGAAAGTACAGTGTACAAGCCATTTTACTGCTGCTGGTGGACCTGCTTTAATTACAGTGGAACCCAAGTTAATGCAAGAACATGGCTCACGTTATATAAAGGGCCTAACAAGTGTAGTGCACTTTGTAGGAGTTATATCCACACACACTCATTACACATTTGCAGTGAAGTGCGATTAGAGTTAGAGTGAAGATCTATACTAGTCTAGTCGAGTCTCATATATTGCTTCACAAGAATTTGTCATTTTACATCTCTTCGCACAATGGCAGCATATGAGACTCAGGACCCCAACAGCTTGGACCAAGTACAGAATCAGCCTGGCTTTGACGACCAAAGCGATCAGTCCAACTACGGAGGCGGTGATCAGTCCAACTCTGTCGGAGGAGGAGGAGGTAATCAGGACCAGTTGAGCTATGCAGCAGGAGGGCAAGACCAAGGGCCAGTAGACCAGTCGAGCTTTGCAGCAGGAGGGGAAGACCAAGGGCAAGTAGACCAGTCAAGCTTTGCAGCAGGAGGGCAAGACCAAGGGCAATTAGACCAGTCGACTTTTGCAGGAGGCCAAGACCAGTCGGGTGGCGACGGCACGGGTACTAATGATCAGTCTGGAGGATACTCAGACCCCTCGCAACCAGCTGCTGCCGGTGATGAGACAGATTCGAGCAGTGGTGGCTTCGGAACTACAGCTACTGGCATTAATGATCAGTCCGGATCGAACTCCACAGTAAGTCGCTCATTTTTCACTGGATTCTCTAGTTCTTTGCGCAGTTACGCTTCGGAAATGGCATGAGAGAAACGTCGAGGTTCGCTGTTTTCGAAGTGTGGGTCGTTGCATGGACTTAAACCAACACCCACAAAGAAGAACAAAAACTCCACAACCTTTGTTATGTGTTTTGCAGACTGATGATTTAACTGCTTTGCAGACCGGCACTGGCGACGAAACCGGCCAGAAGAAGCACCACCGCGTGGAAGATCTTCTAGGAGCTGGAGCGCTCGGGGTGGCTGGGTACGAGACATACGAAGACTTTGAGAAAAAGGGATGATGATAAGCTCCAGTAGTCGACAGTAACAACAACAAAAATGGATCAGCAGCTCAGATGTTAATGTGCCTCTTGAGAAAAAATGTCTAGCAGAAAAGTTTCATAAAATTACAAATGCTTACAAGAGATCATAAGAAGCCGGGCTAGTCTCATCTCACCATTGTTCGCGTATGTCTTTGGTAAAACTGTAGTTCCCTTGTTTGATATATGATCAGGTATATATATATGATGATAAGCATGATGTGTGATATGTGAGATCATGAAAAGCAGCATGATCTGAACTCTGTGATTATATATATGCAGATAGCTAGCTAGGTTGTTCCGTAAGCTGGTTTTGTCCTTATTATGATGGACATAATATTTTGCTGCTGTCATTGGAAATCCAAACAGCAGCTGTCTGTCTGTGCGCATTTTTCCTCTGCTCAAAACTGGATCAGCAGACTTTCTTGATTACCAAATGCACTTAATAATACAATTCGAAAGGCTGAAGATTGAGTCATTTGCACTGTAACTCTGTAGAACTTTGTACTGTCTTATACCAGTGTTGGCTGGTTATTTCCTTTTGGCAATAACCGGCTGGTTAGGTTATCAGAAAAATGGTTTTGAAATGTAGACTTGTTGATTATCAATTTCACTGTCTAAGTAATCCCCCAGGTTATCAATTCAGGTCGGTCACTAATCATCAGTTATGCATAAGGACTGGTTCATTGGTTCTATATCGGTTATAGATTTTTTTTAAAAATTCAAACCTTTTATTTTTAAAAAAAATGTTTTTCTTTGTTTTTCTATTGTCTATCATAAAAATGTTTAGTATTTTAGGATTTATAACTTACCTGGATGATAACCAGGTCATTCAGGGGTAAATGCTTACTATGGTGTCCCCTTTTTTTTTTGTGTCACAGTGTAAAAATTTCTGACCCTCCAACTACATGATGTTTCTTAAGTTAAAATTTTTAAATTTTTGTAAAAAAAGGGATTCAAATATATCATCTATATTATTATAAAATAACATATTAGAAAAGGAAATCATATGTTCATTTTTTGGTTTAGTGTGGACTTCAAAACTTGTGTTTTAAATTCAATCATAATCTTTATTTAGTCCCTAAATAATCGTAAATGGACTCATAGATTTTGGGTTATTAAATTATTTGTTTGATAGTACTTTGCCACAAGTTGTATGATCAAAATGGAGACTAAAATTCGTATTAAGAATGTCATTATTAATGAAAGTGGCCATTTGAGTACTTTTTTTGGAAGGTCCAAATTCATAAGTACTTTTCAATATGTATTTATTGTGTTTCATTCGTGTTTTCATTGAATGTGTTTTATAATGTATTATAAAAATTGTACAACACATAGTTCTTGCAAAAACTTAATTTGTAATCAGAAAACTCATTTTAAAGGTGATGACAACACTAAAAATAGTGTAGAAATGGACTTTTTCAATGCATTTTTTGGTCTACCATAGTATGCATTTGGGTGCAAATTTTTTAAGGTGTACCAAAATCTTGTCACAATGTCACCCTTTTTTATTCTTTTTACCTAGTCCTCTTTTATCATGTAAAGGCACATTTATGGATGATTATGATGGAATTTAGAATTGTAATGGTCTGAAATACAGTCCTTCTAAAAAAATTGACTACTTTTGACTCATTATTTTTTATGAGGATCAAAATATAGGGTAAAAAAAAACTACAATAAGGATTAGGCTCTTTTTGTCCTATGTGGTAAACCTTAAAGGATTTTCACCCATTTACTTTCAAGTAGATTATTAGAATTTGAAAATTCAATACCACATGGATATCCAAAATATTCACAGTTCTTGCAAATGAACGACTATTGATATCATTCAAGCCTTGAAACACATTCGTAAACAAATGAAAGATTTCTTGTGACTAAAAGACAATCTTCAAGAATCAAAGATAGGCACTTGTGATCCGTGACATAAAAAGAGAAGGCCAAAGAAAGAAACTTCACTTTAAAGTAGGAACATTTAGTCTCTCCCAATATCTTTAAAAAGTTTAAGGACATAAGCAAATGAAATGTTTATGCCTCCCTTACATCTCATTGGAACATACAAAAAACTAATTGGAAAGGAATGATACTACTCAACAACTAAAAGAACAATATCATTTTCATGCACTCATCACTATATCGTGCATCCAATGCCAGAATCAATGCACACTTCATTGATGAAAAGAGTTACAAACATTTTAACATCCAAGTTTTTATGTTTCAACAAATTCACAAGCACCATACATCTAGAACACCCCTTCAATGTAATTACCATGTTATGATGGAAATAATTACATGTAGAATGAATATTTACTATTTACATCTACCTTGAAGCTGACTTGTTTAGGACCTCAATTAAAACTATTTTCCTATAACATGGTGACCAAGTAATGAAAAAACTAGCCCAAAAGTGTTACAGCTTCCAAAAACACATCTATTTGATTTGTCTACAAAACTACATTAGTATTAGAGCCCAAAACAATTTCAAAATATACTCTATAAAAGATCATACACCCAACAACTACAAAGTGAAATCCACAACATAAATGGAATAATCACTAGAAGTTCTTGTGTGAAGTTGGGAATGATACTAGAAAAGCAAATTGGACAAAAAAATAGTATGCAACAACTAGAAAAAGAATATCCTTCATCTTCAAGCATTCATCAAAGTGAATGCATGGTATAGTGGTTCATTTTCAGCAAATGCTCCATTCCATAGGAGTTTTTAAAAGTTTGTTAAAAAGCATGGTTACTTGTTTATCATAACTTATGATTATAATCATTTATAAATTGATGTTGATACATTTGTGAACATTCATATTTTATTTTTAAACGTTTTAAAATGATGATAACATTAGCTATTTTAATGGATGCAATTTTTCTAAACCTTCGATTGGGATGAGGTCTGAAGCAAACTTGTAGCTTTCCTTGAGAGCTCTCCAACAGTGTGTTTGCACACACTGGGGTCGGGTCGATTCCCAACTTTTAGTGGTCGGGAATCAAACTGCCAATTTGACTTTCGGCCTTTTTTTGGGCCATAACTTGTGCTATAGATGTCCAAATGGCTCGTGTGAGGCCATTTTTGACATCTACACTTCGATAGTTTTCTAATGTTATAAGGAACGCTTCAAGATAAGGTGTTTTGACCCTTGTAATTGAACTCTGAAGTTTCGGGAGTCCTCAAGTTCCCATTTTGGGAATGTGAGTGTCATCTTCACACTTTTCCAAAAGTGGGGTTGTGACACTACCTCCAACTTCTTCAATATTACATTCTCACCTTGACTTAACGTTGTGTTTTTGTACCACGATAAAAAAGAAATGTTGTAAAAACACATAAAAACACAAGCAATGTTCACAACATGGTCCTCCTACATTGTAAAACATCATTTCAACATGTTTGGAGCAAACACACATGATGGGTGATATAAAAACAAGAAAAGTACTTTAGTTTGTTGATAGGCAAGTTCAAAGACTTCAGGAAGTTGTTGTGAGCAATGTTTGTTAACGAATAGGAGATCTACTCAAATGTAAACATGGAACTTTATTGAAAGGAAACTATAACATGATGCTCACAACACAAAACATAACATCAAGAACTCCTCAAGGTTCTTGTCACATGAAATACACAAACTTGTGCAATGAAGAAAAGAGAAACAAACCATCAACACCAAAGTATTTACCTACAAGACCAAACCACAAATAACCAAACTAAAATAAGTAAAGAAAATAATTTAACCTTGTGAAAGTAACCTAGTTACTTTTGTATTCCAGTAACTAATGAAATCTAATTAGTTGACCTTGAATTCTCAACAATGTTTATAATCCTCAATTTAGCATACATAGTTACGATGTCTTTGTAACCTATAACATTTTTTACCATTGAGCCTATGTGTGAGAGATTAGATTATTGTACATCACCAAGGGCATGCATCTGCAACATTGACATTTGCTTCATCTAACTTACAAATTTCATCCATGTGATGACTTATCATTAGGGTAAGGATGGAAATGGATTAATAGATGACTTACATTAGTAGAAATTGGCCAAAATGTAACCATTCTATTTGCAACTACATGCGACTATTAATTATTAACTACATTTGGACTTTTTATAACTATTTCTTGTGTTGGTCATATTTGCGATTACACTGCAACTAGTTTATGACTATTTTAATGTTCATCCTTCCATGTGAACAACATTTAGTTTGGTTTTCATCCTAAAATAATAATTTATGTCCCATTATTTGCAAATGTGACCAATTCAATTACAAGCCTATGAGTATACAAAGATGTATTTTGTGAATTCTAAGGAATATAATTGGGTGTATTAAGATTTATAAATGTATATTTTGAATCTACATGAACAACCATATTACATGTATATTCAAGTCATATTATTAGCATAAATGGCCTCAATATTATGGTTACATTAATTAGTGTATATTTTGAATATATTAAAATTTTATGTAAAATGTTTATTAAATACATTGTGCCCATATTACAAGTTTATCCAAACCATCTTATTATATTTCTTAAAATTACTACAAATGAAATTTACAATTATTTATATTAATGTTATATTAATTACATAATATTAATTACATAATGATGATGATGATGGTATTAGAATGATAGGAAAAATAATTTTATAAATTATTGAAATAATTATTAAAAGTCTAGTATATTATTATATTATTATTTTAAAATTTTCAAATGATTAATTAATTAATTAATTAAAAGTAATACTTAATTATAATAAATCAGAATAGATTTAACATGTGGTACATAATAAATAAATAAATAAATATAATAAATATAAGTTAACCTAAGTTAGTTACAATTACATTACTATGATGGTGATTATTATTATTATAAATAATCAATTGTGAAGTATTATTATATTATAATAATTAACAATAAATATTAATTTATATTTTTATATTTCAAATTTAACAATTAATGATTCAATTATTATAATAAATTATTGATCTATAATTTTTATTTTCAATTTTACTATTTTATAATAATTACTGTAATAATTAGAATGAAATTTTAATAAATTAATATAAAAATGTAAATTTTATTTTCGAAGGAAAAATATACTTGTTAAAAATATAGGATATCTATTGTACTAGTTCATAGATAACTATAATGAGTGAAGTAATAATATGAATAATAAAAATAAAATAGTTAACCTTGGTTACCAACTAGCTACAATAATAATTGAATTAAAAAACACTAGTACTCAATTTTTATAATTATTAATTACTGAATATTGTATTTATATATTAATTTATTTGGTTATGAAATAATGATTAATTAGTTATTAATAATTAGCCAATTATTTCAATATTATCCAATTACTAATGAATGAAATTTGTTGATAGATCATTATAGAGTATTTATCATTAAAACTAAATATTAAAACTATTTATCTAGCTAAAAATTAAATATGATTTAATAATAATTAATAATATAATTAATTCAATAATCATAATATATTAATGATTATTACTATAAATAATTAGTTAACTAGTTAATTGTCACTTACCTATTCTATTCGATACTTTTTAAAATGAGAATGAAAGCCAAAACATATGGGATAAAAATTTTAGTTGCAAGTTATTTACGACCATTTTTAGTCACAAATGATTTACAATTAAAAAGTTTATCCCATATGTTTTGGCTTTCATTCTCATTTTAAATATATGTAAACAAAGTGTTTTGTCTTTATATTTTCATATTTAAAAACATGGACATATGGGATGTCCATGAAAATGACTTAACCCAAAATAAAATATAAATATTCATGTACTTATATTATTTACCTACTTCTCTAATTTCCCTACTTACTTTTCTACCTACCTACCTACCTACTTAAGTAAGTATTTGGCCTAAATAAGTAAATAGGTCTTATCTAAATAAGTGTTCAGCCTAAATGGGTAGGTAGGTATATAAGTAGGTAAGTACCTAGTTCAACCTACATACCTAAATATTGATTTTAATTGAATTAAGAAAAATTCAATTAATATGCCACATGGAAAAGTTTTATTACACCATGTGTCATAATCTAAACCATCCAAACATAAAAATTAAACATCTTAAATTATTTCAAAATAATAAAAATATATTTTTAATTATTAGAAGTTGGGACATGTGGCAACACATAATTTGTGACGCACTTCCAACTCCTTGAAAAACTCAAATGTGAACCCAAGTAAAAAACAGCAGAAGAAGGAGGAATTAGGGCACGCTCCTTAGCTCACGGCACTTTGAAGGGCAGAGGGGCATGCTGTAGCTCCAGGATGGGACTAGGAAGAGTTGACAAGCTTCAGTCATGCACACGAGCCTACACAAAACCCACACAAGGTGGTTAGTGCGTAGTTGGAACACTTTTGGTGCTAGGAAGAGCCACGGGCAACACGGACACACAAGACTCACCACAACCCGGACTTGGGGGGAGCCACCACCTTCCCCCTTATAATATACTCTACACCTCTCCACGGGGCCCACATCCAAATGATTTTTTTTTCGCAGGACTCTCGAATAGGAGTCCCGAAATCGCGCTAGCTCGGACTCCCGCAACTTTGGAGCCCCATAACTTTACGAGCAAACCTTGGATTAAGATGCGGTCTGAAGCAAAGTTGTAGCCCTCATCGAGAGCTTTCCAACGGTATGTCGCACATCATCTGCAATTAAGTAATCGAGTCAATTCTTGACTTTTTCTAGTCGAGAGTCAAACTGGCAATTTAACTCCCAGGATTCCTCTTGGCCCGCAACCTTGCAACCCCTTTTGCCTTAGTCAAAAGCTCAAGGCTAGGGTTGCGACAATTTCTTCCCATTTTTCACCAATAAAGTCGCATCCTAATTACAAGTGATAATACATACATGATAAGTCAAAGGATGAAGGCATATTTTGTTGATTTTTTCTTTCACCTAAAATTCGTTGTCGTTTAGGACTATTGTCAATACGACTTATCAAATGTCACTTACAACTAAAAATTAATCTTAGGGACTAATTGCAAGGGACCGATTGTAAAATGGCCATTTTCTACTAATGTTGTCGTGGGAAAAACCTGACAAAATTTTACATACCATGAAAATATTTGTAACTTTAAACTTACAATTAAAGCTTTCTTATTGTCACCTTGCACCATTGTCAACACCTTTTTCTCTATGCATTATGTTGCATGATGGTGATCTAGTGATGACACCCTTTTTGTACGAGGATTGCAACACCTCAATCTAGCAATGATTTGCCCAATTATAATCAATTTGCGTATATATTCAAGTGAGGTTTACCATGGGACATGTAGAAACTATTGGGTACACCCAAGTTGGGGTTGCACTAAAAATAAAGTCAAAAGTGACAAAAATTTGTTCTAAAAGACAACGCATTTTGAAGATGGTATACTCAATAGATTTTTTTCTTTCAGACTTTATTAGTTTTTTTCAATGAGCTTGGGGGTGGACCAACATGTGTGTATGTGGTTCTATGGTTGGGAGGAAAGCTTCATTGAATGTAAAATATTATTTCAAATAAATAATAGTGGTTAAGAGGTTGAAATAATATTGGATTCATCAAGGATTAAATGTCATTTCTTCAATTTAATTTGTCATAACTTGGTGAAATTTCCAATCAAATGCCAATGATAAAAGGGGAGTTGAAAAAGTATATCATGTACAATTTGATATTTGTGTTTTTCATTTACAATGAGCCCATGGGTTATGGGAGATTGGAATGTGAGGTAGAATGCTTAGGGTATATGCATTGAAATACACCTTTGGTTGGGTTGTTTCTACGCCTTTTAGTGGTAATGAAAGCTAAATGGATGTAATATTAAACCTTACTTCTAATATCGTCAAACTTATCCATTCACATTTATATTGTGAAAATCATCTATGAAGATCATCCTGCATCCATTCAATTACTAATTAAGTTTGAAGCCTTAAGTCGGGATGAAAAAAAAAATCTATGAATTTACCTTTTTTCATTGATTTAAAAAATATTCCATCCATTTTGGATGAGTTGTCTTAAATTTCATCTAAACTCAAGGCTCAAAGCTCACCACTCAATGTTCACCACTCACACTTTGCATTTTTCCATAACAAATAATAATGGCGTCTTTAAATTATAGACACTCTTCAAACATTATGACCTTGCTTGCATATTTGGTCTTCATGGTAGTTTTAAATTTCCAATGTTACGTCTCATTATAACAACAAGCCCACTCCCATCATGCCTCCCTTTCCTAGACTTTTGGGTCTAGGTAATTGTTTTTTGTAAACCAACATGTGTGCATCCTTCACATTGACACTTTTTAGCCTAGCAAAGATTTTATCATCATTTGTAATACTGACATGCTTTAGACATTACGTGCCCAAAGCAAGTACAGTCATAAACCCTTAACAACTTCAAAGGTTCACAATCAACAATAGATTGCAAAATTGTTGCCATAATAGTCAAGTTACTACCTTCATCCTTCACAAAGGCAGAGTTACCTAATGTAATAATCCATACTTCTCTAGTAATGACTAAAGTTGTATGGCCATGGACTACTCAAAAGTCTCATGAAACTCAAACAACCATGTAGTAACATGCATCAGCACTCAAGTTTCATTTAATAAACAAAAGCACTATGCGCATAGAAGCAAAGTGCCAAGAGCACCAAGCACAAAGAAGTAGAATGCCAAAAACGCTAAATATAAAAAACAAAGTGCCAAAAGCACTAAACGTTAAGAACTAGAATGCCAAAAATGCCAAACACTAAAAAGCAAAACTTGCACCAAGAACTAAGAAAGCAAAGTGCCAAGCATTGTAGAGCACCATGCACCATTGAACACCATACACAAAGATTCCTAATGCCCAAAACTTCTGTGTTGAAAGCTTGAAAGTGACAAGTTTTTCGTTCTTTGCTTTTCCTAAACCTAAATCTAATTAAAAACCTTAAACCCCAAATGAAATGCATATCTGGCATTTTTCTAAACCTTAATCACTAAATATCAATTTTTAAAAATCCCTTTTGGTGATATGATCAAATATTTTAAAAATCAAACAAATTGGCATTTGATAATTGTGCACATTATTGATTAAGAAAAATGTAAAAAACATCTAGATATGTATGTACACATATCCAACCATTATGCATATGCATAATTGGATGAATATGGATAACCAAACAACATTTGTTTTCACTAGTGTTGGGCAAATAAAGATTTTTTCAATATCCACTAGTTCTATTATTCATCAATTTGTAATCCAATGGTTTTGGTTTTTATTTTATTTTTATTTTTTCCACTTGTAATATCTTGTAAGGATATAATTATTTTTTCTAATGCCAAGCTTCAATATAGATAGATATTCACCAACACTAATATTCATTGGATATCCTAACATTTTGGATAACAAAATATAACAATTTTTTTTTTCAAAAATACATCAAGATAAAATTACAAGTCGAAAAGTTCATCTTGCTCAAATTCACCTTCATATTGCTCTTATTCTTCCTCTAAAGTAACATTAACCTTAGTTAATTCTATCAAACTAGAAGGTGAATTATAACCCACACTAGGATCATTGGGCTAACTTTTAGTGACAAAAATTAGTTTATTTAAATTATATGATTCGAAGCAACATCTCTTCAAGTTTGTAAGTATTCTAGCCAATAAAAAAGTCCTTTCAGTTTTTATTTAAAAACCAACAATGCCAATAAATTGACAAATAAGAAATATTACATTTAGAAATAAAGATTCATGTTTCCCCCACCACTCCAAAGGAAATATAATCTCCTTCACATCCACATGAAACTTCCTAAACATTTGTACTCCTTGTTCACCAACACCTTTGTTGGCTCACTGGTTCTAACAAACATTTCAAAAATGTTGAAACTTTTTTCTTCATCAAGTTGCATGTTTATCACAAATCCAAATTCTACCATAGGTTGGAGGATATGGTAACATTTCAAAAGCATAGGAAACAAGGATCATTTATCATAATCTTCCACAATGGAAACATGTTTTTGACCAATAACAAATGAAACTAACCTTAAACTTTTAAATCTAGGGTCCAACATTAGGGACAACATGTTATGTGTTTTATTTTCTTCATGTTTCTTTAAAAATGAAAGAAATCCATTTTAAACCCCACATGTTAAATGCAAGTAATGACAACTCCAAATCACAATAGAATAATTATTAATCAAATCCTCCAAACTAAATGAAATTCCAAATTCTTTAAGTTTTAAATTCAGAATAATTGTTGCATTCAAGGCATCAAAAAGTAACCAATGCCCATGAGATTAGTTCAATGCAAAGGCACTCACAAAGTCTAGAGACAAAACATTAACAATGATTTGATATATGTGCCAAGTTAGGGTGGAAAGACATGACCAATAATCTTCATTACATTTTGTTGACTATAATAAAGAACAATTGTTGCCTATAATTGCATTGCCTTTTGAAACAATATGATTTTATTTGCAAACTTGCAAAAATAAATCTAGGATTAACAAAACAACTTACAATTCCAAACAACCAAGAACAAAAGAGTTGCAAATATGGAACAAAACCAAAATGACTAAAAATAAAACTAACTAATTTTCATTAGAATGTTCAATTCTTTATGCTTCAAACTAACTTCAATGCAAGCCTTGTTCCATTCTTAATGATTTTTACCAAATTTTTTTGATCAAGTAATGCATTTTTACAAATTTGCTTGTGTAGATTTAATAGAAACATATTTCAAGCTCCTACAAAAAATTTCATCTATGGTAGCATATTGGTAAGCTTTGGAAAAACATAATCAAAATAGGTCCCTTGAAAGTTTTCCTCCAAACCTAAAGATTCACATTTGACAACAAATTTCAAAGCATTGGTCAATGTGTTCAAATTTGAACCTTTCATCCTTAACATATGTTAGTATTTTATTTCTCAAGCCATATGCATCCAAAAGATCAATGAGATTTCTAGCCAATGCTTGTCATGTAGTCTCAACATTTTCAAATAAACCAAAAGTCATCTATTTTGGTTTCCAAGTAGATTCAAAGAAATTCATGACCAAGTCAAATACATAATGTGCACCCTTAGACATTCAAAGATCAAAACTTATAATAACATAGTAACATTCATTTAACAAAGGAAAAAATATGTTTGGTTAGTTTTTTCCCACCAAATCAAGTAAAACATTATATGAATTATTTTTGAAAAGGGAATTGAATGCAAGGTCACAATTGAAGCACCAAACCTTTTAACCACACACATTTTAGAAATTACAAATGCAACAAATTTTTCACTATAAAAAGATTCTCCACAAACAATATTTGCTCCACATCATCCTTTTGAAGGGATCTTTTGAAACAAAAAATTCATATACGGAAGAACTAATAATACTATCTTTTTTTTGCAACTTATCTTTCAAAAAACTCTCCCTTGATTGTTTATTTCTTCTTGATTTTTTGTGAAAATTATTAGATGGTTTGCATCAAGATGTTTTTGCAAACATGTTATGCCACTTATTTTGTAATATGATATTAGACCTTTCCTCAATTATTTTCTTGGATAAAAAAAGAAGACATGTTGGGAATGACATGAAGAACAACACATGATTTGAAAAGCCCCAAGGGTTCTTTGAATTTTCATTAACACAATAAAAAGACCAACATAAAACATTTCTATTACAAAGATGCCATTTTTTTGTTGAATCTACCATTGTTCCAAAATGCATTTTGTTTTAACTTCATAATTAATTTATTCACTTATCTTGAAACCTTACCAATTTTAGTTTGCAAGCTTGGGTTTTCACTTTCTTACGTTACTTGATTAATTTTAGTTTCATTTATGCATATCATAGGTTTTTCATTTTGCATTGTTTGATTATCATATCATTTGACCTTTCCATTTTTTACACAACTATTCTACAAGGCCAAGGGTGGAAAAATATAAACAAAAAAATGTGACGTGTTGATGTGATAATGCTCCTATCCACAACTAAATTAAATTATGTAAAATAATTACAAGAAAAAAATATATAATTTCATATAAAACATAATATTTTGTCAAATATTTTGTTCCAAGTTTTTTTTTTTTCCAAAATAATTTATAACAAGCCTTGCATAACAAACCATACACACACAAAAAACACAAAATAAAATGAAAAAATGAAAAAATGAAAAACAAAAAAAAACAAAAAAAACATGTTTAAAAACACACAAAAATCAAATGAATGGAATGCTTATTGGACAAAAAAACTTTGCTCTAGATTGTTAACTCTTGATTCTTGACCTATAAGAGGGAAGGGGTGGTGGGTAGTACAAGTTATTACGATGAAGTGCAACACAAGGAGTAGTAACAAATGAACATGTATTTGAGTAGTAAGTGCAAAGTGCCATAAGCATGGTAAAGTAGACAACTAAAGCTCCTTAGTAGTCTACCTGACAAGTAGAAAGAAAATAACAACAAAATCCATCATAAACCATTTGTAAGTGGAATAGTTTTACTTGAACAATCAAAGACAAGATAATTCTTCATTATTGTGCATTAACTTTCAATTTTCACATTGTAAAAGTAGGTTGAAAGTAGATTTTGCAATCCCCTTTTCACCTACTTTTTACATTAATGTGGACTTTTGTAAAGTACATGGTAAGTAGGTTTTAACAAATAAAAAATGAAATAATTTTTTTATGGGGACCTTCAGAATACAATGATCTTTAGATCCTTACTTAGTATCAATATGTTTCATTGAATTAGATGTGTTGAGGATTCCCAAATCACAAATTTACCATGCATTAAATGTGAATATTTTTTGCTTACTTTTAAAATTTATTTGTTCTTAATCTTTTGGAAGTAGATTCTTGCAAATGTAATAGAAGGCACCAAAGGTATTTTATCATACTTCCATCCATTTTAATGTTACTTTATTGCATTTATGTGCATGACACAACATAAAAATGGAAACTTGTTTTGTATACCATGCTTATGCACAAAAAGTAGCGGCAACAAATGTGAAGATAAGCAATAACATGCGCAAAAAGGAACAACAACACGTGTGAAAAGGAGTAACAATAAGTGTGAAAAAAACAATAACATTCGCAAAGAAGAACAACAATAAGCACAAAAAGGAGCAACAACAAACCTGAATAGGAACAACAAGTGAAGAGGAGCAATAACACATGCGAAAAGGAGTAGTAGCAAGTGAAGAGAAACAACATCACCCACAAAGAGGAGTAGGAGTAGTAGGCACAAGAAAAAACAACCACAAGCGCAAAAGAGGAGCAACAAGTGAAGAAGAATAGCAACAAGTGAAAAAGAGGAGCAACAAGTGAAGAAGAATAACAACAAGTGAAAAAGAGCAAGAACAAGTGAAAAGGAGTAGGAATGAGGTTGAAGAGGAACACTAACAAGTGTGAAGGAAAGCAACAATGTGAAGAGTAACAACAAGCATGAAGAAAAGCAAAAATAGAATGTGGGGCATGAGCTAGAGTTCGAGCCCTTTTTTATTATGGTTTTAGGGTTTTCTTAGGTTTAGGGGTGGAGCCCAGTTTTTCTTTCTTTCTACCTACTACCTACAACCTACACCTTAGACACAAGCCCCCCTCTCATATCTATATTTGGGCAGGGATCTGATATCCTACCTAGATATCAAAGTTTCAAATTGTTTTATCCCCTCCAGATATTATATGATTGAATCTCATAATTTTGAGATCCAAGGATAAGTATATCACCTCGAATATCACAAATTTTGATATCTGGAGAATTTTACAAGAGATATCATCGGTGATATCTGGTCAGGATATCCAAATTTTCCAAATATCTCCCCAACACTAGATGTCATGGTATGGTGAATCTCAGTCTGACTCATAGCTCTCACAACTTCTATAATTAATCAATGCTTGATTGGTAAAGCTGTGAGCTCAGCTAGTTGAAAAAAACGTAATGGAAAAGTGGTATGATAATCACAGCAGGTACTTTGAGAGGAGAGCCAAAGAGTTTGTATGATTGGTGGAACCTTGTAATTCAGTTGTTCATTGACACTGAACTAGTCAGAATGAGTTTCTAATGGTGGTGCACTGGTGGGTGCAGATCACATAATCTGGCGTGAAGGTGGTTGGAGTGCACAGACAGTTTAGATTTTGTTTTGTAGGCTGGAGATCGTGATGATACAAACAATTTATAGTGAAGTAGCAAACAGCAAAACCTGCTGGTTTGGCTTACTGTAAATGAATGGCCACCTTATTGTACATATCAACTGCTGTGCTAGTCACCAGAGACATGTTTAGATTTGGAAAATGATGATGTTGGATTGCTAAAGTATTCGGGTACAGGAGTATATCACCCTACCTGTTGTCTGGCCTGGTTTTCTTTGTAAATATGTAAGGCAAGGGTTGATTTGTGATGTTTGTGAAAGAGAATTGGACACAGATGACAGGGATAGAAGCTTAAAGTCGCCTAAAAGTTCTCTTGTGTTCCCAGGGAGTTCCCTGTCCTTTAGTCTCAAATAACAAGCCATCCTTGGTGGATTCCAATTCTTAGCACACCCCTAAGCTTGCCTGCTGACTTTCTAGGAATTGGAGTTCGCATTTGGTGGCTTGCTATCTGGTACGTTAGAGGGAAAGACATCTTGTTAGGCCCTTTATCTCTTGAATCATGTAAAATCTTCTTGGGTGGCTGTTTCAGGTTTAGGGTTTAGGGTTACGAAACTGACCTTGGGATCAGTCATGTCTTCCAAAATCAACATGCTACTGCCCACCCTTTGTATGTTAGTAGCTGGTAGCCTTTGATTGGTTAAATTCTCACGCTAAATTGGTAGCTCAACATGGGTGCCAACGTTGAAGACCTAATCAGCAAGCCTTGCCAATTCTGTTATGACCTTACAGCTGTCAATGACCCAGTTGGCTTTAAGCCAAAGGGTCCTTTTCATTCAGGGTTTGGCCGGTTCCAGGTCCTACTTGTATGTAGCCATGCCCAGCCAGGTGAGGCCAGAGGCAAACTATGAACTGGAATTGTCCCAACCCTGCCCAATCTCTAGTACTGTAAAGTCAGGTGAGGCCGATTAAGGCTTTTTAAAGATCTATTACTTACTGGTGGGTACCCGTGGGTACCCGTGACCTTCGGACACTCTGAAGTCCCGTGCTTCCTGGATCATGTGAAGCCCACTGTGTGAAATTCAGGTCCCAAAATTGAGATCCCACATTTTGAAAATCAGCACCACCACCAACTCCGCCATCACCACCACCACCACCTCCGCCAGGTTTTTGCTTCACGATTTGGTTTCCTTAGCAACACCAGCGATAGAAAACTAGAGACAGAATTTCTTGTTTGAAAACACGAGAGAGTTGCAGCAGAAAAAAAGAGATCCTGATCTTGATCAGCTCCAATCAAGATCTCTCTTCTCTTCTTCTTTTCTTTCCTCTATTCTCCTCATCCTCTTCTCTTGCCTGCAGCAGCGCAACGCTCCTCCTCCAAGCCATGCTCTGCCCGTGTTGGGAACCAGAGAACGACCGTGCCCGTTCACCCATGCAGGGGACCAAAAAGCCGACCGGCCTTCTGTGACAGACCCGACCCGACACCCCTCACAGATAGTCGAAATCCGAGAGTTCGAGAGTGCCGGGCCGAGCCCGGTCGGCCTTCTATGACAGACCTGAGCTTCATCACGGACGTAGTGAATTTATAGATAGGATGCAGACGTAGGGAATTTATAGATAGGATGCAGAATCGACCCCTGCGGCAGATTTGGCCATATCAGCGATTATGATCGATTTGGCAAAAAGATGCCCTTTTCTCTCAGGATATGCTGGCTTTAATGCTAATGAGTGGGCCGGCTAGGGCCCATTCCGGCTCCTAGGATGCCCTAAGGGGCTTGCTGCCTGCAGACTTGCTGGGAGCTGGAATGGCCCCGCTAGCAGGCAGGCCCACTCTCTAGCAAATAATGGATGTAAAAAGGTTATTAATCCAATGTGGAAGTAAATTAAATAGTAGAGTAGTCTTGGTACCCTTGGCCGTGGCCCAATGCACGGGTGCATCTGCCAACACGGGTGAAACGAAGCTACAGCCTACATGTAGCTGGACTGGACAGGGAACTAAAACCGTCAGCAATCAGGATTCAGGATGGCACGTCGTGAGTCATGACCGCTGCTAACTTACACGTGTCGAGCTTTCCAAAGTTTTGTTCATCTTTGACTCTATGATATAATATATCCTTCAGAACGCACGATTTTAAAATTTTAAAAATGATGCGTTCTGAAATCACTCCTACTGACAATGTTGGTAGACTTTCGAAAATCATAATTGATGTAATTTTTTTAACAAATTAAAAATTAATATTGTCATGTTAACTAACACTACCTACTATGCCAATCAAAACAAGTTGCTAACCGCTTAATGTCTCTGCCCTAACATTCAAGAATATGTTATATGAAGTGAGATATGTAGGTCATTATCCTTTCATCATTATTTTTGCCTTATTATTATTGTCAATATCTTTTAGATAAAAAATATTTTTTACCTATATGATGGTATTGTAGGACGTAATCTAGGAGTTTGAATGCAAAATATATTGGTTTATGGTCAGTCCAATAAGCTTCAATAACTCTCGACATGCATTGTTAAATGGTGCTTTTGTCCATATGTGATCAATATGGGATCCATAAAAATTGAAATTCCATTGAATATTGATCCATAAAACTTTGGAGTTCATTTGGTGGTGTTGAGTTTTGATCAAACATGTTAATATTGAAATCACCAATTATTATCGTGGGACAAGAAATTGGCATTGGATCCAAAAACTGTTGAAGGTGAATTATGAACATTGACAAGGATAATGTTGGAGGTCTATATATTGCAATTATATGAATAAACTTTTTTATATTTGCATTGAATATTGTTGCAAAATACTTAGCCCATAAAGATCTAAAAAGTTCTATGTCATCGTAAGGTTGTGAAATTGTCATATATAATCATCATACCATTTCAACCATTTACACTAATCATTGAATGTGTTTTTGTATCAATGTTCAAATATGTATTATTAAATGTTATTGTGTTGAAATTTGTTTCATTGAGGCACAATATGTGAATTGTTTTGAGATTGTAATCCAAGAAAACATCATTTTAATGTAAAAACAATGATCTAGTATTAAGAGAATAAATTAGTATATATGAATCATGAAATGTATGTGGTTTGGAAACAAGTACATTTCATCATGCAATGGTTTGCAATTGGTGCAACTCCATGGCAACACTTGGATCAATTTGAAAAAAATTCCTCTGCAAATGTTGTAAAAGGTAACAAAATTCCTTTTTCGTAACACAAGAAAATATTTATATATGTCAAACCATGTTTATAAACATTAGTAGGATCAATTGATAAATAATCAAGTGCTAATCCTTGTGTTTGATGTATAGTGGGTGCTATAACCAATTGAATGGAAAATTGTGTTCTTGTTATAACGTGAAAAGAATTTGAACCAATAAATGCCCAAAAATGGAATTATCTTTAATACACAATGTATGAAAAGATCTCATAAAGTCGTGCACATGTAATAGGATCACATCATATAAAATCTACAACATGTTTGGGTTCTAATTTGTCAAAAGGAATGTTAAATCCTAGTTTTTTACTATTTGTCACATAAATATTTTAATAAAGGAAGCCATTCAATTTTAACACTAATAAATGTAACAAAAAATGTTGGGGGACCTAATTGTTGAATCATTACAAAAACGTCTTTTCTTAATCGACTTAAATAATCAAATGAAGTACATATTCCTAAAAGATCCATATATCTTAAATTAAAATGTAAAATAACATCCAAATTTGGTTTATTTATGACATCATGTGCTTGAAATTGACGTCCAAGGAGTTTCCCTTTACATATGCACACCCAAGATGATGAAATAACGGAATGAATCAATATTTTAATAACTTTAGAAAACAAATTTGTTACATGTGTGGCAAATTAGGATTTTTATGTAAAAATTCCCTTTGAACAATCATTTGATAAGACATTTCTATTCCTTGGCTGCTATGAGGTTGTCCAAAAAACAATGTAAGAAAGTTCAATTTTTCACAATGGGGATTTTGAAAAAGACCTAATGGTTAAATTTTTTTGCTTGGTGCATAATTACAACGTTTTCAAAATAATCATATATTTGTTTAGAAGATAATATGTTTTGCACCATTGTATTTATTAATACATCTTTTTCTTCCTTTTTAAATCTATTTTCATTATTATGGTCACATGATTTTCATCATTTATGTCATAATAAACATTAGTATTGGTTTGCATTGATAATGTGAATATATCAAGCTGGTATAGATAAATTGTTATTCTAGAATTTTCATATAATGGTGTGTTGAAAAGATCATGCAATGCCAACATAATGAGGTTTAAACGGACATTACTTATTAAATATGGTGATTTATATTCCATTCATCTTTTTAGTGATAGACCAAATGTTGCTTCATCATGACAAAGACGAGGTAATATTGATTGGGTAACATTGATATTGTATGGAACATTTATAATAATTCCTTTTATGTTATATTGTCCATAACCTTGGAATTGCCAAATTTGAGTAAATGTTAAACCAGGTGATACTAATTGTTCTTTTAACGCATTTATTGTTTTTACAAAATCTATGTCATTATTTAATTTAATATTTTTGGGAACTAAAAGCTTTGGCGTTTTATTTTTATTAAAAAAAGAATAACAACTTTTACACAATAATTAAAAAAAAATCTTAAGGTGGAACACGTAAAGAATATTTTTGAATTGGTTGGTATGTTTGGTTTGTGGTAACATGTTTTGGTCTACATCTCATGAAGCATTGTAAAAAATGATTTGTTCAGAATGCCCATTTCTAGCATTTACCATGTCATCATGATAAAGTAATTGTGATGTGCTATTGCTTATGAAATTATCACCTGCTTGAAAGCATATCACACAATTGTTTTTTGACCAAACATGGATGGGCCTATGTAAATAATTTGCCAAACAAAATATAACATGATTATCACCCCACAAACCTCCAGAATTGGCATTTATGCTCATTTTTTGAATATAGGTTGGTAAAGAAATTATATGATGATTTACATAAAATAAAGAAACATAGAAATGATTATCATTCAATTCTTGAATTTGGAGGTTAATGGGTTGTTGAAGGGATTATGCAAAGTTGGTCATGCATTGCGTTCAAAGTTGAAGTGGAATAAAAATGCTAGTCAAACAAACAATCACCATGTACAAAATGATACTTTTGAATTTGTTGAAGCTAGTAACTTTGAAGCACAAGATCAATGTTCATTATGAGGTCAATAAAAAATAAAGGAAAATTAAAATATTCTTATGTTTATGTAATTTGATTAATGGGATAAACTTAATGTTTTTCAACAAAATAATACAATGGCAAACCCAAAATAAAGTTTAAAATCAGTGGTTAGAAAGCTACTTAAATGTTAATTAACTAATGTGTAAAGCAAAACCAAAAAAAGAAAAGGGAAGATGTTGAAGGGTAAAAGGAAAAAAGAAAAATGAAGCCGAGTCCACAATGTTAGCTAAGTAATCCTTGAGAAAAAAATAGAGAAAAAGGGGCAATGGCCCAGTACTAACTAGATACATTACCAAATGCACTATTCGCCAAAATGCCATTAATTTGGAGATTTCAATTTCACAAAATACTTTCGAATTCTAATAATGGTATAGTTTTCAGGCAAGATAATGGAATATTGGCAAACAAAAAAGTTGGGGCAATAAAAAAAAACCCCCTAAACACTTAAGATAATATGGAATGAGGTATATGATGGTATGTGTTATGTGGAAAATGGAATATGATATGTTGGTATGTGGAACGTGGTATGTAATATGTGGGTATGTGGGTATGTAATATGTTGGTATGGTGATAGGTATTGAAAAGGTGGCTTTTTTTTGTCAATTTTTGGGTAAAAGTCATAAGTGAGCTAAAAAATCAGCAATAAGGAAAAAATATGATCATATTGAAACTTTAAAGGTGTGGCCTTGCAATATGTAGTAAAGACCTCTCTACATACAAAAACAATGAACTACATACAAAATATAAAATATTTCGATGTAAGCAAAAAAAGTTCAAGCACAAGAAGAATCTCTAACAACTTCTTTAACAACCTTTACAACTTCTTGAGGTTGGAATTTCTCATTGTATCCAACAAGTTCCCCAATTGGACTCAAGTGGAAAGTACCAAAAACTTTCAAATTTCCAAGGAGCTCTATGATAAACACTCTTTCATTAGAATACTTTGCCATAAAATCCTTTTTTTGGAGTTTGAACAAGGGAAAAAACCAAGGAATTTTGACACTAGGAAATGCATGGTGGACCATCAACAACCTCAATTGTGGTATTATTGTGAATATCAAAATCACATGTTGCAACAACTTTACACAAATTGCAAAAATACAACCCACTAAAGGGCTATTGGTAAAAATCACTAAGTTTGCATTTGGAGCGAACTCATTTTTAGGGTAGAGCAGAAGGATTTGTGATTGTCAAACACCCATCAACATAATAAAAAAATCAAGTGTTAGAAAGTTGAATAGTTAGATCAAAAAGCTGAATATTTTAAATCATATTAAAATGCTTAAAAAATCTAACAAATTAAAATAGATAAATTCTAACATATTAAAGTATAATGAAAAAGAATAAAATGAGATTAATCTTGCTGGTTATGGCATAATCAAGTTTGATATAGAGATTGAACACCTTTTTCAATTGTTTTTGCAATGAAACTAATAGCACTCGGACAATGATGGATGAAGCGATGGTGAGCAAATGCACATTGCCCTTGTTGTTACAAGCAATATTTTTCATGATGCAAGATGTAGATATGAAAAAGTGACATATTTAGAAAGAAATGTAGATGAATTTAATGAGTTGTCATAAACATTCAAAAATAACATTGCAAATTATATTATTATTGTTTTCTATTAAAAGAATTGGACATTCATCTCTTTTTGCCATTTGGACCTTACCAAATCAAAGTCTAATGATCTCAAAACAAGAACTGAAAACGTAAAGATGTGTTTGCAAAGAGACTGAAAGAACCTTATTTCAGACCCATTATCTTTCAATGGGTCACAATTTGTTACCAAAAGTCATTTAATTGTTGCAAACTAAAATACAACTCGATGAAAGAATCGTATGTAGCCACCCTAAAACCATCATGCAGCCATAATAACAAAAAACCCTAAATGATGACCCTAAAAACTAAAAAGGGGGAAAAGTCAAAATCTATAAACTAGAAAAGTGAAAAAAATAAAACCCTTGGGAGTGAAAAATCCATTGAAGCAAGCCCCCATTGGAGTGAAAAAAAAAAGTCACTTGAAGTGATCCCCCATTGGTGGAGAAAAAAAAAGTCATTTGAAATGACCCCCCATTGGTGGCAAAAAAAAAACTTTAAATTCCCCCAATTGGGGGTGAAAAAAGATCACTTGAATTGATCCCCATTGGGGTGAAGTGACCCACCATCACCAACCAAACGAAAGTGATAAGAGTTACCCCACTAAACACGAAAAAAATTCACTTGAGTGATTTCACTTCAACAAGTTGTGAAAAAACATTTCTCCTAAAGGGACCTGACCTGTTGCGAAATTTTATTTCTCACATGAACTGACCTCATTGGTTGGAGAAAAAAAATCACTTGATTTGACCCCCACACCTATCAATGTCCTATGTAACCCTAGGACATTTGAACCCACACCCTCACTCTGCTCCTTGTTAAACTCTCTCAATTTATACTAATGAATCACTTTATCCCAATTATTTTATTATGTATTTGTTTAAATTTTATTCCATTAAATCTTCACAATTTTGTTTTGTGAACTTAAGGCATTTTTTTTTGGTGAGCTTGGGGTTCTTTAATTTTGTTTTCTTCAAGTTTTTGTAAGCTTTGGGCAGTTAATGGGTCTTCAATTTTATTTTTCTCAACTTTGGGCAGTTTGGGGGTTTTTTTTTTATTTCAAGTTTGGGGGTCTTAGGGTTTGATCTTGTGAACATGCCTAGTTTTCAGTTTTGTTTTTATATAAGTTTAAGAGTTTTCAATTATTTTCTTCTCATTTTGGGGGTTTCAATTTTTTTTTCTGGGGAGGATGGGGTCTTTGAATTTCATTTTGGCCTTCTCTTTTGTCTTCCTTGTGATGGTTCCAGGCATCGATTTTTATTGTGATCTTTTTTGGTTTCCAAAAAAAACATTCATTTTGTGAACTTTGGGGGATTTTTTCTTTTTTGAAAGTTTGAGGGTCTTCAATTTTCTTCTTGTCATTTTGGGGGTTCTCATTTTGTTTTCGTGTGGGGGGTGGGGTGTTTGCTTTGATTTTGTGAATTTTGAGCATTTTTGGTTTTTTTTACTATTGTGAAGTTTCAAAATCTTAATTTTTTTTTCTTGTCATTTTGTGGGTTTTCAAAAAACATTGTGTGAAGTTTTGCAAGGGGGGAGAAGGGGGTATTTGCCTTTCTTCTTGTGAACTTTAAAAGTTCTTTGTTTTCATATTTTGAAGTTCCGGAATTTACAATTTTTCTTCTTGTCATTTTGGGGGTCTTTGATTTATTTTTTTTGATGCAGGGGGGGGGGGGGGAGGGAGGGGGGGCTTTGCTCTTGTGGATTTTGAGAGTTTTTGTTTTATTATTTTGAAGTTTCAAAGTTTTCAATTTCTTGTCATTTTGTGGGTCTTCAAAAAAAATTGTGTGAAGTTTTGCAAGGGGAGAGGAGGGGTATTTGCCTTTCTTCTTGTGAATTTTTTAAAAAACTGTTTTCGTATTTTGAAGTTCTGGAATCTTCAATTTTTTTCTTGTCATTTTGGGGGTCATCAAATTTTTTTGTGTTAAGTTTCACAAGTGAGGAAATGAGGTATGTGCCTTTTTTCAAGTGAACTTTGAAAGTTTTTTGTTTTCGTATTTTTTTCAATTTTCTTCTTGGCATTTGGGGGTCTTTAATTTTTTCGTGTGAAGTTTCACAAGGGGGCAGATAAGGTATTTGATTTTCTTCTGGAAACTTCGAAGGTCTTTTGTTTTCGTATTGTGAAGTTTCGAAATTTTGAATTTTCTTCTTGTCATTTTGGGGGTCTTCAAATTTGTTATGTGAAGTTTTCACAAGTGAGGAAACGGGTATGTGCCTTTCTTCATTTGAATTTTGAAGTTTTCTGTTTTTGTATTTTGTAATTCCGGAATCTTCAATTTTCTTCTTGTCACTTTGGAGGTTTCACATGCAGGGAAATAATGTTGGGGGTATTGTTTTAAAATTTGGGGGTTCTAAAATTTGTTTTGATGGAGTTCAAGGATCTTCAACTTTGTTCTTAGGAATTTTAGGGGTTTTCCCCAAAACTTTAGTGAACTTGAACTTGTTGTCCCATTTGTTCTACCCATGGCAATATTCTAAGTTAAATTTGGGCTCTAAAATTCTATTTTATAGATTTTCCATAGAACCAATGAAGGTCTTTTTATCCTTTGGAAAACAAATGAGGTTTTTAGGTGGATGGGATGAATAGACATCCAATGGTATTAGGTTATTAAAATATAATAATAATAAGATTATAGTAAGGTATCTAAGTTGTGAATGTATGGGTTATTGAAATTTTGAAAGGGGAAAAAAACAATTTTGAGAATATCTTTGAATTTTTTCACAATCTCTAGTTTTGATTTTTAAAATATTTATCTATCCTTAATTAAAAAAATGTTCAACATTGGGAAAAACACCAAATTCCCAAAATCCCATCTTACCCTTCCTTTAATCAAAATGTCTTACTCATATTTTATCTTTAATTTTGAGAGTTGTTCATCACTGTTTCAGATTTCAATAATTTATGTTTTGAATTGATGAGCTAGAACAACTTGAACAATGTGTCAAACAGACCAAATGGAGTAGCCACCATTTCATAGTCTCTACCCCTGAAGGCAAAGCCAACAAACATGACACATTTTAATCACGATTAGTCACATGACAATGACTAATGTGCTAGTGAGTTCATGTCATAATTGACAAGTCTTTTTTAATCAATTCCAAATTTGAGTAATGTCCATTTTGATTGAAATTTCAGGGAAAAAAGATCGGAAGAAAAACATGACTTGTTACAATGTAATGACTTGGTTTTTCTTTATGAAAGTGAGGGGTTTAACTCCCACTTGTGACACCTAGATAGATACCCATTTTTTAATTGAATATACATCCTGTGTATCTTCATGTACCATGCTTATAATCATGAAAATCATATATGGAATGGCATAAACAACTACATTTGTAACCATATGTGCAATCATAACAACCACTTTTCAACATAATAGAAATAAATAAAAAATTAATTGAAATAATTTAATGGAGTGTAAAATTAATGCACAATAATAAATTATTTTGCCTTCAATCATTCAAATAAAAAATTTGAATAAATATCAACTTTATAATGAGTTTTATTATTATTTTATATTTACTTGTTACCAACCTTGATAAAATAATTTGTCTCTATTTTATTATGTTTACACCAAAAAGATGTTATGATTGGGTTGTTTAAAGCCATTCAAATAGGAAGGCATTGGTTGGCTCAAAATTTTCAAGATTGCCAAAAAAATATGGCTTGATAGAAAAAATTACTTACATAAAAAATGAAGATGCAAACTTAAAAATGTTTAGGTTAAAAAACATCTTCAAGGCATATGCTTTGGATATTATACCTTTTCAAATTTAGCTTGTTATTGTCCAACAATGTAGGAAAAAATGTGCAATGGGCATGCATTATGTTTCAATTAAATTAGCTTAACCTTCGTTATAAAAATATTTCATGTGACTTAGGAAACATTTGAAGCTTGACAAGAACGATGGAAAGCTTGGGTTGATCTTGGTTTATGTGCAGCAAATTTAAACAAATCTATGAAATCAAGGTTATTTATTAAATTGTGTTTATGTTTTTTAGTTGTTTGCTTGTATGACTCACCTTTGTGACTATTTCAACATTAACATTTGGGTAATTACAGTCTTTAAGTTTCTTATACAATTATTTTGTTCCAAGACTCTCTTTGATACTGAGATGTTATTATTTGGTGTTAGAGCAAACTTATTATTATTATTATTTTGAAGCACAATTCTAGACTTGATGAGCCGTTGCCACCCCCCAGTCAAGCTTAGTGGAAGAGGGCTGATAGGGCTTTTCACTTGCACACCATTGGATTTGAATCTAAAACTTTGTTTTGAGGTCCCAAGGTTCAACCATTGAGCCATCACCCCTAGGGTAGAGCAGACATATTATGACCAAAAATCACTAGTAATGTGCCCCATCTTTAACATGGCATGTGGTCCCTGTGTTTTCTTTAGTAGTTGCTGTCCATGCATTGAATCTATTAACAGGTCATTAGTTGTTTACTAATATTCTTCAAGCACCCATTTTTATGATCATCAAAACTCATGAAGAATCTAGCAACAGAGTCATTGTTGACAATCCAATAGGCAATGATCCTGGAGGATATGATGTAAAATTGGAGAATAGTGTTATGAACATAGAGAAATAAGTGTGCCTTGTTCTCAAGCATTTTGAAAAAATATGATAGAAAGACAATACATACTATGTTATCCTTCATGTTAAACCCTTGTTACAAAAGTTTTTGCCATGCTTTTTTGTTTGTTGGATGGGACCAAACTATCTCTACTGTGGAGGAATGATACCAAAATGTTTTTACCTATGCTATTAAAACACTTCCAATGTCCCTTTGATTGATAGTTGAAGGTAGTTTGTTTGAGACATCTTCTAATGAAGATTATAGTTGGTACATTCAAGCTCTTAAAACTTAGACTCAACTATTAGGTGGTATGTTTGCAAATGAGAACCAATTGCTATTGATTGTTCAATTCTTTTTTGCACCCAATTAGATTGCTTGAAATTTTTTGGAACATAAGTATACTATCTCAAAAGTGATTTTCCAATAATTTGATCAAATTAATTGATGTTTAACTCTTAACAACCAAAGCCCTCTTTACAACCATTTTACCTCTCTTCAAAGTCTTACTTTAAAATGTAGTTCAATATACTCATCCATAGGTGACATTACAAATCCAATTATTGGATTCAAAGATTACACATTCAAAAATCTTTGATAAAACTTCTAGACAAAATCAAGCAAAAGCCAATGAGAATTAAGCTAAATTGAACCCACATAGGAACGATGCAAATGTAACCCAAGGTTGGATCTAAAGCTTCATTGACACAAATTGATTTTTGACATGACTTTAATGCAGACATCTTAATATGGTACTCACAACGAAGCCTGGCATTTAAAAGAAATTTCACCAAAATGCGGTTCTTCAAAGTATTAATGAAACAATTTTTGGAATGTGAAAATCTTTGAAAACAAAGTAGCAACTTCAAGGGGGTTATTATGTTAGAACTTGTAGATCACCTCCAAATGATGAGTTTCTAGAGTTTACCCCTTACTACCCAGTTCTAATTCCCACTACCCTAATTGGTGCAAGCTTAAGTCCAGATTTTTCAGCAATTCCAAGAAATAGTAATAAATTAGTGCCTAACCAGGCTAGGTACTAAGGAATTTTTTGGTAATATCAGCTATTTAAAACAAAAAATCTTATAACAAAAACCAGATTAAATTGATATTAAAGTAACAAGACAACCGCCAACCACTGATTTGTACCAGCCAAGTAAGCAGCAGGAGCTATATGACAGGTTAGTCAATTTAATATACCCACCAAATCATCAACATCTTTGACACAGATATGCCCTTGATATATCCGGGAACCAGCCGTATTCACACAACACATTCCGTATAAGCTCAGGTACTTGTGTAGAGCTTTAGTCAGATTTTGAAGTAAGCAAACTTACTTGTGGAATGATGTCTCCAAGAATCTGTTACGGCCTCGAAACTCCATCACAAATATGTACATACCCACAAGATTTTGGTACAACAGGATAGATATACCGTAGTCTCCTGCATCCTTTTCGAGCTCACCTTTGGGCAGTAAACACTGGCCTTGTGTTGTTGATTGAGTGGCTTCTTCTTGGCCAGGTTCCCAAAAGCTCATCAATACATATGTTTATCAAAAGCTTATATGTTTTCTATGTTGTGAACTTTCTCATTATTTTTTTGTGTGATGGGCCAATCAAAGAGGCCGCTAAAAGAAAAATCGAACTTTGAGGGCCATCACAACTAATTGATATGAATTAGACTATATCACATTATCTATGTACCACAATTAGTGCCCCAAGCATTAGCGTGGGGCAAAATTGGTGGCCAACAAATTTAAGCATGGGTGGCTTTTTGCATCACGACACACTTTTGTTTTGATTTAGTTTGCAAGGTCATTGTGAAGGTCTAAAAGTAGTTTCATTTTTTTCACATACATGGGCGAGTCACATGTAAAGAAAACTAGAGGCAAACTTTTTTTTTTTCGTTTAGTTTGCAAGGTGCTTGTGGAGGTTCAAAAAGAGTTTCATTCTTTTCACTTGTACAAATCGACCACAAGAACAAAACACTAGAGATAAATTTGTGTTTTAGTGTGGTTGGCAAAGTGGTTGTGGAGGTCCAAAGAAGTTCTATTCTTTTCACTTATATCACCACATGTACAGAAAATTAGATGAGATCAGTGCAAATTAGTGGACTATGTGAACAATTTTAAAGTTAGGAGTGTGTCAAGAGTGGATATTTTTGTTTTGGGTGATGAACTAATCAGAGAGGTCCATCGCCAAAAGAAAAATAAATGTCAAGGTTATCCCCCCAAACTAATTAATGTGAATTACGCAATCGAGGCTAACACACTATCCAGGTACCCAGTGATCTCCATCTATGCCTAGATTTTCAACCTATCATAATGCCTACAACCTCAGAAGACTTATTAGTTGCTAACCTCCTCTGTCTCTGAGGTTGTTGCCCGTTGCTTCAGCTCCAGAAATTGGCTAGAGGACAGTTTGTAATGGCGATAGTCAAGACTTGTGGCAAGATTGTCATCAGCGTCGTACATAGTGCAAATTTGGGGTCATTGATCTCTTTAAAGGATCTTATTTGATTTAGTTAATCTTTTGATTTGTTAAAGATCTTTGCCATGGATTGAAGAGTAGCCATGTCAAATTGTGATATTTTCAGTATCCAAATTGCATCTCCATGTACATTTATGGACAGGATTTAGAGGTTGGGCCGCCATGTGACATTAGGCAGGTGGTTTGAAGGCATATCTGACCGCAGCCAACAAAAATGACTCATTATAATCAAAAGATACCCACTCTTTTAAGAAGGGGTATTAGCCCAGGTCAGGATATTGATTGGTAATAAGTATGTATTTTTCAAAATGAAAGAATCATGAATGTAAGAGGATTCCAAATTGACCCACATGTCATGTAGAAAGATAACATATCATTGCGAAGGACTCTGATGCTTGATAATTGTAAGGTCATGATCATCATGGGATTGTCAAAACTCGGTAAAGCACTCCAAGGTTTTTTACTTTGTATTTGTACATAGTAAACTCCCCCCCCCCCCCTCACACAAGATTCTTTTCTCACATGAAGAAGCAGAAGCCTTCTGCTGATCACTGCAGGCATTTGAATTAAAAAACCTTACATGCTTTACTGTTGGGGAGGCCTGCTCCCACGGGCCTCTCCTCTATTTTGGGCATATATCCTCTGGCTACCACCCTTCAAATTAGAGGATACACTGGAAAGCATGCATTCTGCCTCTAAGCGAACCACCATCACTTTTTTTTCTTTGTATTGTCGCGTTGCTCACCAGCATGAATCTTACGTATTTGATTTTTCCTGACTTACCTCTAACTTACCCCATTTTTAGTGGAACCTGGGCCTTCCAAATTTCAGATAGTCATTTGAAAAACAAGAAAAAAATGGCCAGCCTTTATGTATGGGAAGGTCTTGCTATGTGGGTCTTTTGGATTTTTGACCTTCATCGACCTACAGGTCTCAGGGATCTCAAATCTGAAAGGCTAGCATACAAAGACCTTCTCCTATATGTGAAGCGCAGCACCTTTTTTTTCTTTGTATTTTTTGGTCCCTCACTTGCATTAAGAAAACCTGTTTCATGAACAATCAGGAGGAGAAACTTCCAACAGGTGGAAGTTACTGTCCAGGCTGTTAGGAGAACTTTCACAACTTGTTAAAAAATTAATTTAAAAATATTTGAAACTTTTGCTGTGCTTCCTATACAAAAATACAAGACTTAAACGAAAGTTTTAGAAACGCTGGGCTAGAATAGGGAAAATGGGACGCACAATTCACAATCTGGGCTATGACATCAAGGATTTTAAAGTCTCTTCCATATTAGCTGTTATTCATAGCCACCTCAACTATTGGGATTCCAGTACAAACGTATCTTAACAGAAAGATTACCCAGCAGTCATTTTGTTAGTACTAGGTTACCTTACAAAGTGCACAACCAGCCTTGCCAGAAGTTGAGGTTATCAAACTTTTCAAGGTACGGGTGATATTCCAATAATAAACAATTAGGATGGAAGCGCCCCACCCAATATTCAGTTAGCCCCAATAGACATACACTAGAAGAAATCTTTTTGTTTCTTTATTTGGAGGGGAGTTCGTTCTGTATCAGAGGGTGAAGTAATCTGGCAGATTTTTTTTGGCTTTTTCTGTGCTAACATGTCCCATATCACAGAAAAAAGAGTCAGGGCAACTTGAAAAACAAAGAAGCCCTCTCTGCCCAGTATTTTTAGGAGGCAATATTATTGCAAAGAACATCCCCTCGACTATTACAAACAAATTCCTGCCAGGTTACCAAATGGGGAACAATAGTTTGTCTGGAATATTAGAAGCTCTTTGCTTCATTTTTCCTATCAAACTACAGAAATCACACGGGATTTCAGATTTGCTCTAGGGGTTGGAACTGGGTCAGATCCTTTGGTACGCAAGTGCTTGGGAAAATCCGGCCTAAATTCTCAATGTGGAAACGTTTTCAAATCTAAGTGATTTACTGAATTTTAGTGTAGGGGTTGTAATATACCATAGTAATCCAAATGATTGGAATGATCCAAATAACTTGAGGTCTCATTTACAATCTCAGAATCTTGTTTTAGATCTCAACAATGTTGAGCAATGTGGATGCACCAGAGGTTATTACTCTTTGCAGACTCCAAAGCCTCCTCCTCAACAATTTGAAATATCCATCCATTAATTAATAAAAGGTGTCATGCCATACATTTGCAATTGATGAAAGTTGGGTATTCATGTTCTATTTTAATTAAAGGCTAATACTTTAGAGTCAAACAGAAAGAATTTGGAAGAATGCATGGGATTCCATTATTTGTAGCTTGTAGTTCTAATACTTGTTTACAATTACAGAGTACTGTAAAAAAACAAATTCAGTGTATTTTGAGGACTATTTCAGAGTGAAATCTCGCACAGGGCTTCCTGCTTCATGAAAGATCCCCCACTAGCCTCTCAGGTTACATAATTCGAAAGGTACCTCTTTCGAATACTATACTTTGGGTTTTACTCTTCTGGTTTGGACTTGGGTCCCCTCCCTTTGCTGGGTGCTTTGTTCAATGGAGTTTGCCAGGGTTTTATCATTTGTTTATCTATCTTCATTTAATCTCTTTTTCTTTGGCATTTAAAGTGAGTCTTCAAGAGCAAACACAAAACAATTAAGATTCTTTCCACAAATTTCGCTAGCCTGCACTTGGCCACGCTACAGGCACCTCCAATCATGAACAGTCAAGACTGACCCTTCTCTGTACTAAAGGCCAAAGTTCAGCATAGAGTTAATTAACAATGTATATTGCTATGCAAGTGAAAAGTCCTTTGAAAAAAAGGGCAGTTGCATCATGTTTCAGGGGAATCTACCAGCAATGGACGTTCTTGGAGCATTGGCTGGTGTGTTACCAAGTAAGGGGCAAGGTCAGTGCAACACGTGGGAATTTTCATGAACAACTTAAGCGGCTCTTGTTAGAGGTTCAGGCCCCCAGGATGTCATGAGGAGACCAGTGTTTGGAGGTTCTTCCTTTTTGGAACCATGGGATAGGGTAGAGAATACATATTCCATGGATCGACTATCTTGGTAGACTGCAGGCCGCATCTCACTAACTTACATCATGTCATACGTCTTGCATCAAGTGTGGTTCCTGCATTTTTATGATTGTAGCATGAGTTATTAGCATTGGGGTTTTCAGTGCAGCTAGCGAAGTGTGTAGTTTGGTTTTCATATAGGTTGGACGTGTAGTTTGGTTTTCATATAGGTTGGACCACTGTATATCATTTCCTCCTAACTTTCTTACTTTTGATGTGGGTTTTTGTATTTTGGGTGCACCAGTGGGATTCACATTATTCATTTAATCATCGTGATTGAGGTTTTTCATAAGAATCTTAGGATGATATCTAGTCTTCCTATGCTTGTATATCCTCAAACAACTTTTGTGATGTTTTTGTTGTGCTATGTTTGGCACCCTGACTACTTGCTTTGTATAATGTTTCTATCTCCAAGTATTTTGTAACATTATGTTGAGTTCGATATTCATACTATAGCTACATTGAAAAAGTTACTTGATGTAAGATCTTTTGGTGGTTCTTTCAATAACCAAGCTCATTGTCAAACCATTTTTTGTGTTTTTTTAGGCGAGTTTGGCCTCCTTTCTATGGTTTGGATTGCTACCCCCACATTCTTGGGGTGTTAGGCATTAATCATTCCTAGATTTGTCACTCGTTTGCAACATGATAATTGCCCTATTCTTATGGATGCAGTAACACACATTGAGACCAACACTTCCCCATTCCAAATGGCACTACAAAATGTTTAAGCAATGTTGGCCCAGGTTGTCTGTTTTTAGGTCTCACCTTTTGAGAGCTTAATGGTTTAGTTTTATCCCCGATTGCAAACTTTTTTAAGAGATTACCTACATGAGTAGGAGTTTCTTTCATTTCTAGTAGATGCTTTTTCGGATATCGTGCAAACACATTTTGCTCATGTGTGGGTCTAGGGGCAAGCGTTTGGTTATTAATTTGTTTTACCACACCAACATTTTGTTTATCTTTAACCCACTTTCTTACAACACTACGTACCTATCTTGGTTTGCCACATCCTAAAGTTGCCCATCTTTCACAATGTTAATGTGGTCATACCACTAATGATGTAGGTACCCATTTGCTTTAGTGACACGCTCCCAAGTTCCTTGGTAGACCCACTTCAGGGTCTAACTATGTATAAATGCGAAAGGAGTTGGAACTTGGTGCCGCTCCCAACTTTTAGCACTAAAAGGGGGTGAGAGGGGCGTGCTAGAAGTTTCGGGATCAGACTAGGAAGAAGGACAAACTACTTAGTTACTCGGTCTTACATCCAAAACCAACCACAAGTTGGTTAGAATAAAATTTGCACCCTTTTGGTGTTAGGACTAGCCACGGGCGACCTTAGACTCACTTTACTCACCACGACTCGGACTTGGGGGAAGCCACCACCTTCCCCATATAGTATTCTCTGCAGCTCCCCACGAGGGCTACATCCGAATTGCACTTTTTCTCAGGACTCCCAAAGAGGAGTCCCGAAACTATCCTGGGTTGGACGCCAAGGATTTTGGGCATCCATAACTTCTTGCTCAGACCTCCAATTGGGATGAGGTCTAAATCAAGCTTGTAGCTCTCTTCGAGAGCTTTTCAACGCCATGTCGCACCCTTCCTGTAGACGTCAGAATCGGGTCGATTCTTGACTTTTACCCAAAACTTGGGCTACAGATGTCCAAATGGCTCATGCAAAACCATTTTGGACATCTACACTTTAAGACCTTTTCATCGGTGTAAAGAACACTTTGATGCAAGGTGATTTGACCCCTACAATCAAGCTCTGAATTTTTGGGAGTCTTGAAGGACTCCAAGTTCCCACTTTTGGGGGTGTGAATTTCATCCTTACATTTAGCCCAAAATGGGGTTGCGACATTTAGTGCCCTTGCAAGAGTAGTGTACAACAACTCACAATACATTTCAAAATATTATCGCAACTATTGTTTTAGAGAATGGAGCACATGTTTACAGGGAGGTTTCCTATCTTTTCTTTCACCACACCCAATAATGAAGGGATATCCTTATTATCATAAACAACTTCTAGATTTTGATGGACGTTGTCATTGTTGAGCCAACTTGCGTAAATATGGTGCAGTGAACATCAATGACAACACATGCAATGATGACATGTTTAAGAAAAAACACAATCATACGCCAAGTAAGCATCAAGTGATGATGGCTATTTAAGGAAAGACACGATCATATGTCAAACAAACACCAAGTGATGACTTCATTCCCTGTGTTATTGAAACATATGGGTGTTTTCATTTTCGGTTGATTCATTTTTTATCGCTTGTGCATAGATCACTATCGCATGTCATTAGTAGTCTTCATTAATCCTTCAATGCTTGTTTTTTCTTATCGATAACACATCTCCATAACCTTGCAATGTGTGCAAGCCATAGCGATTCTTCAACGGGCTAATACACTTGGTTGTGGTTTTTCATCTTTTCGACACATCATAGTTGGTGCTCCTTTGTCACTAATTGATTTATGGTCAATGACAAGTCTTTTGTCTTAAGTTTTCTTTGTTATCATTGTTCATCATTTCATAGTTATGGGTCCTATTTGCATAGGGTTTCAACCTTATTTTTGTTGATTGGTTGTTTTTTGTTTTTTCTTTGGGTTGTGTCTACTTGTGCTTTCATTGCCTTGTATTTTGATATATGGGTTCTTGTCCTTGATTTTTATGTACAAAGTTTTTCTTCTTCATCTTCATTGGACAAGAGCTCTTCAATTATGCTACATATTATGCAACCTTCTTCCGTTTTCATATACCTCTACTACTATTTCTCATGTTCTTGTTTCTTGTTCGGTTGAACCTCATAACTCACCTTCACTGTGTACCATAACCTATAAGCTTGATGCTTAATACAATTGGTTATGTATGGTAATTGGCTTCAGCATGTTGGTAACCATGCATAGTCTCAATAATCATGTACCTGAAGAGTTCATGGTAACCTAGGCACTCCCATTGGTTATCTAGTCCAAAGAACCAGTTCTGACCTTGACCATATAAAATTAGTTCTTGACCCTTAACCAGGATTCTCAAAAAATCAAAGAGAACCTCACTTACACCATTGATTTTTTGTCTCTTCTTACATAAGAACCATCAATTTTTTTGAAAACCCAAAACTGATGGTTCTTTTGATTATGTAAATAATTAAAGATCTGGAACTTGAGGTTCTGAAATTCAGGAAATTTTCAAGAAATGAGAACTTCAGGTACTTATTGAAATCAAAGAACCAATAATTCCACCCAACACTGACCCTAATAGAACCAATAAATCAAAAAAAATTGACAAACTATTAATGAGTATTGTTGAATAAATCTGAAATTAGAATTAAAAATTGTTGTATTCTTTTGAAATTAGATCAAGAAAATCAATGAGGTTCCTATATTTCCTTATTGGAACAGAAATAGGAAGCCAAAAGAGACTCCAAGGGATGCATTACTCAAAAATGTGCAGGGTCCAAAGGGAAATCCAAATGCACTAATTAATCCCTAAACATCACACAAGCCCATATATGGGTTGCTTTTCAATGTAAATCTGTGATGTCCTAATGTTTAAGGGTTACATTCATAAATGTGTAACCCACAAGATTTTACCTTATTGCTGTATCATGTCCTCTTATTGTTCCTCCACAACAGCCAAAAAAGGAAGGATGGACCATCTATTTTCGAGGATGTCATATTTTGGATGCTTTGAGAATTACAGAAAGCATTAAAATTTTAGAACAAAAAAATTGAGTTTTTTATTAATCTCTTAATGATTTTCTTCGAATCTTAAGAAGAAATTTACTAAATATTTGACATTAATCCTGCTAAGTTATTACGATATAAGTAAATGGGTAGGAAAATGTTTGAATACTAGCAATAGATTATGTACACATAGGTAAGGGGTGATTTTACTACCTACCTACTAACAATGTACACTCTCTTGCAGGTTACATTGCAAGTTGTTAGTAGGACGGTAGTAAAACAACCAGCTAAGCTAACAACCATGGTTAGCTAAGGGAATTGGAACCCAATGAAAAATTGTTTCCTGACTACTAACCATCCATCTTTCATGGTGTGTCGATGGGTGCTGGTTCACTTTGGCGAAATAATCTTATATAAAACTATTGGTTTTATGTACCACTGGTTCTTTTCAGTGTTAGCTAGGTCGAGGTTTCTTTTAGAGAAATTATAAGGGTCAAGTCTCATGTTTTCTACAGAATTGATGACTTATTGTTTCAGTTTAAACAGAAAAATCTCCAAAACTAAAACTTGTCGCTTTTGAGACCAGGTCCAAGTTTTTTAGATTGTCGATTCCCAAGTCAAGGAGTCTAAGTTTTATGAGGCCCATCAGGGTTGGGCTGGTTCTAGACGTTTTTTGGCATTTGGTAACATTCAAGTGGAAGTCTTGGTAAAAGAAAAAAAATTGAAGAATAAGTAACAGAAAACTGGAACAAGTCAAGGTTGAAATGTGAAAAAAAGAACTTGTTTTTAAATCTTCCCATTAGGGCCAAAGACATTTGTCCCACTTGGAGAAATACTGTATTCACTAAGTTCTTATTGTGGACTTTGAGTCCATTTTTAGAAAAAAAACTACAGTTTTAAGTGTTGCTCATTTGAACTTGCCATACAAAAGAGAGCCAAACAACTCGTTGACAAGTGCAGATCTCTAGCCGCCTCTGATCCTTTCATGAAAATCTCTGGTAAATCTGGAACCAGATGTTCTGTGATTCTGAAAATATTCCAAATTGCAACCTGAGGTTAACAACAAAATCAAAGACCTGCACAACACTGGTGCCAATCAAGGCAATGCCATGCCAAGTCTCCAGAAGTGATTAAAAGTGTCGCCAAATCTGAGGCCATGATCTTCCGTAGCCATAGGCAAATGTGAAGTCTTGTCTAAATTCATTTTCTTTGGCGGAAAGAAGTTGATGGGTCAATGCACACTCCTACCCAACCTGGGTCGTGACAGAACATCTTATCAGCACATTCAATCATCCATGACGTCAAGGGGTCAATGCACACTCCTACCCAACTTGGGTCGTGACAGAACATCTTATCAGCACATTCAATCATCCATGACGTCAAGCTACCAGCCCTTATTCTCAAGCCCTTTCCAGACAAATTAGTAAGATCACCAATTCCACCAACTGTTCATATCATGTGAAGTGATAAAGAGGGCCCATGTCAGAGCACTATTGAAGATATTTTTGCCATAGTATATAAACTAAAAACCTGTTGCTTTTTTGCAGATGCTCAGTTTTGGCCGCTGCCCATTGGGAGGGAGTGCACTAGGAAGGACCCTTGACAACTGGCTCTTACTTTTTGTAGTAGTTTCAACAGAGGTGAATTGGAGCCCTAGAACTAAGGTTTCTTTGCCAAAATAAAGAAAATGTTAGGAAATTCATGTACATGTACCTATGTAATGTCCCCATCTGCAATAACCCAAAATAACGGGTACCCTAGGCTGGAGGCGGGAGCGAGAGAGTCCCCAATTTTTGTAAAATTCTCATCCCCGGGCTTTATATGGTGTAAAAATTGTGCTCCACTTTTTTACTTTTCATTTTTTTCCTGTGGTGCCCAGTGGGTATCATAACAGGAAAAACAACGGCCACTGCGCTTGACTACAACGGAAAGCCGCCCACCTCCAATTTTCATAAAACCCGGTGGCCGAAATACACTTTGTGAGAGTATCTCCAGATACACTACAAAAATCTGGCCAGATTTTTACGTGGATTTCAAAGGGGGCGGGCTCAGCTTCTAGCCCTGCTCGGATAGCTAGCCCAGGGTAGGACTGCACCCTGCATTCTATATAGTGCCCGCTCGGCTCCTTTGCTTCTCACCATAATCCTGACCCTTCACTCTGTTTTTCCTCTCCTCGCGCTCTACTTCCTAAAGTCGCCAATGATCTGCTGCGGCCCACCAGGCTGCTCTTTTCACTCCCCGCTCCTTTTTTCCTTCTGCTTTCAACCATTTTCTCCGTCATTTGTGGGAACTGTCTCCCGGTAGACCTCGCAGCAGAAGTCTCGAAACCTCCTGGAAAAGATGTCTCTTGTTTTACGTGTTAACTGCAGTTTCTCAACATCGGTCGGTCGGTTCATGCTCTTGAGGAGCATTTCTGAGCATTTCTCATTTATTTCCATGATCTTCTGGAGCATTTCTGAAGGGAGTTCCCTTCAGTTCAACAGTGACACATATGAGGGGTGTACAGCTGCCGACTCAAACATCCGACTGCCCTGCTTCGAGGACGATGGATTCTGGCAGGGTATCCGCTTGTTTGATGCGGGAGGCGACCATCCTTTTGTTTATGTCTCTCTTGGACTGAAGGGAGCTCCCCTCGCTGTGCTGCAAATTTCGACTCCACCTTCTTCTACCATCTTTTGTTTCGTGAGCATTTCTTAATTCAGGACCTTTCTAGCTGCCACTTTTGACAGCGTCCGAAAGAATTGAGAGCAGCTCGCCTTGTGTAGCGGATTAATATTTCACGAATCTATCTCTTTGTGATCTCCAACACGTTCATCAATAACACTCTGCAGTACTGTTCTTAGGACATCTTTCGATTAGGCCGCTGATCACAGCAGCCTTCCATTATGTTTTTTCAACGGCCTGTGCTCACAGTCATCTCACAGATCTACAGGTCAATCATTGAACAATTGTGCGTTCAAACTGTGCAGACTCACGGTACAATGATATGTGTCCTTTTTGGCATGAGAAGATGTGTTCCCATAATTCCTAGAACACTATTATTTTCACCACACTTGCAGCTCTCCAATGGAAAGCGACTAGCCCTGCAGCAAGAATCAAGACCCTATGTCAGTGGCTTTCCATTAGACTGCTGTGATCAAAGCACACCTCTGTGTAACTGTGAGCACCTAATGGAAAGAGACCCTTAGATGTTAACCTTTTTTCTTTTATATGCTCTTTCGACCTTCTCACTTCGAGCCCACCCAACTCAACTTCATCCGCCGTGATCAAATTGCTGCAGTATTTTACAGTAGCAGATCCTTAACGCATTCCTGATTAGTAGGTTCATTTCTCAGTGCACTACCCCTGCACCTTTGGTTCATATTTTTACTTCCAAGACGGAGCCACTATACTTCACATATGCGCTGTTTTGTAAACCGTTCATCTGGTCAGGTCGCATGTGCATGAAATGTGTGATTTGGTATTTACAGCTCCATGTGGTGTCCGAGTTCGTGCACCTGACTCAATTGAGCTTATAACTATTTCTGTAATGCAGTGTGCACGAATAGTTTTGAAGCTGCTGTATGTACAGTGTTTTTAGACAAGTATACAGGTAGCTAGCTAAGCAGTCATAGGAAGGCAAACCCTAACTGGACCCTTGCCGCACAGCCGTAACTAAGGAAATAGCTGTGTACATGAAGAAAACAAACCTAATTGTCATGTCCAGCCTAATTCTCTTCCTACTAGCATACTCTAAATTAATTGACGAGGTGACTGTTAAATAGTGCATACCGACCTTGCTACCATTCGAAGATGATGGAAAGTTGTATAAGACGTTAATGATATGATCATGTTCTGACGGCGTCAGTTGTTAGACTCTATCGACGTGGTATCATTTATATACAAAGCATGATTTCACTTTAACCATGATACGCAAGCAGCCGGGCCAGCCACTAAATTACGTACTGCAGCCCGTTAGAGCGCACGACAATGTCCATGAAATCACGTGCTGCTCTTAAGAGTCCCGCTGAGTGACACTGCCAGTCTCTCTTGTGTATTACACCAACCTGACATAAAAGCGTGATCTGCCATTATGCTTGACAGCAAGCTTGATTCTATCACAGTTTTTAATAGACCTTGAATCTAGGCACCATCAGTGCAGTACTTAGGTGTATTTTCTGTTATTTGCCTACTTATATCCCTTGGTTGTCGGCTTTCTCTTCTGCGGATGATCTGATTAATCGCTTAGTATCCTTGATCTGCTGCTGGTTTGGTATCTTGCTTCTGCTGTACATTTTATCATTCTAGTCTCGCTATCCATATAATTTCACTAAAAGTATTCTGAAAGTCAAACACGTGAACTCACGCCAAATTACACGTTAAAGAGTCTAATAAGAGTTACAAACAATTTGCATGGTAAAGCCTCGACTGAATATTCAAGACCCATCTCTAGAGACAGAAAATAGCGTTTGTTTCGCTTATATATATATACACATTTCTGAAGTTAGTCTTGTCACAAAAATCCCATTTCTAAACTAGTACGGGCGCTTAAGTCAGAAACAAGGGAATTTAAGCGATATATGAGCAAATGATTTAGATTTGAATCATTTGACTTCATGGACTGTAAATATGCCAATTCATACACTATTCTCTCATTTGTCATACATGCAGTCCAAACTCCATCACAGCAAGCGAGAGAAATTCAGTTCTGGAGTTTGGAAGCAGACAGACCCGCAAACTATGTCCTGAACTGCAAACAGTTCAATGATTATACCGGTAACTGTGTAATTTGTCAAATCGGTTGTGGCAGATCAGAACAAGCCGACACTCGGTATCTACCACGGGGTTCAAGTCCCCAATAATCAAAGAGTTGATGTACACTGGTATTTTGACGATTGTACGTTTTATTTAGCCCATTCAGCATGTATACAATACAAGATGATCTAGAACTCATTTATATCCCTACCTTCTTTTGTGGTTTGGTCCAGCGTTGGTTCACGTAAACCCATTTTCCCTCGTAACATCCGGGGCATATCTTCGGATATGAATTGATGGGACGAAAGGGTGGTCTTTAGTCCTTATCACTAATTTTTGCCCGTTGAATAATATTTTTGGGAAACTATTGGATTTTTATTTTCATTTACTGTAAATTCCACTAATTTTGTTACTTTTATCTGAAATTTTCGCTATCAAAGAATTATTTTCAAAACAAAACAGAACCGAAACAAAAACAAATAAACTGGTCGTTATCAGCCCCCACTGGCTGATGCCCCCACAACCCTACTGGCCTCTGGCTGTTGTGGGGGCGTTTGTATGGAAGAAGGGTCTGTCTTTAGATCCTTCCCGGAGTTCAGGTGCTGGTTCAAGGCCAATAGACAAAGTGACAGAAACTGAAATTTTTGGAAGTGAAGATAGACTAAATCCCTGCCATATTTTATTGACAGCCTATCTGGGACCTTACAGAACATGTAAGGCTGCATAGCCTAGTAGATTGTTTACACGTTATAAGCTCTCCTTCATATTCACAGTGAACTACGAAAAATGACGGGGTTTTCAAAGCTGAGCAATGCCTTATACTTGAGCACATTCTTCTCGTGGAATACGCATCCAAAACCCAGTTATACCCAGGGCCACACAATCTAGGTGAGTGTCAGTGATCCTGGTTTGGGCCTTGGATCATGAGCGCAGCTAGGTCTGGAGGCATGAGGAAAACATAAGCTCATCATTGTATTATTGCATCTTTCATCATCCATTACATTCATTTATATTCATGAAGTATTTTCATCCATATTTTTTCACATTCACTCATATTCAATCTATTAATCTCAAAATGTTAGTGAAGTGGATGTTATTGTTACACTTGTGATAAAATAGTTTAGTGGTTAGTTTCTTACTATTTCCTTAAAGAGGTTGTGAGGTCAAACCCATCTTAACAAAAGCCTAAGGCACGTAGGTTGGGGGGATCAAGGGCTTCAAAAGGTCAAATTGGCCAAATCTAAAATCTTACTTTTTTTCTTTTTTCTTTTTTTATTCCCTCTTTTGGGTACACAAATAGAATGTCTCACCCCAAATCACTTTCAAACATTATTTTGAATGACCATTACAATTACAAAATCATTTATATAGTAGAATTTTTTTTCATTAGATACTTTCATACTTCTTGATTAAAATGGTGATGATGTTTTGTAATTTGAATGATTAAAATGTCCTTAAGTGTCCTAAAAGATGACTTAAGAACCTTGTCCCACTGCACTATTTTATCAAAAAGGACTCAACATGACTAGCAATATATGTTCAAATAACTCCATATTTTTATCACAATAGAATAAAATATGTTCTATATGATGGCACAAATTTTTGATATGATAAATCATCAAATTTTATGGATTTGATGTTAGAATCTTGGATTTTTTCATAAAATAGATGCGTTGATAAGGACAATCAAACTAATTTTGTTAATTACAAATTTACATTCCAAAAGTCTGGAAAAACATATAGGAGACGTGCATGCAAAAAAAGGACATTATTTGATGTTTTTAATAGGTTTTCGACACTCTAAATGAAAGTATGTAATTTTAGAATTCAAAGTAATCTTGCATTCCTTTTTGGTTTACACTTGAACAAAACATTCAAAATTTGTTCAATTGATTAGAATCATTCATTATAATATTTATTGGTTAAAAGCTTATACATACATATCACCCTTTCGTTGTTTAGCATCTCAAAACATTCATTTTGTTAAGTCCTTGCTTTAAGACTCAGGACATAGGAAAAATGGGTGTCATGGTTCCTATTGTGGTACCCCAACCATGAATGCACCATTTTGATATGTTTGTCTCTAAAATCATAATCTTCTATGCCAATGTATAATTTATGTGCAATCTAAAAAAAAATAGAAACCAAATATGAATATGATTTTTAAAATTGTCTATAAATTTATTCCATTTTGGCATTCTTGTCTTTAAAATCACAATGGTCCATGGTTGCCTAGGATGTATCCTTTAACACTTTTAAAGTGGAAACCTTTGCCAATCATAAAAAATATGGAGATACAAAATAAAATTAATAACATTTGATAGATATGTAAATGATTTTTGGTAACATAGTTTTGCCATTAAAAAATGCCCATTATATGTCAATAAAAAAGTTCATATTTTATCTCATTGCAACAAATGATAAACCTCATTCCAAATCAATGTTGGTTGGTGAATGAAAATATCAACCTTCAAATCACAAGACATCCCTTTGGCAAACATGAAATACAAATGTTCACATGCAACATATTTTCCTTTCTTTCAGATAGAAAATGACAACATAGAAACAAGTAGGAAAACATTAGATTGTGACATTATAAACATTGTCATGTACCATGGAACCAACAATTGACATCATGTACACATGTCCAATCCCAAGTGGAAACTTACATCAATGTGATGCAAAACTCATGCATCATTAAGTTAATTGACTTCAATTTGCAATCATGAAGTTCACCTAATTAACTTCATCGAATTGACTTTCCATCACATTTTGATGGGGTTTATTGTGCCCTAGGTGGAGGGTTTTGGTGTTGATCAATGATCATCACCTCTTTCAAATGTAATGTTCTTCAATAAATCCTTAATTGTCAGGAATAAACATCTTGGTAGACGAAAATTGATCTCTTCAAAACAAACAATTTCCAAGGTTGTCAACGCATCTACGGCTTTATCACGACATGACAGATGCATTTAGACATAGATGTACTCCTTCCTGCATCATGTCAATATGGGGTTAACCTACATTAACCTAAGGTTAACCTAAGGTCAAAAGCACTCTCAAGCTACCTGAATCAAACTTACGGGTGATCAAAACTAAACCTATTTCGGTCATCATAAACCTTGTGGCGACTAAAAAAATACAAGTGCCATACACAACCAAATGAAATTTCAATCACCATAAGGTATGGCGACCCAATTTTTTCAATCACTAAACCTTACAATAACCAAAAATTGACCTTATGGTGACCAAAAACAAACTCAATCACCACAATGTATGACAATCAATTTTTTTCAATTACCAAACCTTGCTTTTGGTCACCAACGTTGCAGTGACCAAAAATTTGGGGTCACCCTTCTTTATGGCAACCAAAATTATTTAGTCACCATCAAATAATGGCAATATCTCAGATGGTGACCAAAAACATTTGGTCACCATCCGACACACCCCCACCATTAGATGGTGACTAAAATCTTTCAATCACTAAAAGGGGTGCAAGCATCAACTATTATTTTGAAAAAACAACCTTTACATTCCTTTTTGGGCGATTGAAAAATTTTGGTCACCATTTGATAATGCGAGTGTCAAATGGCAATCAAAATTCTTCAATTGCCATCCAAGGATTAAGGGTACCGTAGTGGCATTCCCATTCGCACTAAAAATAATTATCTATGGCCGCTGTGAAAAAATAACTAATTTTCTTACATCCGGTGCGAAGTTGCAAATTAATCCGGTAATTCTGCAACCCTATCAGCGAAAAATACCAAAAATGGCAAAATAGGTAGCTACCCTGAGAGTCTCGAAGCAAGGCTCTAACCAGTACTGGTGATGTTGATCTAACAACTGAATTCTAATCTTCTCCATCTAATCCATCCTCCTCAGAGTCAAAACCATCTAGGTCTACATCACTTCGAACATCAAACTGATCATCCAGGCAAGCCTCCATCACACCGGCCAATGAAGTCTGCTCCATGTGCGCGAGCACCTCGATTTCCCCCTCAGGCCTTGCCGTTGTATCTTCCTCCGCTGCTTCTAGTACCAGCAGACCCCTTGTCAGACATTCTGACAAGGCCTTTGCTTGGAACTCCGCTTCGTGAATCTTCCCCATCCCGCACTTCGTCCACCCCTTCCTGATCATCTGCTTGAGCCCTGCCAGCTCCTCCCAGGAACCCATCAACCAGCCTACCAAGTGGCATCTGAGCTCCTTGATCCCAAGCTGGAGCTGGATGTTATCCGGCTGCACCCCGTTGAACACTTAACATGCTACTTGCTGGCTTTGCCACAGAAAAAAATGCTGAGAAGACGAAGCACGCCCCAACTCCTCACACTACTTTGCATGCCACGGCACAATGACCTGGTTAACGAACTTCCTCATGGTCTGCTGGTTAGACCAACGGTTGGACGACATGGTCAGATGCCAGCCCTTCGCCCTAGCTGCCACCACCCCGGGGTCTTTAGGGACAATAGCAATGGTTTTGCCCTGGAAGATGAGCTGAAGAGGGAGTAGATCCCCACTTGCTGCTGAACTAACCGTGCAAGTAATCTGACACTTATCGTCCTTTCCCAAACTCTTGACATCTTTGAGCCCCTTAACGTCATAGGTCTGATCTGTGCTTGGCCGAATGTGGAGAGCAATCTGATCAGAATTGATGACTAGCTCTTCGGGGATATCATATGTCTTCACAAGTGCAACTATCCTGTAGGCCATATCATGACCCTGGGATTCCTAATCAGCGGGGAGCTTACTTGCTGCTATGGTACTCCTTCTCCAAGTCCAACCCATGTGCATGCGCACAAACTTCCTTGCAAACCTTCTCGACACGCTGAAGAATCCACTCTTTGTGCACCTCTCAAAAAGCTCAGGGGCCACAGCTGAAATAATCCCCTGAATGACTATCTGAGCAATGGTGCTGTCCAAAGGCTGCCCCGAGTCTCGCATGCCTTTCAAAGTGTCTACGATCATCTAAAAGGCCACTGGATGATCTTTGAGGATCCCCCGAGGCCCTTTGTCCTGAGCAGCTGACCGTGCAGACTGTAACTTGATAGCCTCTTCATACTTCCTCCGTAAAACAAAGCGCCCCGTCACATCCTTCTCAAACCACCCCTTCAAAGTGCTGATGGTCAGGTTGTCAAAAGGGCTGCCAACCCGGCCAGGCTTTCTGATGTGTTGAAGGGAGAACAGAGCTTCATACAAGCTTTTAGGGTGCTGCTTCACAACTTGTTCAATGAAAGGCCACAGATCGGGGACAAACCAGTTTGTGTAACTTCCCCTCTTCTTATTTGCAGGGGGTGGTTTTTCGCTCGCATCCACCCCCGTCTCCTCAGCTGCTGCCGCATCCCCTTGCTCCCCCCCATTCTGTGTTGCAGGTTGCTGTCCGGAAGCCTGAATTGGAATCAATATGACCGAGGGCACTGCAGTGCTTTTCTTTGGTCTACCAACGAGACGCTTGGCAGCTAAACGAGCCTTCTCTGCCTCTTCTCTACGGGCTGCCTGCTCCTTCAACCGCTCTCCCAACTGAGTCTGGCTTCTCTGCCATTGGGCAAGCTGCTCTTCTTTAGAGATGACAGAGAAAAACTTGGTGATAGTGGCCACCTTGGGCGCCATTCCCTTACCGATGCCTCATATGTTTTGTCATTTCCCTACAACTCTAGTGCCATTCTTGATTTTTGAAAGGGAAGCCACTTTTCCTTATCTGTCTGACTCAGTCTTTGGGGCTTGCAGTTTTGCACCTTTCCCGCCTAAATCAAGAGCCTGTGTACAGTACCAGTATCTTGATCGTTCAATGAGACATGCTGGCAATGTCTGTGCACCAGATTTTGCTACAATATCTTTGTCTGGCCCGGCCCGCCGTGATCATTGAACCGTCATCGCCGAGGTCGTGGGTGTTGTATCCAACGGCTCAGATTGAACGAATTTACCAAAACGAAAAGGTGGAGAAATTGCAAAAACGGCCTGGCGAAAGTGAAAATAATTGTGAACTGGTCAGTGCGAAAAAAAAAAACTTTTGAAAATAATTATTCACAAGGCAGGTCGTGAATGGGAATGCCATTACGATATGTCAAATAACAACCAAATGTTTTTTATCACCATTCCACACACCCCCATTATTTGATGGTGACCGAAATTTTTCAATCACTAAGAAAACAGGGCATGTCACATGGTTTTGGAAAGGCCTCAACAAGGGCTTTCCAAAAAGATGGCATAAATTAGCCTTCTGTGGAGACCAAAAAAATTTAGTTGCCACAATCACTATGTAAAAGGTGACCAAATTTTTTTCGTCACCATCCAACATGCCCCCACCATTAAATGGCAACTAAAATTTTTCAATCACCCAAAAAGGAAAGCAAAGGTTGTTTTTCCAAAATGATAGCACATGCCCACACCCTTTTCAATGATCAAATATTCTTCATCACCATCCAATGGTGGGGATGTGTTAGATGGCAACTAAATTTTTTTGATCACCATCCAAAAGATTGCCAGTGTCCAATGGTGACTACATATTTTGGTCGCCACAATGAAGGCTTTCCAAAAACATATGACACGCCCCCTTTTTGTGGCAACCAAAAAGTTTCAATTGCCACAAGGAAGGGTGATCAAAAAAAATTTGATCACCGCAGTATCTGCAACCACAAAGGGGACCGACCAAATTTCTTCAATTGCCCATCCTTGTGGTGACTAAAATTTTTCAATCACCATAAGGGGGTTGACCAAAATGGGACAAGGTGTGGCGAGCAAAAATTATTGGTCACCATCCTACCATCACTATTTTTTGAATGGTGAGTGAATTGTTTTAGTCACCAAAAAAGGGAGTTGTCATTTTTTTGGAAAGTTCTCATCAAGAGTCGTCAAAAAGTTTTCAAAAAAACATGTGGCATGCCCCCTTTTATGGCAATTGAAAAAACTTTGGTCACCATCCAAGAAATTATGACAATTGGATGGCGACCATATTTTTTGAAGTCATCCATCCTTTTGGGGAAACGAAACAAATAGAAGGGGATTTGTCATATTCATCCTTTTTCAATTTTCATCCAACAATAGTGACCAAATTTGATGGCAACCAAAATGGTTTTGGTCGCCATTTGATGGCAGGGACTAAACCCATTTTATTTGCCATCCAATGGTGACAATTGAATTTGGTGATGACCAATGGATCGCCATCTAATAAGGCTGAATGGCAATGATGCCTACTACAAAATAGCTAACCATAAAACCGTCATGGAGCTCCTACAATATCTTTTATGTTTCATATGTGATTAAACAACATTAAAATATGTTGTCCTGACCCATCCAATACATAATACCAACCTATGTTGTAAAAGGTTTTGCTTTTTTTACTAACCTTTGCTTCTAGGTAGTGGTTAGGATTCCAAGCATCTACCCTAGCTACAAATAATCCTTGACTTCTTCTAGCTAGACCAGCTATAATTGAAACAAAACTACATCTATGGTTTGATTAGGTATACATATCAATTCTATAGTGTGAAATAGCTTAAATAATGCATCTCCAACTATGTGTGTATGTATTGGCTTGTATATTATTGTGAATTCATACTCCACAAATAAAATATAACTATCTAACAATATAACCTAAAACTTGTGGTTTCTTCACTATATAAACCATAGCCCTATGATCAAAATAGGACACAAATTTCTTACCCAAAAGGTAATGTATGAACTTATGAAGTGCAAATACAATTACTAAGGTTTCATGTTATGTGGTATTGTAGTTTCTCTTTACTTTGTTCAAGAATCTAAAAGTGTAAACAACAAGTTGATCACGTTTCCTTGTCAAATTATGTGCTAGCATAACATCTACAGTTAACAATGCATTTTTATGAATATGAAATTCTATATCCCAATTAAGAGATAAAAATAAGTACTTTTATATATTTATGTTCTATCAAATCCCAAGTTGTCAACACTTTTAAGGTCCACAAAAATATTGTCTTCCTCCTAAGTTCAATAAATGGGGCCATTATGAATGCAAAACTCTTGATGAAGCATCTATAAAATTGAGACATTCCCTTGAATACTTGAATTTGTTATGGATTTGTTGTCACAAGCATGAAAAGAACTAAACAACAAGATTTCCAAACCACATGAATGAAAGCAAGTCTAATCCCAAATCTAGATTGCAAAACAAGAAAAACGAGAATAAGAACACAATATGTGCAAAATAAGATTCATTTTGTACTTAGCCTAATGCGTTCGTGGAATCAATGTGTCCCACTTTATATGATGATGTGTTAATTCCAAAGGTATGCCTTTCAAGTCCTTATACGTCCATCCAAAGATGTCCTTGTATTCAATCAATAGCCCCCTTAAAAAACTCATGTTCTCCTCAACTAATTGGGCATTCACCTTAGTTGTTTGTGGATTGTTATATGTTCCTAGGTTGATTTTCAAAAGTTGTTGATCTTCAATTAAGGTCTATCGTACAATTTGCAATTCCTATAATTTGACCTTTACTAGTGTTTCATTAATTTGTACGTGACCAGGTTTGTGGTGATAGTAAGTTTCAAGATGTACTTTGTCTTCAAAAGCTACTAAAGGTTGTCTTTTGACCACCATGTCTAAACTACCTCTATGGTTTACTCTTATCTCTACTACAAAAGCTATGGTATTTGTTATTCTCTTAATATGGATTGTATTGACTATAACTACATTCATAGCATCTTTGGGTAAATTAATTGTACCAATAGAAAATAATTCAGATTCACTTGCAAACATCGGTTTCCTTCTTCATCTATGATTCCATTTTGATAATCAAAGCATAGCAAGACTTCTAGTCTTTTGAGGTACTACATAGGTGGTTGTTTTGTCAATAATGGGCTTAGTATTAGTCTATGGTTTGTTTTATTTTAGTCTTTGCCACATGTATTTTTTCAAGTTTGGTGCAATTTTTTGAATAATTGCCCAAGGTTCAATGTATAACTAATTTCCAACATTTGTTCACTAATATTCAAAAATACTTTCTACATATAAGAGTTTACTTGGAGAGGAAAAAAATACTTCTTATGGTTTTGTTGGTTATATAGGTTTTTTTTTAACTTGGCATCCCAACCCAATTAGTAATCCATTCTCATGTTGCAATAAAAGTATGTTGAGTCATGGACTAGTTGCCTAAATTTGTTGTATGGCTTTCACCATAGAATTTTTCAACTTCTCCTTTACTTCCCAATCAATTTTAATTTTGTTCCTTTTTGGTTTTCGATCTTTGAAGACTTGTTGTTTTATCGCTTTACTTTGAATAGTCACATGAATATCAATCATGTTAATTAAGGCAATAGCAACTTTAGCCCTAGCTATAAGGTTTTTTTTTTTGCAATTTTACCTCCTTTGTCTTTGAACATGGTTTACATTTTGCCAAACTTTGGACAGTTTGTCAACTTGTGGCCCACTATCCCCACAAATATGACAAGGGTAGTTTAATAGTTGTAAAGGTTTACCAACCTACACATTAGCTTCAATAGTATTATAGTGGGTTCCTTCTTTTACTTCTTGACATCTCCATGTTATGGTTTATATGATGACAATTTGGATAGTACATACTTGGATTTGCGAATATGTGGTTTCCCACAACCACAATCCCTACCGCTGAAATTTGTGGTACACATAATGAACTTTGTGCTTTTGGTACAAAAATACATTTTTCACACATCGGTGCAAATTCCTTGTGTTGTTGTAAAATGTCTCATTTCATCTGTGTTGTAACAATATGCAAAAAAGACTATAGTCAATATTAGAACATGATCCTCAAAAAATTGTCAATTTTAGAAGTCTATGGGTGCAAATGAGATACAATGAGCTAACACAATTACTTTAGAAAATGACTACATGTCATTTTTCCCAAAAAGTAACTTTTTCATATGAATGAATTTTGGAACAATTTTTTTCGCAATTTGTTATACTAAATGCTTATAATTATCCCAATAGATGGCATGTTTTTTTGTTTATCATTTTTGCATAAATATGAATTTTTGAAAATGTCTTGATTCCTTGTAAATTCAATTCTATTTATAAAAATGATAACAATTTCAAATCATAACCATTGGAAATTCATTTTTTACATGTTTTTTTTTTTCTATAATAAGCTACAATTTTTTTCAACACATCATGTAGATTGTACCTCATTAATATGTGGTAAAGGACTTTCAAAGTTTTAAAACCTTGGATCAATTTTGGAAAGTTCTTTGAATTTTTAAAGTTTTAGATTTCCACATATTTTAAGGTATGAGTGTTTTTTCAATGTGGCTAATAGGTTTTTATCTTCTTAAATTTTTTTCCATCAAATGTATTCTATTATATGAGTCCTTTTTAAAGTCCTTTGCAAAATTGACTCTTGTCTAACGCCATAGGTGTTCACTTTTAGAGGTCTTGAATCAAAACTTAAAATTTAAATTTCATCAATGGATTTTTGGTTTGACTCCTTGACATTCAAAGGAATGAAAAAAAAATTTGCCATGATTGCCATGGCTTTAAATGACAAAACATAAATATTTTCCAATTTTTCTTTGCAATCTGATCCCCTTTTTGGCTTGTTGGATTGTGATTGCACCCATATCATTATATCCTTTCAAATTTTGATTTCTTTCTTTCTTATTTTCTTCTTAAATTCTACTATCATTGCTACTATGGAGTTTAGGTGACATGTTTTTGGTTTGGAAGGTGATATAGAGTTTGGGCAACATGTTTTTTGGTTTGGAAGGTGAGGTGGAGCTTTGACAAATAGTCTATCCACACTACAAAAGTTCAAATAACCCATGCTTGGATAAATTGATCTTGTTCATGGAGATGATGATAATGATGATCCACCTCTTGCAAAAATTTGAAAGTTGCAACTTCCATCAATGTCATAATATGTAAATGGAAACCTCTACATGTTACAATTCAATATTGCATTTGTAATATTCTTCCATCCTTCTTTGTATGATTTTTGAGATTTTCTTTGTTGGACATGATGTAGCCCAAGGTTGAAATCTATCATTGACAACATACCAAAGAGCCCACCACCTTCTCCATAACTCCCTCCATGGGTTGAAAAGGAGGCTATGGAATCTATTTAGGTAGGCTTTCAAATGACTTCTGTCAATACCATGTCCTCTAGAAGACAAAAAGTGGTTTTTGCATGTTATTAAGGTTTTATTGGACTTAGAGGCTTTTGAATCATGTGACAAGTTTCATATGGAAGAGTACCATTAGGCATATGTAGATGGTGTTGATTCATCCACTAAATGAATATGTTTGATGATACCATTTCAATTCTTTGGATACATTAAATTAATCATTTGTTTTCCTATGTCCATATTCTTGATTTTAATTTTGTTGAATGTTTTATATTTTGAGCATGTCTTTTGTAATTTACTTGTCTCTTCTTTAAACAATTCTATGTATTAGGAACATCATATTTTATTGTTAAAGAAAAATCCTAGGGGGACCAAATGGAAAGAAGGAACCTGAGATATTTTTCATTAATGTCTCATCCATCATTGGTCCTTGTACAACCTTATATTATTGCTTTTGATTTGGAATATTCAGTTTAATGCTCATTGTTCACAATCCACCACTCATGCACTAGCATTGCACCTTATAGGTAAGAGTTCCTATAAACCTATAAAATTGACAAATAGAGACTAGAGACCAATGTTGGGCAAGTATATGGTTTATCATATACCAATATTGTAATAATATTTTAGTGCATGGTTAGATTCAGCAAAAAAAAAAATTATTCATTTTTTCAAATTTTTGGAAAAAATATCAATCCAATATGCCAATTTTCAAAATATCAGTCAAAAAGAAATCATGCAATCCAAGTAATTAAGACACTTCACATTGTTGATTTCCAAATTCAAACTTGGGCCACAATACAATGTCAAAATCAGGGTTGTGCAGTTCTTCATTTTTTTAAAGAACCTCCCAGTCCTGATTTTGACATTGTAAATTTTTTGTGGAGGTTCTTAGAGGTTCTCTAGGTGGGGCTTTGAGCCTAGTTCTTCCAATTTTTGAACCTTTCAATTTTGATTCTAACACATATTTTAAACCCAAAACCTCCATACTCAATTCAAAAATTGAATCTAATTCCATGTACACACGCCAGAAATTATATGAATACAAAGTTTTACAACAAATTAAAACAAGGCTCTATGTAGGCACAGAGTTCAGCAATAAATTCAAAATAAAATTCAATTATTAATTTCATTTCACTTATTTTAAAAAATTTAAATAAAAATTTCTACCTAAATATCCTAACCCTATTTTTAAGAATATTTTTTCACAATTCCAATTTTGATTCCGAACATAGCAAAAAGACTAATTCCATGGTTCCATTCTTGTGCTATTTTCAACAAGATGGTGTTAACTTGAGTCCATGTCACAAGAATCTGACCTTGAAGCCTCAAATTTTACCTTGCAAACTAGATACCCTCACTACACCGGTTGAAGTCCTCAAAGCACAAGTAATTAAGACTCATAATATTGTTGATTGCCAAATTCAAACCTAATCCACAACATAAGGTTGAAGTTCTCAACTATGTCACAATATAAACAAACTAATCACTTGCACATATCTGATATAAACTACTCTTTAATTAATAATATTCATTACATGCCAAAAACTCCAAAATTCAAAAACCCATATGCTGAAGCTAACAATTCAAAATAAGTTAAATGTTGAGTAAGTCATTATCAAAACTGGTCAGGTACTATGGTATAGAATTATCCAAAAGAACAATACCGGAATGGTATCTAGGCATTTGACAAATTTTGAACTTTCCATGCCACTATGCATGAGTTATGAGTATAACAGAATTTCCAATTTCTACATAATGTTATGAATACAAGTAGTGAGAAGACCAATCAATATCAGCGAGTATTGAACATTAATATAAGTATTATGTGGAAAGAATGCTATATCCTTTTATGTTTTTCATTATAAATTCATAGCCATTCTTTTAACACTAGAATAATTTCAGTTGTAGTTTCAATAAAGAATCTAACCCAGGGTCTGGTTCTTCAAAGAAATTAATTCAGGTTCTGGAGATCAGACCTTGTTCCAGTCCAATTCTGAGTGACCCCTTCAATTATTCCTCATTCCCGTATTTTCTTATCCAAAAAACATTATTTTCAAAAATTCCAGTTCCAGTTCAAGCTGTGGAGCCAGGTCCAGTTCTAGACCTCGGTTCCAGAACCTAAACCAGTGGTTTAACCAAAGTTGGGCAGTTCTGTGAATTTTGAAAGAACCACCAGTTTCAGTTCTTAAAATGTTCCAGAATGAAAGAACTGCCAGTTCCAGTTCTTTGAAAAAAATCAGAATCAAAGAACTGCCAGGTCTAATTATTTCAAAATCCTTAAAGAACTGTCAGTTTTAATGAAGAACCAACCGACAGTTCTCAAGCCAGCTCTTTGACTTTTTCTCTTTTCTTTTTGAGACCCACGACTAAACCAAAACTGGTTCTGGTGTACCAATTATATCCGAACCAAGTAAACCCTTCAACTCTGATACCTACCTGATCCAAGTATTGAGCCCAATACTTTATAACCAGATACCAGAGGTGGCTGATCCATAATATCATTACCTGTTCCAAGTACAGACCTTTAGGTCCAATCTTGAATATCCAAGGAAACAAGTATCTGGATGCAACCAAATCGAGTGGAGACATTAGGATAGATGACCAACCAAAGAATCCAGTTGCAAACAATTTGGATGGAGACACTACAACAGATGACCAACCATTGAATCCTTTCCACAGAGCTGAATATGGGGGCAATGGCTTCAAGCAGGTAAAACTGTGAAGTTAGCAGCTACACCACTGTCAGGTGATCCAAAATCACAAGCTTATTCACATCCAGCAGAATGCAGTTACACAAAATGTTGTGTAAGGGTCTGTGTAATGGGAACGAAGGAAACAACTGTGTAATGGGAACAAAGAAACAACTCTGTGGAAGTGACTAGCCTTTACTTGCTACCTTCATCAGCTCCTGAAAATCTGCTGAAATTTTCATGCAACCAATTATACACAAATCTGCATCCCAAGTTTCTGTCACATTTCCAGATGCACTAGGAAGTCTTGTAACATGCTATGCACTTGCAATATATCAATCACATGAACACATAGCGAGTACAGTTGCTTACAAAATTTCCTTTCATTCATCTATTTCAGTGCTGCTTAGACATGCCAATGATGCACATCCACATGAAGTCTTCTATTCTGACATGCATAATCAAGGTTCTTTTCAATGTCCACTGGTTTGCCTAATACTACACGTGGAGGGAAAAAATGAGCAATGCACAATTTTCTGTACAGCTTTAGATCCCATCACGCAGTCAAGCATCAGTTTGCTCATCAAATGTGAGTTATGTGGAGGAATCTAGTCCCAGGACCTCTAACAAAAGCACCTTGATAAAGGGTGACTCTCACCAGTCAGTGTGCAGTTCGAGGCCGCCCCATATTCAACGCTCCTCGTGCAGTAGCCTACAGTAGCAAGATATGTGATTCAGAGAAAATAGGAAATTATTTCTACTGCCTATGCTATTAGTGTTTCTGTACAAAAAAGTAAGAACTATAAGCATTCTTAACAATAGTTGCCATGACTGCAACTTCAACAAACAGAACAGGCACCACTCTGTACTCTAGTCTCAGTCCTGTGATTGGATGTGTTCAGTCAGGAAATGATCCAAAGTTAGGACATCAGAGTCACACAAGGACCAACAGCTGCCAGCAGAACTGTCATTACCTCAAAAAACGAATTATAGTTGAGACGAAGAAGAAACTGCCTCAAGAAAGGTGCTCGTTGACTGCCAGCTAACTTGCTACTCCGCAGAATTGTGTAAAGAGAGTTTGACTTCTTGTTGAATTCCTGCAGTGAAGACGTATTTGTCACTGTTAGGTTTCCGCAAACACAATGTTATGAGGTTTTGCTAACCTATTTGATCACACAAAGTTAGCAGTTCCATACAACAAACATGATGAAATGACCCACATAATTCCTAACCTCTAAGAATTGTAGCTAGAACAAACTGCACAGATCTCAGACCAGCTAGTATGAACTATTTTACAGACCTCAGTGATACGATCCAGTTCAGTAAGGTTGAGGCCCCCATCTTCCTGCTCGATTATGTGGCATAGCTGGAGGCACAGGTTTATAATGCTATCCAGTATTCGTGACACTGAGCCAATGTCCAAAAATGACTGTGTTATCAATGCTGCCAGATACCTGCACAATATGCAAATCAAGGTGCCTCAGCACATAAATGAGTTGAGGCTATTACTGCTTAACCCCCTATGTAGCACCAACTGCACATATGATACCAATTGAACTATATTCTTTTGACACAGATCATAAAGTTGTACCAAAATTGTTCGACAGAAGGAGGGATGCAGTGATCATAGAACAAGAAATATCACATACTCTTGGTGAAATCTGGCAAGTTCAGTGAAGTCCTTAGATGCTTCCAGCCGCTCTTGCAAGAGCTTCCATTGTGACTCAATCACGTCCACCTACCATCCATTGTCATAATCCAAAACCTAAGTTCCATCATCCACCAAAGTCAAAATAAAAAGTTATTCAATTAAGGTCAGAGATTGCAATTATAAAGTGTGGGGCATGCCTGAATGTAGAACTGAAGGTTGGTGATGAGATATGTCATGTGCTGGCGGACACGCCACATGGGCATGCGCTGCTGCCTGCTGTCTCCCCGCTGTTGGGCAGAGTCTGCACGATCTTGCTGCATTGCCTCTGCCCACGACTTTTCCAGCTCAAGCTGAATCCGTTTCAGGCGTAGCAGATACTGGAACACTTTGCTGTACCTGACTTCCTCACCCACTATCTCATTACTGCCCTGATCTCACTTAAACAACTTGTAATATTAGTTCTGATCCACAAAGTGGAGAAAGTATGCTTAATAGCACCAGGCCTTGATAGTGACCTTCTGAGTCTCAAATGCTACAAGGTGTATAGATAAAGTCCTTACTTTGCCAATACATCTCTAGTGAAAAGAAGTTGAAGGGGCCAATCAATGCTGTACTCAAGGGTCAAGCCATCCCAACCATCATAAGGTGATGTATCACTGGAAACTGAACTGTCAGTGATAGACCTTGGTCGCTTTGGATCCACCTCATTGTTGACTGCTGCAGTAGAAGTCAATTGTGGCATCCTGCATACATCCATTTACCCTCTCAGCATAAAGCTGATTCGAATCCATCATTAACAGAAAAGATGGATCAAAAGGTTCTCAGACCTTCAGGAAACACTACACCTTCCTAAGTACTCAGAACTTCTGCGTTCTTCCGTTTTTCAATGACCTGAATGGATTTCAGAGATACCCAACAATACTACAGCAATTTCAGATATGACAACATATCAGCAAAAAGGAAAATGAAAAAGGAAGCCAACCTTTAAAAACCGAGAAAAGACCGAGGAGCAGTTTGAACAACAATGACAGTCACACACACATATAGTGACATTCAACAGCAACATGTATGGTAGTGACTAGCCATATAACATCCCCATGGAATTCATCTGCTCCGGGAGTGGGTAGAGGTCAATGTCATATGTTAATCACACCAGGTATCTGTCACAAGGCCTGTACTAACAGGAAGACTCAGCCATTATGCTGGCTAGCTCAACAAAACATTAAGGAGGAGATGTCCAATGAAACCTAGAACAAAGAGGAACACCAAAAAAAGACCAGACAACGAAAGATGAAGAAAAGAGAGATACAACATGGAGAACTTTAAGAGCATTCAAAAGTTCTTGTACCTTAGAGAAACTCTGGAAAAATACTTGTCATCATCCCCAATGGTTTTAGTCGCAGCCTACAGAGTCCCAAAGAAACACAATGAATGCACATTATGACAGCTCAAAGCAGCTTCAAAGTTTGTCAGATTGGAACTCTTGTTACCCTAACTGATGACTGGTACAAAACAGACACTGGCACAGTAGAAGAGTATCTAATACCTGCTGAAAAGGGACCTTCAAATCAGCTTCAGCAGTTGGTGGGCGTGGTGGCAGACGCATAAGGCTACGGCTCTCCTCTAGAAAACACTGCAACCAAAGGTGTATTTGACATTGAAACAGCAAAATACCAGTTGGTGTATTTAGCCACAAAGAAGGAAAGCAATGCTGCTTGAAAGCCAACACAAAATTCTCCTTTCTCTTAGAACAACCACCTCATGCATGCATAACACCTGCACATTTGCTTGTTGGCTAGTCACTCTAGAAGGAGGTTTGCATCAAGCTCAGAAAAAGAACTAATTTGCAGATACTCATAGCAGGATGCTGAAATACTTGCCTGGAAAAAGTCACCTTTAGCCAACAGGAAATAATCTTTCAGGGCCTTCAAGTGGCCAATTAGGTCCGCATGCACTACCACCAGCTGCATCATATCACTGTCACGTGCTGGAAAAAATTTCAACCAAAGTAATATGCCTCAAGAAGGACAAGAGAATGAACTAATGAGTGGTTTTGGTTTGATGACTTAGGCAAGTTAGCCAGTATTACTGCACCTGCCAAAGATGTGTTGCAGCAGTAGCCCGAATTGAGTCCACTGCCCGCTCAAAAGACATCTTATGGAAGTTAGGAGCCTTCTGCAGTTCATGAAAGGATACCACAATGAAGTCCTAATAGCAAGTGATGACCAAAAATGTAACCTCCAAATCAACCAAGAGAAATATCCACCTCCAAACATACAACAGAGTAATGCATCTAATTTATTCATTGCCAAGGCTCATCCTTTCTTTTGACATCAATTCAGAAACCTGACTGTCACAGACTCTCCAGTGTTCACATTTGGGTCTATAGTTGGATGGATTATAACCCAATATGGTCCAAAGTTAATTAATTCAAAAGCGGTCTTAAGGGCAAAACATTTCCACTTGTATTGTATTTGTCAATGTACACCTAAATATTTCAAGTAGATGAAAGGCAACTCAAGTGGATCAAACTACATGCACACTAAAAATGCATTTTTTCTAAATAAACACTAAAACAAAGCATTAAAGAAACATAATGTGCAAGTGTTGGACAGTGATGAATTCAACAGATCATACCTTGAGATCACGGAGCATGGAAGCAATGTTGTTAGCTTGTGCAGGGGAGAGAAGCTCAGGGCCTTGATAATCACTACTAGGCTGTGCTGAGAATTTGGTAGCCTGTGTTGCTGCATTTGGTCGAGTGAAAGTCTTGGATGCAACCCCGTGAGATGATGAGACATGGCTCCTGAATGACAGGCTAGGATTTCGCAGTACTTGAAGTGCCTTCCCTACAAACAGAATTGACTCCGCAACTTGAAGTGTGATGTACTCTGGCAGCATTTCCTGCTAAGCCAAGACATGTTAGCAACTGTTGCAGGTGAAACTTTAAATCATTTAAGGGGTTCCAACAGGATATTTACAACCACAAATGCATTTCCAGCCACAGCTTTTATTCAGTGCTCTTCATGTCTGTCTCAATTTGGCATTAAAAAATGTGACTGCAAAGGTGGCCAGTCTTCATTCTGAAATGAGACAAGCTTCACAGGAAGAGGAGGTGAAAGGGATACAGACCAAGGACACACAAAAGCCAGAATGCCAGTCTGCCAGATGTGCAGCCTCTGTTGGATGTTCATTGTTGGCTGTCCCTTCTGCACCCTGCTGTCTGTAGCAAACCCACTTACTGTCATCCCTTGAAGGGTATTGCAAAACCATGTACACAAGAACCAATGAAGCTGTTACATACAGAAGATGATAGATAAGGTTTTACCTGCTCACAAAAAACTCCTGATGCTGATCTTGCAACAAACCATACACCATCCATGCTTCCAGTTGTCGATACATCACCTGATGCCCATGCCACAGCAGCCTACATTCAACCCACCCCATTCCATCTGCTTTTGAAACAATTAATGGATTTATCCACAGAAACCACAATCCACTACTCCTTTGTATTTCTCTACAGATCTAGAGAGTGTGTTGCAGGTTGAAGACAGATATACAAACCGCTGCATACAAGCTTGCAGCTCAGGGACACCACAATGACATTTGGCATGCAGCAAATTCAACAAGCGTCCCCCTCGTAGCTCCTCTCTCTCTACTTCCCGTATAAGTGCATGCAGTGGTGGCAGCAAGCCTTCAAACTGCATTCATAAGGTAAAAGTTGTAATAATCATGACGTGCAAATGCCAATGTCTGATGGCAAGCAAAACAAGCCCAGGCCTATAGCATGCAGAACTAAAGCATGCAGAAACATATAATCTCTCATCCTGCAAGTGACAGATAGAATATTCACACAAGATACCAGTGGTTAAGCTCACTTTCAACATGGTGCAATTCAGTGGTCATTATATATGACATTACAGAGGAAACCCCACAATAACACACTGAAGGTACCATTATGCCAGTTCTGGCTAAACCAAAACTAACATGACTAGAACGAGTAAGTAGTAGGCTTTAGGGCTTTAGGGTTTCATCATAAGCAAGGCACATAGGCTAAATGGAAAATGGCAATGGTATCCTCATTTCAGCTGCAACTGGCTTATGAGGGTAAGCTACAGCCCTATACAACCAAGCATCCAAGCCTAAGGCATGGAGAGGGCTTACATAGAAAGCCTGGTCAGGGCCTCCTGCTGCACCCTGAACAGATTCTTGGCTAGGTCCTAGTTCGAGCATTTGACAATTGATGAAGGAAAAGAACATGTTATCTTTGCCTTGGTACTATTACCTGAACAACAATTTGTATTTTGAGCATGAGCCCTGTGCACATGGTGGGGTAAGTGTAGGTGGGATAGACTGACCTGATAGAGGCCTTGAGTCACTGAAGCCAACACGGGCACTGGGTCGCTCATGAGAGCTTGCTCCACCTGCAGTACAGCCGACCTATAGACTGCAAGAACTTCCACAATCCCATTCGCCAGGGCCCGACGATAAACACTTGGCTGCTTTGCATTCGACCCATCTGTGCTATGCGGGTACGAAGAGTTGATCCAGCTCAAATTACGGGACTGCAGGCAAAAATTGTTGAGCTCCCGGTAATAGAAACCAAGGCGAAGAAGCTTATCCAACACTTCCCTGCAGCAAAACAAAAACACTGAAAGCGATGAGAATAATATTAGCAGTAGCAGCGAGAGGCGAGAGTTTTCAGGATTTTAGGGTTCGGTGTGTGCACAAAGGAGAAATGCGAACCTTTCAGAGTGCTGGAGGAAGGACAAATCAGGAGCGAGGCGGAATGTGCAATCGTCGTCGGTGGTGGTTAGCGTAGAAGAGTCTTGCTGGGGATGTGGGGAAGAAGAGCAGCCGGTTGTTGAGGAGGAGGTGGTGGTGGTGGTAAGGCCGAGAGCAGAAGCCTGCTGCTTCACGTCCACGAACACATCGCCAGTGCAACCCACCAGCGCCAGCAGTAGCTCGTGAAGCATTGTGAGCTCCAACTCTCTTACCTTCCGTGACAAACAGAAGCCACAAGATTCAGGTACATTCTCCCGACACCATCGCCAGTGCTCTCCACTAGTTTTCTCCCTGCTTCTTCTCCACAACACAACAATAATGGGCTACAAACTTTGTGGCAAACAGCCGCCCTCCCATGCCCCCGGAAACCCAAAAATGGCGCCATACTAGTACAAACCATAATCATCAAACACACGCAGTAATATTGTGCGGGTATATGTTCTACCCGTTTATACCCGTTTCATCCATTATGTATAAGGTAAAGAAAGCCCTGTGGGACTGGGGGCTTTGCGAAAATAAGGGACTTTTCGAGTGAGCCTATAGAGCCCCAAATTTCTGTACAGCCTCCGGGAGTGAGCTTCACATGGGGTAAAAACTGCTGTCATTTCTTTTTTATGTTTTCCCCATGGTCCCCAGGGAGTCCCCAAATTTCTGTAAAGCCCCAGTAAGTGGGCCAAGAGAGCCCCAAAATTTCCATAAAGCCTCCATAAGTGGGCTTTACATGGGATAAAAACTGCTGTCAATTTTTTTGATGTTTTCCCATGATGGTACCCAGGGAGTCCCCAATTTCCGAAAAGCATGATACCAGTCTAGCTGCTGCTGGTTCGCCCATGGGCTTGGACTTCCTCTCTTCTGTGCTGTGTACAAATATCAGTGTTGTGCAAATATGGTACCTATTAATCATATTCGACAGATCTTGCTCAAAAAAAATCTAAATTTTTTGAAAATTAGGGGATATGGCACCCAATATTTCAGAATTTCAACAATAGTCTCTGCATATGCCGAGTTCACTAATAAGTTTCAATGTCAACTTGTGGTTTGAATTGGGTTTGATTTCTTAGAATTTTGGCAAATTGATGCTGTTCGTTTTTTCTTTTTTTTTTGACTGGCCCTCTTACGAATTAATTAGGTGTGCTACACACTGGGAGTCAGGGCCAATGTTCAACCCAAATCCAGCATTCCTATTGGTGGAAAAAGTTGAAATCAGCCCAATGGGTTTAAACTAGGAGTCAAGGCTGAAACAGAAAACTTAGCCCAGTAAGTGGGCTAATATCTCTTGGCCCAGTAAGTGGGTTAATATTGCAAGATAAATTTGTCTATACCCAAATTTCCCTCTATTGCAAACAATTTACATGTGCAAGTGATGATAAAATTAAGGGTATCTCCTGTTTAAAGGCATTCATTTTGTCACTACCACATTGATAATAACATGGTTGTTCATTTTGGGAAGGTGTAACAAAATAATAAGTGTCAAAATTATTTTGAATAGGTTAATGTTCATGTAAAAACTTGTAAGACTCATAACTTAATAGTTTTGGGATTTTCATTTGCACGTCCAAGAAAACTTATCACTTTGACATAGTCTTTATGTGTGTTTCAAAATCAATCAGAAGGAAGAGAGTGGTGACTTTTTCCAAGTCCAATGAGTGAAAACTAAACTTGATAAGTCCGTGGGTTTTGTGAGTTTGTGTCAATGCACAACTTGTTCATGCATGTTTGGACTCCAATATGCAATAATCATCTTCTTATTCGGTTTTTTCAATTCAATATGGCTATGAGCTCAACTTGATGAACTCATTCTAGTCTTATTTCAAAACTTTTGCTCAATTCTCTTGTCCTTAATCATGGAATTAACCAGCACACCAAAAGCTTTTAAATAGTTTACAACACATTGTATTGAAAAGTTAGTTTGATACCTTTGGCAATCTTTTGAAGGTGTGTTTGTGGATGTCCCAATCCATATCTTAGCACTCTTTGTGTTGTACCTAGGTATTGAAATCAATTAAACTATATTAAATATTCTTATTTTGTTCAAGATGCATTGTGGCAATGGCATCTAGCAACAAGCATTCAAGAATCTTTATTAGGAAGGCTCTTGGAAAAGAATATATAAGCAAACTAAATAGTGGAGTTTGGCCGAAAGAATTACGTACATATATTTGGAGTTCAAGGTGAGGGCGTGGATGTTGAATTGTTAAAGGTTTGATTTTTGTCATTGTATTATGACACATTAGAAGTTTAAGTCATTTTACAAAATCTAACGAGGAATTCCAGTATAACCATGGATGAAAGCTTTTGCATTTGGGTTTTTTCAATTTGTTTAATGATCACATTATTTTATTCTGATTTGTCAAAATTTCTTGTTCTTGAATGTGAATCAATTAATGCATTTATGAATATTGTTTTTAAAGTATATGTTAACAACAAAAAGTACAAATTTTAAATACATGTTTTGCTAGAAGCATACATGGGTTAATTTCTACCATATGCATGGGTTTTCTTGTGCAAATAAAGCAATGTTGAATTATGAAATTTGTGTACAATTGATTGAGATTATTAAAAATAATGACACTGACATTTCTAGGGTATTTTGGCATCTTAAATTAAAGTCAATAAGGAGTCGTAACATTTTTTCAAAAATTGATGATTAGTTGTTCATTGATTGGATATGTTTAGATACTATAATTAATATTATTTTTTATGTCACCATTTTCACCATGAATATTAAAGAAGAATAAAACTAGTGTATTTCATCATATATGCTTCTTATATTTACAAAAACAAATCACCAAATAAAGAGGGAGATTTATTGTTTGAAAATTGTTGCCACTTTTTTATTACCCAAAAAATTGTTATCATTTTGTTAGTGTTTGGAAAAAACTTTGGACATTTTTCTATAAACTATGATTAATAAATGTTAAAATTATCTCAAGATGTAAATGTTAAAATTACCTCGTCATGTTCATTGCCTATTCTTACTTCAAAAAACTTATTACAGACATTGATTATATAATGTTGTGCTGACTTTGGTTATTTTATGAAGCAAACATTAGGTTGATTTATTGGTGGTACTAATATGATGTAATCATGGATGCATAGTTTCTTAGATAATATTGGTATTTCACGGTTGAATTTACTTGTTATTAAATGTTATTTGGGCAACTACAATAAAATTATGGTAAAGGTACATGCCCTAAAAGGAACAAAATGACTATATATGACATTTTTCATTTTTTATCAAAAAAGTCATTACATAAAACAAATTTAATTGAAAAAATTTCAACAATCCCATTGAGATAAGTCATATGATGCTAATGATTTTTCACACAAGTACATTGTTATACATCAATATTTTGGTTCAAAACAAAAACACATAAAATGTTGAAATAAGCTTATTTTAACCAGTTGATATTCTTTTGGCAATAATCTTTTTTGCACATATGATTTACACTTGGGGCTGGAAATTTCAAGCCAAATGAATACAAAGAATAAACCAAATGGTTAAAAAGAAAACATAAAAATTGCTAGCCCATAAAAGGAATTCTATGGCTTTCAACATTTTCATATGGTTTATAGTTTGTTAAGTGCATCCAATGAGCATTAATAAACATAGATGTAAGCAGTGTTTGTTGATAAATAAAAGTTGAAATTGGTTGTACTACTTTATACATTCATTTCTCTTCCTTATAAAAAATATTACAATTAAAAAATTTACATATTTCTTTTGAAGGACTCAAAATGAAATTCGTATAATATACAATATTTTTTAGATATTTTTATCTTGTCAATATGGCATTACTCTTCTTGTAAGCACACAACAATACATTATGATTATAATGTGATAAAATTGTAAAAATTCAAATTCGAAATATGCAATCATTTGTTGATTAAACTTTTTTTTGGGTACTATTACCATAATTCTGCCCACTAACAATTGTAACATATATTTTTTCAAGAAAAATTTAATCCGAACGTACATTTTCATCACTCCTTTTTTCATATTCCAACTTCATGAAAAGGCATCCATTTGTCACAAGCTTCATAATAATGAACAAAATATACACTCTAAAAAGACATATAAATAAGAACCTATTTATATCTTAGGATTGTTCAAATTGGACTAATGTTCTTTTTTGGGACAAAATTTCACCATGTTTTGACAAAGAAATTGGGAAATTTTTGGAAGTTTTTTGGTTTTTCAAATAGAAATTTGACTACTTTTATTAAATTTCACCAAAGTTTTTCAATATCAAAAAGATATATAAAAACATTGAACTAGACACAACTTATAGATTCAAATTCAAAAGTAAATAAAACAATTGTCAATGTGCATGTATTGATTAATGAATTAAATGACAAAAGTTTTACATTAACTTCCTTATATAGAGTAGGTAAAAATTACTAAAAATTAAACTAATTACCTAATGTTAAGTAGGAGCTAGTTCAAATTAATTAGCTACTTATAATATAGTTAGTAACTAATCATTTAACACATACAAAAATATTAATAGCATATATATAAAGAAAATTTATTCCTCATAATACCTTGGTTATATCTTCGTTACCCAATTAACACTTCATTTCAAAATGCAAACATATTAAAATAAATAATGAATTGCCTTATTATGGTTTAATGTAAAATAATAACAAAACACATTGTAAAATTGTTGAATGATTAAAAATAAGATATAGAAATTCATTAATGTGCAATGATTTTCAAATTCCACATTGTTTCAATAAGTTTTTTATATCATTTCTTGGAATGCAAGTTGTGATATCTACATTTTGTAATGCGATTTTTTTGGCAAATTATGTGTTAATTAAATATTAACAAGTAAAAAGAATTTCATATTTATTGGATGATGCCCTTAAGTATATAAGAATATTTATGTCTTAATGTAATATAAATTTACTTCATTGAGTATTTTGTTTTGAAATATATTCAAAATAAATTTATCATTCCTTTTTTTATGTATTTTTAATCTATTATTTGAGTTCACTTACTATTTATTTTTTGGAGGAAGATTTTTATAAGCTCAATATAAGACATGGATAGTTTTTCATCGTACCTCCATCTATCTTGATATTACTTTGTTGTTTTTCTATGATTGAAAACACCTACATTTGTGTTTTCTTTATCATGTTTGCATGGTTCATCAATTATGAATTTTTATTCAACACTTTCAATACATATGTCATTTATGATGTAACTTTCATACATTGTATCATTCTAAACGTGTAACTCATTATTATTTTTCTTGGATTTTCCATCTTCCCTACCCCACATATCATTTTCTATCTTCCTTTGTTCTCAATCTCCTAGACTCATATGTATCAACCAATATTTAATTATATTAAAATAGTCTTTTTAACCTAGCTCCATTCTTTTCCATTATCCAACATGTTCAACTCCAATTCATTTTTTAAATGTTTGTCCTAGAATTTTTTTTCCCCAAATTTTCCATCTTTTTCAAAAAATCATCCATCCATTGTACATTTTTTTTTCACATTCCAACTTTTTGAAATTTTAGCCTCCATCTCATCCATTTTATTTGTTTTCAACATCTGCAACACATATGTCCATCTAATAGTTTTTTTCCAAATTTTCCATCATCATTAACCATTTGGACTATTTGTTTTAAAATCATTTTTTACAAAGTAGCTCCAATTTTCATCCATTATCCAATATTTTCAACTTTTTAAACCTTAAATCATTCAGTGGACCTATCAATGATTTTAGACATATTGATAAGATTCCCATGATTTTTTTTTAATTTGTACAATCTTAATTGATAGAAAATTTAACAACCAAAACGTTGACGGGTGTTGGGAAGATTTTCATAAATGGTAAATTATTTTCACTAAAAGAAAACACAAGATTTGCAACTAATGTTTTTGCTTGATTTGTAATCACAAGAAACATTTTACAACTAAATGCTTAATAGTCGCCTAAAACAAGTCACATACAATAAACAATCACAAGCAACATGACCTCATAATGATGTCCTCTACTTTTGCATGAAGATTAAATTCAATGCACACAATCTCATCGAATGGGTGGACCACATGTATAGTGTATATGGGGAAATATTTTGTGACTAGGCTACAACTAAATCATGTTCTACCACACAAGAAGATAAAAATAAAAATAAAATTTGGAATTTTTTATATATAAAAATTTGAAATATACATTGTTTTATTCATGACTAAGATTAAGACACCTAGACTACCCATGAGTATTTTTGGATTTATTTTTTGAAAAATATGATTTTTTTGAGTCATCCAAATTTAAATGCCAATATTGGCACACATGGTTATTTTTCCTTTGATCCATTTAAACATGATTGTGTGACAAAGGTTGTTTCCCAGAAAATAAAAATAATATATATATATATATATATATATTCTTTTTCTTTTTTTACTTTTTTTTGATGGGGATAAGTTTTTTTCATTGATTTGTTTTGAGTTACACATACGCTTTGAATGTGTATAAATGCATTTAAAGGCCCATCTTTCCCTTGTCATATAGTTTATAAAATGAATGTTCTAGAAAATTACATGAGATAGATTTTAATGTAAGTGATAGGTTGTAACATTAGATCCCAAAGAGTAACTTGACTAATGTGTATTCAACTAATCTTTCAAGGATCTCCACAAATCACAATGATGTCCAAAGAATAAATGTAGTCCTCTTTTTAATGCATCCAAATTGCGAATGAAAAATCAACATTGAAATAATGTTTCAAAGGTTTTTGAATTCCAAGGGGGTCTACAAATCATAATGGTGTCCAAAGAAAAAATTTACCCCTTTCCTTGGCACATCTAATGCATTTTGAATCATTGAAAATGAATGATAAACAAAGGACATATGGCCCCTTAAAGTTGAAAATCAAAAATCTGCATTCAATTTGTGTTTCAAAGGTATTGAATTTCAAAGGCATCCACAAATCATGATGGTGTTCCAAGATTAAATCCTATTGGCATATCCAAAGCACTTTAAATAATTGAAAATATAAGAGAAATGAATAAATATGGCCTTTCAAAGTTTTGGGAGGGGGGGGTCATAAGCTAGAAATGAAAATTTGACATTGAAATAATGTTTCAAAGGTTTTTGAATTCTAGGAGAGTTCACGAATCATTTTAATGTAATGAAATTTTTAGCCCTCCTCTTGATGCATCCAACACACTTTGAATCATTGAAAATGACGAAAAAATGAAGGAGATATGGCCCTTTGAAGTTGTAAGGGTCCTAAGCTAGAAATGAAAAATTTTCAAATATAGTTTCAAAAGTATTTAAATTCTAAAGGCATCATGATAGTGTCTAAATAGTAAATGTAGCCTTCCTTTTTACACATCCAACACACTTTAAATCACTAAAAATGGAGGAGAAATGAAAGAGATATGGCCCCCAAAATTGGTGGTTTACGTTGTGATATCAAATTTGCTAGTGGACTTAGGAATAGCTTAATGTATTATAACATAGATATGTTGTAATGTGCACCTAGTATACCACATCATACATTTAAAGGCTAGGCCCATGTCATAACAACTATCAATTTTTTTTACTTTTGTGATTAATGGGCCATACAAGGGCCTTCTAGGATGAAAATTGCAAAAAATCATCCCATTGAAAGAGTCATTAATTGCAACATAATTACAAAAATGACCAAAAAATCTCAAACTTTGGAAATAATTATAGAACTTACTAGGAGTAGTTGCATGTGCAATTAATTGCATGTAGTTGCAAACCAATTGTTTACATTTTGGGCTTTTTCTTGTAGTGTCTCCATCAAATTCAAATTTGAACTTGCATTCCTTTCATTCAAAGCTATTATTTTAATACAACACATATCATACTCTCCATTGAAATGTGATTAGTTTTTTACATATATTTAGTAAAAATATTTATTCTTATTAGTCTATTAATCTAAGTCATTCAAACCTATTTATAAACCTTCCTTTCCACTACTTAGTGTATTTCCTCATTATTGTTTGGAAAACTTGGGCAAAAATAACCAAGTTTACCAAAATGAAAAATTGTATTAACAACAAAACTAAAAAAAAACTATTGTTTGAAATAGAAGCCAATTGGTTTTATCTATTGGGTGTCGACAAGCTAAAGTATTAAAAAAAATAGTTCGTTCAAATTTAGTTTTAAGATGAAGCAACTTTTTTGCATAAACACAAGAAAGTAGATTCAAATATCTTTAAGTAAAAATATGAAAAAACATGTCATTACATTTTGTTTATGGTAAGTTACATACAACTTTGGTATCATAAATATATATTAAAAATACTTTTGAAAATGATTGGTCAATATGGTGTTCAAACCTACTTCAAATTGAAATTTTGATATATTATTATTATAACATGCATAATTTGACAATACATAAGTATCTTTTAGGTCTTCATTAATTTGATTTTTTTTAATTCAATATTTCATTTACTTGCAACCCATTTTGTAAAATTGGACATCTTGTGAAAATAAATGCATTTAAGAAAAATTAACTCAAATCTACTTTCAAAATGGAGTTTTCAAAAGTATAATCATAAAAATGAAATATTATCATCATATTAGTCGTTGTATAAAATAAATTTTCTACTTATAATACATCAAAGTTTTTTTATGGCTACTTGTAATTAAGTTCTACACAAAGCAATGAGTCGTTTACTTGGTTTGGCTTTGACACTATTGTTTGATTTTAAGATTTTTTTTTCTTTTCCCTTATTGAATCGTAATTTATATAATTACATTCAAAAAAAGGTTCACTAGAAGCATTTTCATTTTTAGTCCATTAATATTGCAACCAAATATATGTAGATGGCATAATTGTCATAAACATTGACTTTTTCTTTTTTTGTGAAAATTTTTAATATATTAAGTATTGTGTATGGCATTTATGTACTTGAACCTTGTAAGTATAAAATTTGAAGTCTTTATCAATGTTCCAAGTGATTTTTTATTTGGAACTTGAAATCAACAAATAAGAATATAAGGTATATTTGAAGGACATCACATTAACAAGAGTCAAAGCAATCGTAACCAATGTTTAATTTTTGATCTTTTAGTATCAAAATTTATATCAATGTTACAATTCATTAGAAAACATTCATGAAAATATTTTTAATATATTATAAAAACATGTGGTATGACTGGAAATGAATATTATGAGGATAAAATATTCGAAAACATTCATCAAATTATAAGGATTCTTGGTTTTGAAAATATTATTTAAACATGACAAATTTTAGTGGAGGTTTTTCTAACAATACATGTGTACATAATAATATATTGCAACAACCCTTTGGGTCAAATTTCATGGTTTTTAATTTTCAATTTCAAAAAATAAATTTAAAAACATTTCAAAATAAGCAATCACCCAAGCAAGTATGTTTGACTCATGTTATCATGTTTGCACCCATATATACCTTTGACCAGTAGTTCTCAAAATTGAAATAGTCAAATTTAACCTTTGATGGGTGGTTTTCAAAACATATAGAACTAATCATTACTTAGGATTCAAAAAAATCAAAGAACTAAAACAAAACCTACCCCAAACCATAAGTTTCTTGTTGACCTTCATTCATCAAAACTACCAAAAAAAATTCCAAAACTCAAAATTAACAAAGGTTCTTTGGATTTTCAAAATATGCAAAAACCAAAACCTCTAATTGAAGGTTTTATGATTCTAATTTTTTTCAAAAAAACCAAAACATGAGGCTTTTTTGGTTTTAAAATTTTAAAACCCCATAACTAAAGGTTAATTCACAATCAAATCAAATCACACAACTTGGTTTTTACCATGTAGGTTTTGTGTCTTGCAAAAAAAATGAAAACCTATAATATAATATGAAGTATATGATGAGCCAAGTGATAAAATAGATGGATGTTGAAATCACAATTGAACTTTTATGCTTGGAAAATTGCATAATATTTTTTTGGTGCATGAAACCATTAACAAGAATGTTGAAAAGGTTCCCAAATGTTTTCAATGATGAAAGGATTATAGACATTTTCATTCAAGAATTGAACTTCTATTAATTTAATATAAAAAAATACATAAGGTTTTTTAACATTTTGCCTCCTCCCATTTCATATGGGTCTTAAAGTCTTCAACGTTTTGTGACAAAACATTGGAATATTTTTATATATTCATAAGGAAGTTTGATTGCCAAGAAAAGGGGAAATGGCTAAACTTTAAAAGGTTGATTATTTAACAAATAAGCAATAAGGCATGTACTTCTTTGAATGGGAAGATCAAGGTGAAAAAACTTCAAATGCACCTTCTTTTTGCCCCTAAATGATCCCAAATTTGCCTTAAATCAGCCCTCCAAGAAAACCCAAATACATCATGTTTTGCCCCAAAACAATCCTTAATTCTACCTCAATTATAAGTTTTCAAAACCCTAAAAAAACCCCAAACACCTTCCAATGCAGACCCAAAGTTAGCCCTATTTGTGCTTTCAAACCTCTTAGTAAACATTTTGACCCAATTTTGGCGACAAACACCTGAAATCTTCTGTCTTAACGTTGCCAAATTCAAGAGTACAAAAAAAAATCACATACAAAGTAGCATAATAAGGAAGAAACAAAAACTTGAAACCTCTAGGTGACATCACATCTATTTTCTAAAATTTGGATGTTTGGGTCATAAAACAACAACCTTGCTATGGATATCACTCCAAAAATGTATAAAACCCAAAAACAACAAATAGATTACAACAAGTTGGATGAATATGGGCATCAAACTTGAAAAAAGAAAAGATTTGAAAGATGTAAGAAATAATAATGAAATTTTACTTAAACCTTATTGTTGATTTCATCCAACTCCAAGAACTTAAGTGATGCAATTACATATCCATTTTCATCCTTCAGGGTTTCTTCCATTTTCATGTATTTTTCCATGGATGGAAAACCACCAACATGGGTATCATCAAGTCAATTCTTGTAAATGTTTATAAGCATTTCATGCCCAATTGAAATTGCCATAAGTTAGTGCAAATACATGTAATACTAAATATTCTTTCTACTTCAATATGAAAGCCAACAAACCAAAATTTGTCGAGCTACAAATCCAACATGAAAAATATGTAAATGAGATGACTCGAGAAACAAACTTGGTTTTGACTATAATGTTGAGCTTTTGTGGGAACACACCAATAAACAAAAATGCCTTGTGCCACTCTTGTTACTTCTTCCCACTCTTTTTGGTCCATGTGATAGTTTTTTGCAAAATAGATTGTGTTTCCTTGATGGACATAGTGGTTAGGCCACCACAAACTTTATAATCATTTGTAGCATGTTGGAACACTTAGACATTGCATGCCCCCAACATGACCCCACAAAGGGTGTTGCCAACCCCAACACTTCACATGAAACAAAAGAAATGAAAGCAACGGTCATGGTTAACCCCCTTTATCTTTGACATAAACAATAAACCCAAGCATTAAGGCCACATTTTGCAACCATTCATTTACTTACAAAGTTATGTTATTCCCAAAGGCTCCCAATTGGTCATTCAAAAATTAAATAATCACGATAAATGTGTCCATTCTTACTTCAGACATCCATAGATCAAAAGGCACAGTGCAAGAATTACGAGACTCAAGGGATGAAGAAGTTGTACATTTCTTTAATCTTTTCAACCATCTTAGGCAAGATTTCATTGACCAAAATTCACCTAAATAAAAATTTAAAATGAAAATTTTGTTTCATGACCAACTTCTATGGAGCTTTAACAAAAGATAATGGCACCATGTCCTTAATTATTAATAATGCCAAGTCCCTTTTTTAAAAATTGGTTCAAATCATCCTTGGTGCAAGGCATAACACTATAAAAACAAAAAAAATGTTAATGGGGTGGGGGAAGACCTTTTTTGTAGATTTTTTTCTCCTTTAAGACCTTTCTCTTGTTCAATCCACTTATTCCACAAGTGTTGATGAATGGTTTCAAGATGCATTCAAAGAGTAGAAATTTCATTTATCATCTTGTAGCTTATGATGCCCTTTTAAAATCCTATAACCAAGACAATGGGATTACAAAAAACACATTTTAATTGCTCAAGTTGGTTTGAATTTGAATTTACTTCAAACACATATGTGCTAATAGGTGCAAATAATGCCCATATTGCAACATCATGACTATTGATTTTCCAAAAATCTTGCTATTTTGCCAACAAAGCACATTGGGTTGTAGCATTTGTGGTGGTAGTATTTTATGTTGGTGTTGCACTTGTAGTTGAACTAGAAATTGATGAAAAATTGCAACAAATGGACGTCCAATGGAGGTTCATGGGATAGACAACCTTTTCAAAAGAAATGAAGAAATTTTCCATGTTTTTAACTTGAAAAAAAAACCACCCAAAAGATGGATAAAGTTAAAGAGTTTGTAATAGTAATAATGTAAAACAAGAAGACCACAAAAAGACCATTAGGAGCAAGGCAATGACCCAAATAACTATAACAATAGTAAGGCAAGACAAGAAAACCATGAAGAACAGGGTGATTGCCAAAAGAATTACAAGATTAGTGTAAGACACACAGAACATGAAAAAACCATGAAGAATAGGGTAATGGCTAGAAAAGTTGCAACATCAGCAACACAAGATGAAAAGACCATGAGAAAACCACAAGGAATAGGGTGATGGTTAAGGGAACTACAACAATTACATAAAATGAAAAGACCCTAAGGAGTAAGGCAATGGCCAAAAAAACTATAGCAACAATAACATAAAATGAGAAGACCATGAAGAATAGAGTGATGACTAAAAAAACTCAAAACAAAAAGACCACAAAAAAACAAGGAGAAGTTAAAAAAACTAAGACGAGAAGACCATGAGGAGTAGGGCAATGGCCAAAAGACTAAAATGAAAAGGCCACAAGAAAATGACAAGGAGTAGGGTGATTGTTAGAAAAACTATAATAACAACAACACGAGATGAAAAAACCACAAAAAAACCATGAGGAGTAGGTTGATGACTAAAAGAGATGCAATAGTAATAATTCACAAGATGAGAAGACCAAGAGAAGACCACAGCAAGTAGGGTGGTAGCCAAAATAATTGTAGCAACAACAATGCAAGATGAAAAGACTATGAGGAACAAGGCAATGGCCAAAAAAGTAGCAACAATAACAATGCGAGACAAGAAGACCATAACAAAACCATGACCTCAACACGATGATTGCCAAGAATCTTGTAATAGCAATAACACAAAATGAAAAAACCATGACAAGACCACAAGGAGCAAGGTAATGGATACAAAAACTACAATATTAACAATGCAAGAAAAAAATACCATAAGAAAACCACGAAGAACAAAATGATAACTAGAAAACTTCCAACAACAATACAATATAAAAAGACCATGAAGAATAAGGTGATGGTTAAAAGAACTACACCAACAATGCAAGACAAGTTCATGAAGATTAAGGCAATGGCCAATGGAACTCTAATAGCAGTGCAAGATGATAAGAGCATGACAAGACCACAGGGAGTAGAATGATGGCCAGAAAAGTTGTACCAACAATAGTGCAAAACAAAAAGACCACAAGGAATAGGGCGATGGTTAGAAAAGTTGCACCAATAGTAATGCAAAATGAAAAGACCACAAGGACAAGGGTGATGGCCAGAAAAGTTGCATTAACATTAGCATAAGACAAGAAGACCATGAAAAAACCACCATGAACAAGGTGATGGTTAAAAGAGATGTAACAATTGTAATGCAACGTGAAAGAATCATAAAAAACCCATGAAAAGCAAGGCAATGGCTTAAAAAATTACACCAATGTAACAATGCAAGCTGAGAAGACCACAAGAAAACCACAAGGAACAAAGTTATGGCCAAAAAAGTTGCACCAATAACAACACAAATAAAAAAGACCATGAAGACCACTAGGAGCAAGGTAGTGGCTATAAGAGCTACAACAACAACAATACAAGATGAAAAGACCATAAAAACCATATCCCAAAACCCCTAAACCCTAACTATGTAGCCAAAATCAAAATCTAGTTTTTACAACAATCTAGTTTGGTTCTAGTTCTTTTATCCAATCAAGAACTAGACCTAGTTCCAATTCCATGGATTTAAAAAATAAAGAAATGAAGGGTTGACTCCTATTTGGCTTTTTGATCATGGAGGAACCTTGGTTTCAACTCCAATTCAATTTTGACATTGACACCTAGTTTCGATTACTTGGAATTGGATCTGACCTAGGGTAACCGAATAACCGCACGACATCAGTCATAATTCAAACATCACAAGTATCCAAATTGTTGTGCAGCATGAAAAATGTTTACCACTATCGCAAAAGTTACAACAAATTATAATGAACAAGCTTAAACATGATCCCAACAATGCACACATAAATCAACATATATTAATACACAAAACATACTCAAATGAAATTGCATCCATAACATGAGAAAACTTGTTCAAACATGAAATAAAAACTAAATTATGTTGCAGATTTGACTTATATTTGTGAAATCATAATTCTTTTGTAGCTCATGCATCTACCCCATGTAAAACACATGTACCATAAAACATCAATATTCATGTAGAAAATGTTCAAGGTCTCATGATATGGTACATGCATTCATGACCTAAAAGGTTCAAATGTTCCAAGGACCTTCCGATTGTTGAAATTACATCAATACACCAAATCCATAAACCTCCCCTACCCAACCTTTCCTACCGTCCTATCAGGTATTTGCAATGGAAGTTTTGTGAACAAAACAAAAGTTGCATCATTGAACTTTTTGGAACACAGAATTGGGAAATATAAGATGTGCTTCCTTTTAGATCCACATGATTTAGATTTGGATTAAGATATGTTTAAGTTAAAGCACCTTTGAGTATATCAAAATTATTTGTTATGATGTGGCTAGGTGGTTGTTCACCTTAAATAGTGCATGTTGCTTTTTGGAGGTAATCACTTTCTACCCACCATTTTGTGAGACTATTAATTGCTTTCTTATCTCATGGTAAGAGCATCTCCACCATAGTAGTAAAATGGCTTATACAATATATATTGGATAAAGTATAATTGTCAAATAGTGTGAAACCCACTTTGGCCTATAAAAATGGTCAAAATAGAGTCCTCTAACAAGGCATTTAAAAGGAAAATGGTCATTTTTTATTGGCCAGGCATAGTGATTGGGCGAAGTGGTGATTTTTTAAATATCATAGTATCTTGGCAGCTTGGCAAAAATAACATATAAAAAAACTTCTGAAATTTTCTTAAATTAATTTTCTCAAAAAGAAGTTGAGAAGGAAATTTAGAATAATGAAAAATGTTTTATTTTCAAAATGGAGAATTTAAATTATTACGAATTATTCAACAGATATGTGCTGAAGCCACCCCTTTAATACAATAGTCTCTCTGGTCCAACTTTTCATGTTTATGGGTTGGAAGGGCAGAAGGGTTAACACTTAATGTTGGATTGATAAACAAATAATACATGCCCAAATAGAGGGCATGGGTGGAGATGCTTTGAGGATGGAAGAGATCCCAGACTAGAGAAAATCATGGGCCTCGCAATTACTAATTATGAATATTTAATCATTAAGATGAATGTATTGAAATATTTAAGGATTTTTTGAATTTGCTTTTGACTAGAGCTTCAATGTAGAAATCAAAGAAGACATTGAAATGTATTTTAATGCATCACCTGATGTCAAGGTTGTGATATAGTTCCCACTTTGCAACCTTGTTGAATTTCTTGAATTATCCAAGCTCTAGCTTTCAAGTTTTTCAAAAAGTATATCTAATTTTTTTTGGAGTAGTGTGAGTGAATGCTATGAAGTATTGAATCCCGCTCCCCCATGTTAATTTGATTTTGAGTGTTATGTAGGTATCGATATGGAGAAAGTCTAATACCTAGTCCATTTGTTTGCATGGTTTTCTGTCTTGCAAACTTTTTGTGTAGGGTTGTTTTTTTCTTTTGGTGAGATAGCCACACTGGCAATCATTCACAAGGGGAATTAGCCAAATTGGCTACAGGCCAAAGAGGAAAGTGCAAAACTTCAAAAATCCTCCTATATTTTGGCAACTTGGAATGCATATGTTATGATATGGTGATTTTCACATTTGATTGTTTTTGTTACCCCAATGTGAAAATTCCCTCCTGCCCCCACCCCCCAAAAACACAACTCTGCTTTTGCTTGTTTAGTTTCAACATAGTGTACTCAGTGAGGTACACAAGGTACTGAGAGAAGGGCAGACCAAATTGATCCTCCCTGATGTTGGAGGGTTAAACTCTCCAGACCTGACCAAAAATCAGCCATCCAATGCACATGAATCCCAACGACTCCCAAACACCAACTGTATTACTATGCAAAGATGCTGCAATTAATTTGTGTACTGTCTAACACCATTGAGAACTTGAAACCATTTTTGGTCCCTTCCAGAGACAACACTCTTTCTATTCTCTTCTCTTCAAATGCCTGACAGACCGCCAATTATTGCCAATCTCCATTTCCACCCTTGTTGTCTTTGCATGTCCTGCATGAACATTTGTCCCTGCATGTCCTGCATGGCTTGCAACTACTCATGAGTTGTGCGTTGAAAAAATATGCCCGGTACTTTACAAGTAGCCTAGTTCCATCCATTGGATTGTTGTGAAGTTCATCCACTGGACCTATTTGTAGTGCCAATATCATTCAGACCCTGCAACAAAACCGTGCGAGTGCCTTGCAGGATGCCACATTGACACCAGCAAAGCCGCTAGGGGATGTTTAGCATCCTACATAGTGTACCATCAAACAATGTTATAATTGTCATCTAAACAATGAATAAAACAACAGGGATCTTTTTTCTCCTCTTGTTGATGTCATCTTTTTGAAAGTGTCTGTTAATTGGTGGCCATGACATCTCAATTTCATGATAACTAGTGTGGCCTGTGCCGTTGGCCCAAGTGTTACCCCGTCCTCAACTGATTTTTCTTTCGAAAACCTGATTTTTTAGAATTTATTTGAACTTTCAGTGGCAGAAATCACTTTGAAATCAATATCTCCCACATTCTGAATCCAAATCTTACCCAAAAAGTTCTATTAAATCCTGCTCATCAAGATCTTTCCAGCAACACCAAGGGCACCTTCCAATTCCTCCAAAATTTTCAGCTATGATTTAATTTAATTTAATTTAATTTAATTTAATTTAATTTTTGGTGAAGAAATCATTCAATATTCAAGAACTTTTGCGCTGCAAGTTGAAACGTCATGGAACCAGGCCCATGCACCCCTCCTAGTCAAGAGCTGTCGAAAGGCACAAAGAACACGATCTGAAGCATCACGGTTTGGTGGATCTCATAACTACAAAACAAAACAAACTACCTTCCTTCATAGATAGATAGCAATAGCCAAGTGACTCACCATCCAATTGTTGATGTTTCCCGTAGACTTTGATGGCACCTCAAACAGGGGTTGTAACAAAAGGCCCCCCCAGAAGGTCGGCAAATATGCAACATATTATTTATCCAATCTTTTGTCCTCCATATTCTCTACATATCCTATCTTTAGAGGGTGCAACTGGTTGGATGCGGGCGGGGAGATTGGGCTCAATGTCGGTCGTTGTCCCTTGGCGCAGTCAAGCCAAAGACCGACAATATTCTGTTACTTACTAGTAGCTCGAAAGCTCACTACCAGTCAACAGTGGTCACCTTGCAGTCTCTTGTAGGAACTTGGCCAACAATGGTTGCCTTGCACAGTTCCCATGGCAAGGCAACCGGTTCATAGTGGCCAAGTTTCCATGAGCAAGTGCAACCTCGGCAGCCCATGTTGGCCAGCCTCCTAACAAAAGGACCATAACATTTATCATACCCCTTTTGTTCCAAAGTTCCCAACAAAATCGGCAAACCGCGAAACATGAAAAATACAACTAGTGCTTGGTTTTTTTTAAAACCGGGGTGCTGAGAGCGTTGAAATTGTAGGCCCCCAATTTTTTTTAAACTAAGCACTAGTTGTATTTTTCATGTTTCATGGTTTGCCCATTTCGTTGGGAACTTTGGAACTTTGCGAGGGAACACCTAGAATTTCTGTAAAATAGAAGGCCAATAGATCCTAAGTAAAATACACCTTTGTCCTAAAGATCTGCTCCCATTTTTTAATCTAATTGGAACCCAATGCATTTTTCCCACTAGTATCACAGCAAGTTCAACATTTCAGTGTCAATGTTTTTTTTTAAATTGAATATTTAAGAATGATTTTCCTTTGAAAGATATTTTTTGAAAATTTCAACATTTCTTATGATAATATATTCAATGTTGAAGTTGTCATGGTACTATGTTATTGTAGTAAATACATACCTTATTCAATTGGAATATTATTTAGGTTATACTTTTGATTACCTTATCATTTGTTAAAAAATTCTAGACTTCACTTAACCCGATGTTGTGTGCTTCTTTGATTTTGTTGGCTTTGTCCCAAACCTGGGATAGAGCCATTGTGGAAACTCCTCCTAGATGAGTACAGGGTGTGGCAATAAGAGGTAGACCTTTGAATCAATTATGTGAACTTTGAACTTGACTAAATAACTTGTAAACTAGGGAAATCTAGTAAAATGTGAGTTTGAATTTGTTTGGAAATCTTGCTTTTCTTAAAGCTAAATCAAAGAACCTTTGATTTGCAGTTTTTGAAAAGTTTCATAATCAAAAGACCTTTGGTTTCATAAAAGAACAAATGGACTATGGTAAATTTTTGACCTAATTTTTAAAAAATTATGAAACCCTAACTAAGGGTCAAACCAAGCCTATGACTTTTGAGAACCAATAGTCAACGGTCAAAACCGGTTCTTTGATTGTTAAGACTTGCCAATCAAAGACATATAAATATATACCCTACCCTCCTTGGTTCCAACTTTCAAAAAGAGAGAATCTTCCAACATCAGTTCAAACTCATGTTGGCTAGTTATTACTTTTTTTCTTTTTAACCATAATCAGCCAAGAAGTTTTACTTTTACTTTTTGTTTTGGAACCACATAAGATATCAATATCAAAATTTCATAAAAATTATTAGACGCTATCAAATTAATACCCCTGATTACCAATATACTTGGTAATGTCTTTTTGATAACAGTTGCATGTTATGTATAAGGGTCAATTTTCAAATACATGTCTTGAAAATCACATGGTATTCTCTCCAAGTAGGGTAGGTTATAAAATTTTGTTTCTGGTTTTTTGTTTCAGTACTCCATCTTTGTTGGCAACATTAAAACATTGATATGACAAATCAGTGCTCTAAATGAGGTAGCAATTCACTAGCACTTAGCAAGTATTGAAATTTTCAAAATTCAAAATTTCAAAGTACTTAAAATCAATATTAATCAAATTGAGGGTGTGTAGAATGTGAATATACTCATGTGTGATGCTTTATGGATCATAACACTCCCATTATGCATCATAAATTCTTATTCCATTTTCTCTTCCAAAGATTCATGATCCGTCATAACCCTCTTGACACTTATGTTTAAATCCACTATTATGCAACTTTCACAATCCCAACTTCATATTCAACTCACAATTGTTGCCCAATCCCATTCCATGTTGTGGACATGATTCCCAATTAACATTCCAAAAATATAACACTAAAACCCATTATTTATCCCACCATTGGTCCTTCTACTGAATATTTGCACATCTCATCTTTTTCTACATTTACACTCCAACAATTTTACTTTTGAGTATGATTGTGAGTATGATTGTGGTGATCAAACCTCCTTTCAACAATTTGGTATCAACTTGGATTTTGCAATATTTTTCTAACTACTTATTTTTTAGACATGCACAATCTATCCTTCCCAAGCAATCTACAAATAATGTTCATATGATCATTCTCACAATCTCAAAATGCAATACTTGTTGCCCATTGAATACCCATGAAAATTTCACATAGGTTCCATACCTTGATGACACATTTTCAAAATTTCCACCATTCACTAGTTCTTGACACCACACTTAGTTCCATATCAACCATTATCACTCCCATCTTCAATTGAGTGAATTTTGAAAACTCCCAAACCTAATCCCCATTAATAAAACTCACCATTGTCAAGAGTGACATTCTTTTCTATCAACATGGAATTTTAACAAACCTTAATATCTTCATCATTTCCTAGAACAACCGCTTTTTAGATCATCCACTTAACTTTATTAGGTTGATGACTAAATTTGTAAAAACCACACATTGGAAGATTATATGTTTTTTGCATTCAAGCCAACGCACAAACCACTTCAAATCCTATTACACCAAAACCAAAGATCCTTTAATTTCTTCTTTCCCATCAAGCTCATGCGTCTTGTTATCTTGTTGTCTCCCACATGTTTCTCACATTAACATCATTTCCTACCAAATTCTTTGCCATTTAAAAAAAATGAAACCTACAATAAATGTTGCTTCCTCATTAAATAAGATTGTGCATCACCTCTTAAGTTTTTTGCCATCAAAAATTACCTATCAAAACCAACTACAACATCACATGAAATATGCAAAGTAGTTTGCCAACAAACTTCTCATCAACAAAAACACACACATCTCACATCTTTAGTTTTTGTCATTTAACTCCTTACCATTCCATCCTAGTTTTTTTTAATTTCATCTAGGTCACCTCCTTTAGGGCCACAACCCACTTCACCTCCGCTAACCTATCTAGATTGGTAACCTATCTTGTAAGATGAAAAATCCATGTAAGTTATTAAAATTTTAAGGTGTCAAGATTGACACCCTATTTGGATAAAAATTCCAAAAATCTAAGTTGGTTATTAAAAATGGAAATTTCAATAACCAATCCATAAGGGTCTTATTGGTTCTAATAATGATATATACAAGGTGGGTAGGTCATATATTTTCACACAAAAAAAGGTTATTAAGTTATTAATAATTAGGTTGATAACTGAATGTTTTTCCAATAATTAAACAAGTTGCCAACATTGGTTTAAACATTATTATACTAATTATGTATTTGAGCCTTACCCTTCCTTAAGGGATGGGTAGTTGTTGTGAGGCGCATAAAACATAGTTATGTGCCAAACTCATAGTTTAACATATACAAATTTCAATATTTTTCATTGCACATCTAAGCATGATGGATGGATTTGAATATGGAGGTATTCAATTTGTTAGGAATAGGGTGGTTAGTATAGGATAAAAACCCAAGGTGGAGGTATTTTTAAAATCAAAGCCTAGGATGAGTTGATAACCAAGTTTGGCCCCACATTTTGGGAATGTTTCCCACCCATGGGCTTTATAAGCACAATGTAAGAAATATCATGCACTTAAACATATATAAAAAACCACATGTCTTTTTTAAGTGTATTTTTGGAACAACTATATGTTGAAAGATTGCACTCACATAAATTCCTAAGTAGGCCAAATAAATCAATTTTGAACTTTGGAAGTTCATTTTCCTCATTTTCCTCGTTTACAAAATATTATTCATTTTCATTGCACAACAACAATATCATTGGTCCTAATTTTATATGACAAAAAATCTAATATACATATTCAAAACATTTCACAAATTTTTAATCCAAAAAAATTGTTCAAATCATAACAAAACACAAACATAAAAATAAAATAAAAAATTAGAAGCACAAATGAAAGAACAAAAGAGAATATAATAACAAATACACAAATGAAAGTTCAAAACAAAACACAAAGGAAAAAACAAAACATGTTCATAACTTCCCATAAGATATTGAATATTTGTGACCACTAATTTCCATGCCATCATTCCATGAAATGGTATCATTCTAATGATTCTACCAATTTGTTGGACAACAATTTCTAACACACTCTTTAACTTGTCCCAATATATCCATGGTAATTCCCAAAATGACAACAAATGGAAAAAAAAGAACATGCATTAAGCACATTTTGTAGGGTAATTAATGCCGATGGACCCAACATTGGGTCACAAACTTGCCTTGAATTCACATTAGATTCACATGTTTTAGAGTAGGGAAAAGGCACCACCCTCTTCTCTATAATAGTTTATGGAATTGTTTGTGAGGATTGTGTTGAAATTCCATCATCATTGGGAATTTCAAAATGGACCTAAAAAAATGGGACACATAATGTCCCAAATATTTGGAGCATCAAAACTCCCTCACAATAGGTCTATTTTGAACATACAACTACATACTCTTGCATTTTTATGAAGTTCTTTTCAAGAAATGAAAAATATTTTGATTTGGAGGTGACTTGATCCCCAAATGGTCAAAACACAAAGGAGCCAAAAAGGATTTCAAATGTTAAAAACTACCATTCAAATCATAGATTTATTTACATCTCACCATTTGAAATCATGATAAGCATGGCAACTTATTTTTGACCATATGATTGTCATTAAACTCATTTTAAATCCATTTGATCCAACTTTTGGTTTTGCTTTTAATTAAAAGGATTTTTGAAGGTGAAAAATTATTGTCTTAATAAAAATGTAAAAGAATTTAAAAAAGACTCACAATATAATAAATTTGATGGTAACAAAATTTAGATGATAATAACCTATTAACCACAATAAAAAAACATTCGCAATTTTTAAATGTCAAATTTTCAAACTTTAGAATTTGAAAGTATGATTTAAAATTCCAAGCATTTCAAGAATACCACATAAAAATGGGGTAGAATATATACTATGCAGTAAAAAAAGTTGTATAAATTATACCAAAAAATGAACCCTAAAATAATTATTTGTTTGATATGACTTGAAATTATGATCATTTTTCGATATCAAACATAAAATCTAAAAGAAAATCATCGAAATCAAGAGATCATTTGTGGATTTAGGGTTTCCACTAAAGGAAAAATTTTGTAGGGCAAGGAGATAGCACTAGATTGTCGTGTTATCACACAAATCTTCATGCTACCAACAAAAGGCATCATTATGTTAGCAAGGGAATCTTACAACAAATAATGGGGACATTATTTTGAAGGAGGAAAGAAGGAGTACTATAAGCAAAATCCGAGGTACATTATCACCAAGGTTAGGTCTTTTGGAATGCAGATGAAATTGATTGCATTGGCAGAGGTTGCAACATTTTGCTAGGGGAAATTTTTGTTATATCTCTAAAACCCTATTGTTTGTAGTGAGGAATGCAAAAAGAGGGATTGCCAATTGGGTGGAATGTTTCAAGGTGTGTCTACATAAGGAAATCATCATTATCCAAAAAAAGGCAAGAAAGTTAAGGAACAATTTAGTTGGCCATGCCTTTGCCTTAATAGCAAAACACTATGCTACATTAGAATATATAGAAGAGGACGAAGGACTTTCGATTGGACAATTTCATTGCCAAAAGATCACAAGGAAAAAAACTTTGTGAATACCCCCAATTCCATCAATAAATGTTAATTTAGTGGTACCATCAATACATGAAGAGATTAGATTTATTGTTTAAAAACCCACACATGTGGAATTATTTCCAAATGTAGGAACAATCCAAGAGGGGGATACCACTGAAATCAACATGTAGACCCAACAACAGATTGAAATTGATGTTGTTATGTAGGATATTTATTTAAGGGATGGATCTAAGGAAGGAGCTAAAGAGCTTGGTAAGGATGGTGGTGATGTCAATATCGATGAAGAAAGGTTGAATTTGGGAGTCATGGACATCATTAAACAACCAAATTCATGAACCATGGGCATTGGTCGCTAGCTAAATTTGGGAGGCATGTTTATAGTTCACCAATCAATCATCATTATTGAGTTGTTACCATTTACCAAAAATGGTGAACAAGAATCAACTTATCAATTAATATTCACTAAAAAACTAGCTAGAATGCAATGCATTTCAAACCAAGAAGATTCCATGGAAATGTAAATGGTAGAGCTTGTCCATGTTTCAACTAAAAAGGCAAGGGATCTGAAGAGGGCATATGGGAAAAAAAAAATACAAACTTGAACTTTAAAAATATAACATTTACAAAGTATGGTTTTGCAAGAGAGGGAATGTGATGAACAATGCATCGACCCTTTGGATTTTGAAATTCAATGGCATGAATTGGAGAGAATTAATATGGGATTCATCGTTATTCAAACACATATGCATCAAAGAACTGCATGAATCTCAACATGAGTTAGCAAAGGCAAAAGCATAAATGGAGTGAGTAAAAAAAACTTTGACAACCATGTAGCAAAACTATGATATCATGGAAAGCACGTTAACCCAAATGGTGGAAGAAATGAAGATGGATGTAGCTGAACACGTGGAGAAGGTGACAACAATTACATTTAAAGACAAGGAGGAGATATAAATGTCATGGAGTGTTTAAAGCAACTGAACAAAACTTTTTGAAGATGCATACTAATAAGGAAAGTTAGCAAGCCAAAAACATGAATCTAGCGTGCAATTCTTGGAAAAAAAAAGGAGGCCAACAAGAAAAATAATAAAAATCATGATAGATTTTTATAAGAAGAAAAACAAAAGCTTCAAGAGCAAACTCGACTAGTGGTTCTAAAAAAAGTGCAATAAAAGAAGTAAAATATAAATAGGAAATGGAGATAATTAGATGGAAAGCATTAGCAATGGAAAATTCAACTGAAGCTATCACATATGATCAAATGCTTCAAAATCAAGGTGAGGAGTTATTTGTTTTGTTGAATGAAATACAATTGTCAATGGTGTAACTATATTACCGAAAGGAGTGAGATATGGTGACAAAGTTCAATGTTGCACATTCGCATATTTGAAAACAAGAGGAATATGAGGAAATGTAAACAAAAATGGAGGATCGGGATCAAGATGATGTGTAGGAAAACTCTAACACACAATTTACATAGTAGGTTATAAGGAAGGAGCAAGAAAAAGGTGAAAAGTATGTGGAGAAAAACTAGAAAGGATTAGACAAAGTAGAAAAACATAAGAGCCCACATCAAAAACCATATGATTCTCCATAAAAATAACATTTTCCCATGATTGACCACTATCACACTTGCACCAACTTAATTCCCAATATACAATGAATGAACCAAGATTGTCCTTTTCACATTTGATGCATTCGTCATTGGACTCAAGCTATGTAGTCTAAGTGATGATTTTTCAAGAATTATTGTTAAATGAAATCTCCAAATCAAAAGTCCAAACCGACAATGAAATTGATGACTTCTTAACTTTGATAAACATCTTTCAAGCTTGACCAATATCACAATTTTTAAAATAGTGTAAGAATTGAGATACAAGAAGACCATGTGAGGACATTGTTGTCTTAAGAGGGGATATTGTGAGGAAAAAATTTCAACATATTAATTAGTAACAACACATGTAAAAGACAATTAATTATAGTAGTAGTGCAAAAAGACAAGTACTTATTGAACCTTGGGAAATAGCTTACTAATTGACTCTTATTGAATAGTTACTACCTGAATGAGTGATTGCCAAACCAATAGGGATTGTCAAACCAATAAGGATTGTAGAAACATTATTAAAATTTGCTAATTGTTTGAAAATGGTAGATAAGGAGAAGGAAGTAGGGACATCATTATCATTAGTAACAAACACTTCTTTGCAAACTTTTTATGTTATTCTCCAATGCTAGTCAATGATGGGCATCATATTGATTTGGGTTGTCTTTTGGTAATAAGGAAGGAAGCATGTTGTTGCTTTTGTTTTGGTCTATTTGCATGTTATGCATGGTCCATTTTTTACTTATGTGCATTGGTATTTGTATGTTTATTTAGTATGGCTTTGTTTAATTTACTCATGTATGTGGTGCTACACGTAGCATGGCATACGAGACCTCAATAGCAATGTTGTAGTTAGATGCTAAAAATCATTGTTAGCATGCAAACGTTGGGTTTGTTATTAGTTTTAGGTGTGGTTTGGTGTGAATTGTTCATTTTATTGGTTATGTTTACTTCTTCTAAATAACATATGTAATGCTTATGAAAGACTATTGGTGAGGCAAAAAGGCCTTTCCCATTCAATGTTTGGTTGGAGTGCAAGTAGAATGTGTAATGGAATAAGGACATGTTTTGTAATAGTGTGAAGGATTATTTGAAAAGTTGGGGTTTGTGATGTTGGCTCCAAGATGTTCAAAGAAAGAATTCCAAGGAAGGATTTGGTCCATCACCACCCACCTTTTGACTAATTTGATTGTCACATGATTAGAAGCATGCAAGGATTCAATCATATTTTTGGATACTTATATTTGTTTGTTTATTTCAATATTTGTAATCAACTTTTTCTTTCAAGGCACATCATGGTCTTTCTTGGTTTTAATGTGCATAGTGCTCCTTTTTTGGTTACAATTTGATGAATATACCAATACTAAAATGAGATGTTTGCAAGCATTAAATCAATGTTAACAATGTGTGTTATATTTAAAATAAAATGTTTGTAGCATATCAATTTAGCATTTGGATAGGTTTGAAAATAACCTAGTGAATATGTAATAATTTTCAACAAAACTTGTAAATTGTCTTTTTTGTGTTTAAAAACATTGTGAAACAATGTAACAACATTGTCTAACCATTATCTTAACATTGTTTGACCAATCCCATGTTACCACATCATCTTTTTATGACTACTTAAGTTCATTTTATTTCATTTTCACCCATTTTAAGGAGTTATTCTCCTTAAACACCATAGGGTGTAAAACTTTTTATTTCATTTGCCAACCATAACCTTTTTTTAAGGTTTACAAATTTGAACACCTTTATATTATCTTAAATAATGTAACTAATTAGCAAATTGCAAAATTACACCTTATTTGTAACCATTCATATTATAGTCACTTTCTAGCACATTAAAGCCATTTGTAAAGAAGTTTTGTTGTTTGAAACCGAATAATAATATTGAAAATCACAAATTGTGTGCTCATGACTTTAGGGATTTGCATTATCCTAATTCTCAATTAATTGGAGAAGAAAATTGTAATGAATGAAATTGTTGAATTCCCATCCCATGCCCCAAAGCTCAACCTCCATGGGTTGCAAAAACAAATGCTTGCCAAGCTCTATTTTAGTTGAAATCTTGTTGAGCAATTTTGGATCCAACCCTTTATCCAAAAATAATTACATTAGTGAAAAAAATTAAGCCAAAGGTTTAGTTGCTATTATTTTATTAGTGTAATAGTTATTAAACAAATGGTTAAATCCAAAATTGCTCAACATGATTTCAATCAAAATAGATCTTGGCAAGTGTTGTTCAAAATCCATTTAATGATTCATAGGTAGGATAAAATTTCAATAATTGCACTACTTGTAGCATTTTCCATTTAATTTGTTTCATATGGTAATTAAAGGTGGGGATGGTAACTAACTTTTAAAAGTTAGGAGGCTATTTATGGTTTTTTTTCAATTTTATTTAATCCCATATTCTAATATTAATAAAATTTGTTATTTTAGATCTATCCATATCTAGTTTTAGAATTAAATCCAGTAATGAAAATGTGATAACAAACATCAAAACAACAATTACAACTATGGAAATGAATCTTTTTTAAAAACCAAAGTGTTTTTTTTTTTTCATATTCCATCAAAACTCAATATTTTGTAATGATACCATCTCTTTCTCTTCTCCAAAGATAATTCTCAAGAAAAATAGTCTTATGTTCATTCAAATTCAAATGGTGATAAAAACTATGTAATCTAGCTAGGAATTCCTAGAACAATAATCAAGTAAGTAGAAATATACTAACTAACTATTACCATTAGTAACTACTCCTTTAACATTACCCCATTCGTATTCTAAATTATGTCTCAAAATGTTTGATCAAAGATTTGTTTAAAAAGTTAAATATAATGTTGTTTTTAATCTTGTGATTTATAAATCTAATGCTATAATTGCATTACAGTCTAAACTATTTGTATTACAGTTTGCTTTATCTATGGACGTTGTACTTTAGCTTGAAGCAATGTCTGATTTTTTGTTGTATATAAAGTATGTTGTTGCTCTTCTAGTGTTTATGTTGAGAAAAATACAATTTTTTGATGATGTGTTGTTGTTTGTTTTTGTGATTGCAACTTTGATATCATTTGTGGTTATTGTTGTGACTGTAGATCTAATGTAATCTATGTCTATTTTAACTATTACAACTTTGATGTAAGCTTAATCTAATCTTGCTAAACTTCATGAGTTTTATGTTCCTTAGTTTATATCTATTCCCTTATTTATGTGGTTGTAAATGCATGTTCTTAATAACTAACTTATTGCAAAACAAATTTTATTGGTTCTAAACTCTATTTTGATGCATGTTTCACCACCAACCTCTTTCTTAAAGCTATCCTTCCTTCCTTTGAAATCTCATAGTTCCTCTTCTGATGTTTTCATGCTTAATGGTCCTACATCATTATTATTCCCTCTATTTTCTTTTTCATATGAGGTTTCTAGTTTTGGAAAAAGAATTGAAAGTTCATACTCGAATGTTGGCATGACCTTCCACTACACCAAAATGCATTTTAATCCACTATGGGTTTCATTAGGTTTAAAGTGAATTTGGACATTTTTACCATGGTGAAATATGACTTTCCATTACACCAAAATGCATTTTAGTTCACTTTGGGTTTCATTAAATTTTGAGTGAACTTGGACAATTTTACTATGGTGAAATTGGTTAACCCCCTAGTGAATAGGGACCAATAGCTATGGACATTGAATTGGTTCACTAGTTACCAATGAAACAAGATTATTCTAAAATGAAATACAAATTTACCAAGCCATTCACTTATTAGTTAATTAGCTAGGCAACATGGAATCAATTAAATTAAAATTGTTGAATATATAATATTATTGATAATTTCATGATTTTCAACTTATGAGTTATTGACACATGTCACTTAAGTTGGGTTTAAAACCTAACCTAGGTATGTAGGTCATGTAACCAACCTAGGCACCTATTATTATAGGGAATTAGATAGGAAAATTGTCACAACCCTACTTTGGCCAAGTGTGGGGGTGAAGCCCAACACTTGGAAAAAAGTGGGATTTGGGGTCCTCCGGGACTCCCGAATGTTCAGAGCTCGATAGCAGGACTCAAAACATCTTGCATTGGGGTGTTCTTGGTGTCATTGGAAAGGTCTTGAAGCGTAGATATCGAAAATGGCCTCGCATCGGCCATTTGGACATCTGTCGCCCAAGTTATGGGCAAAAGAAGGGCCGGGAGTCAAACTGGCAGTTTGACTCCCGACCACTAAAAGTCGGGAATCGACCTCTTACCGAAGTCCGAATTGGAAGTGCAATACGTCTTGGAAAGATCTCAACGAGGGCTACAACTTTGGTTCAGACCTCGTTGCGATCCAACTCCGCAGTCGGGAGTTATGGCCGTTCAAAGTTCCAAGAGTCCCGCCGGGACGATTTCGGGACAACTTCGGGACTCCATTTCGGGAGTCCCGGGAATTTGTGCCATTTGGGTGTAGTCCCCACAACGTGGCGCAGAGTATACTATAGGGAGTATGGTGGTGGCATACTCCCGAGCCAAGGATGTGGTGAGTCCAAGTGAGTCCGGGTCCCCGTGGCTTGTCCCAACACCAAAAGAGTGCAAATGGATTCTAACCAACTCGTGTTGGTTTGTGACGCAAGTTCGTGTGACCTAAAAGCTTGATCTCTTCCTAGTCTAATCCCGGGGCTCCCAACTCGACCCTCTACCCCTTTCTAGAGTTGGAAGCCGGGAGCGTGCTACCAAGTCTCAATTCCGCAACTTGACTTTGGTGAGACCCTCAAGTGGGTTTCACCCCCGTGACTTGGGAGCGCGTCAAAAATATTCGGTCAATTTACCATTGTTGACCACGCACACATCACTTTTGAAGTTTGATCCCTTGTCATTTAGAATAGAAACAAACATTCGTACCATCAAACCACCCCACTTGTTGTGAAAACATGTTACATTTTAAACATTACAAAAAAATGTAAAGTTTGAAAACTCATATATTATTGAGATTTTGTTTAAATGAAATGTTTCAAATTTATTTATTTATTAAATTCTATAATTTACACAATTATATTTATTTCCTTTTGATATTGTAAAAAATCATTTGAACATTTTTTAAAAATATCATTATGCAATAACATTTCAATGACCATTCTTTTAAAAAAGAAATGTTTAATAAATGGATTTTCTAATATAATATTATTGCTTATGTTAGGCTAATTGTAACTACTATAGGGTTAATTTTTAATAATTTAAATTAATCCACCCTACATTATTTATGGCTATTTATGGTTGTTATCAATTAATTTTGGCTACTTCACCTTAGGCTATGTTTGGTTATTATAAATTATATTAAACTATTTTAACTTATTTTGCCTTGGGTTATTTTAAGCTATTATAAGTTATTTTTGGTTATTATAAATTATTTCACTTTAGGCTACTTGAAGTTATTATAAATTATTTCACTTTAGGCTACTTGTAGTTATTATAAGTTACATTTGGCTATTTTAAGGTATTTCATTTTAAACTATTTTTGACTATGTGAGGTTATTGTTGGTTATTTTTTACCATTGAAGGCTATTTTACCTTCTGTTACTATTGACAATTTTAAGTTATTGTAAGCTATTCCACCTTAAATTATTAATTTGTATTGTACATTATTTCACCTTAAATTATGTTTTGCAATTTTAAGTAATTTTAATATATGATTATTGGTGGTTGTTGGTTGTTTTTTTATTGGGGCTAAGGCCAATTAAGCCAACAGGAAGATATACATGGAACAAATATATTATTCTTGCCATGAACTATGCTATTAAGTGGGTGGAAGTAAAAACATTGAAAATTAATACAACAATAGTCATAATAATTTTTTTGTATGAGTGCATAGTAACCAAGTTTAGATGTCCTTTAACTATAATCACAGATTAGGGAGTTTATTTTATTAATAATGCCATCAAATATATAATAGATCATTTTTTGATGAAAAATGTGAGTTCTACAACTTATTATCTTCAGGGGAATGGGTGGGTCGAATTTATTAACAAGGTACTTGAAACAATGTTGACCAAGTTAGTGAAAATAAAACAAATTAGGATGAACATTTGTTTACAATGTTGTTTTCATACATAATTGCATACAAAATAGCAACAAAGTATACACCGTATCAATTAGTGCATGGATTGCATTCATTAATGGCCCCAAAGTACATCATTCTAGTTGTTGGTGGAAATGAGAAAAATAATACTTTAATGAAAATTTTAACTAATAGAATTACAAAGCTCAAAAAGTTGTAAGAAGCTAGAATGTAGGCTATAGAAACATAGGAATTCAGCAATGGGATATAACATTATGGAATCAACAAAAATCTTTAAAAAAAATTTAATTTTGGTCATTATGTTTTGTGGTTTCCAAAGGGCAATAAGTCATGCCTAGGGGAGTTTACTAGGAAATGTTTTGGATTGTGTAGAGCACAATATGTGTTGCCAAATAACATTGTGTTATTGGTAACCATTGAGAAGTTTGAAACTAACCATGTGTTGGTCAATGTGAAAAAGCTCAAGCCTCATGAATACATGGAATCTGAAGTTCAAGAAAAAGAATATCAAATGCTAATATATTGGGAAAATAGTGGAGATGGAATTCAAGAGGCAAATTTTGACATAGAAAAGGATGATGAAAGATGTCGATTGTAGAAACCACAAATGAAGAATGATGAAAATAAAGAACTAATCATAGATCCAACGGTGAACATAATCTTCATTTTTTATTTCCAAAAGATCAATATTGTAATAGTGTGGGATTTGGGATGCCAAAATTTTCCAATGATATGTTAGGCGTATCGATTGAATCAATAACAATATTATTTCGATCATTAGGAATATTTGCACAATCAACAAAAAAATTGGTATAGTCACCGGATGTGTTTCCATAGTTAGTAGATAAATGGGCATAATCAGTAGAAGTTGTACATGGTGAACAAAGTGGAGTTAGTACAGATAATGTCAAGCAATTACAAATGTGGAGTAATCTGAAGATGAAATCTATAATGTTCATTCATAACGATGATGCTAAGTGCTTCCACGTGGAGGTACAAGGGACACATCAACTTGTAGTGATGGGCCGTATTAATTTCGAGGATCATGCGTTAATTAAAAGACGACAAGCATATGAAAAAATGAATGTGATGGGCGGGATGTTCAAGGACAAGAAAAAAAGGGTAACCATCAAAAGTAATTTGCATTTGTTGTTGGAAGTTGTGCACATTTTTTAAGTTTGGGAGTTTATAGCAATATGAGTGCAATTGAAGAACTATATTGAATAGTAAGGGAAAATGAAGTGTAGAGGAATGAGCACAAACAAAGGCAAGAGGAGGAAGCAAAATTGTTGAAAAAAGTAGAAATAAAAGAGGAATTAAGAAAAGTAGAGAGAGGAATGTTGAATATTTAGTTGTTGGTTGTAAGGTTATCATTGCACTCATCATCATATTCGGAATGTGCAAAGGGAAGGCATATAATGTGAAGATACAATTTGTGTAGATGATAATTCAAAGCATAAATACAATTAGAACATTTGAAGTTGAGTTTTTTGCGCAAAAGCAGATGATGTTGGTGTGCAAGAGAACAGACATGAGTAGGAACTACATCAATAGATATAATGTGCATTGAAGAATAAGAGGAAAATAAAGCTGAGGAACATCATTTTATGGAGGCACAAATATTGGAGGACACAAGGGAGGAAAATGTTGTTGCACGAACAATTATTCACAAAAGCACAATTGACAATATGGCAAGCCACAAAGGTGCAGACAGTGGTAGAAGCACACTGAAGGTTGATGGAGATGGAGCAATGTGAAGTGGAAGCGATACTAAAAAAAAGACGTGCAATTTTAAATAAAACTACAATTTTGGATAAGTGTACTAAAATTCCAAATCTTAAAACGTTTTATGTGGACATAAACAAAACAAAACAATGATAAACATATAAAACAAATGGAAAACTGGAAGGATATTGTTGCAAAAGAAGATTGGGCTTCTAAAGCATGGCTTGTGCCATGTTTCTAATGGGGTGGGAAGCATCAATACTTGATGTAATGCTGGAATTTCTGAACACATTCTTGATCAAGGGGGCAAATATCTACTTTAGCCATAAGAATAAGGTGTATGTAATTAACAAACAATTCATTATAGATGTTTTTGGAGTGTGTATGGAAGGGTATGTAGAAGAACTGAAACGATAGTTCAGTAAATCACTAGCAATTTAGGCATTACAAAATTGTAGACTTGCACTTGCAAATTTTTTTATAGATCAATGGAATGCAAAGAAATTGGGTCTACCATATTTTGTCAAATATTTTGCCATTATATTTTTCATTTATTAGAAAGAGAAAGTACAATATTTTAGCAACAAAAATGTTATTACATTGGTGACAACAAAGAAGGGGCAACATGTAGATTGGGCACAAATTATATTCAATAATTTGTGTAATGTGTTGGATAAGTGGTATGAGTATATTAAGGAAAATAAGGGAGATAAGAAAGATACTTGTCAATTTGCTTTGGTATTGGCAAAAATATTTTAATATCTATTTGTGCATCAAAAGGATAATCCAAAGAAACCACTGGCCAAGGTTTAAATAACTAAGGAGGAGATGCATATAGCACTAAAGAATAGAAAGAAAGTTGCAATAGACTTTCCAAGAAGTGCTTTCAAAAGGAAGAACAAAGTTGAGGAAGGAGAAGCCTTAAGTTCAATAGTGAAGAAAAAACAAGAGAGCACAAATTTGAAGGCCCAAAAAATGATGAGAATTAGAGTGGAACCATTTATAGCACCAATAATGGTTTAAGCAATTAAACAAACTATAGCAATACCATAAATGACATCTCCATAAGAGACATAGTTGAGGGAGTAGAGGCAAAAAATACCATAGATGACATCACCATAAGAAAGACAACTATGGGAACAAAGCTAAGGAGTTAAGAGGGAATGTGGCATAAAGTTTCCAGAGGGTGAGGATCATTTGCACTTTGAAGGGGATGTATGTGAAGATTGAATGGAGACCACTACAAGTCCAAAACATTTTCAACATTTACAACAACATTTGTAACAACAACAATAATAACAGACACATGAAGGTCTATAAACTAGTAAATTGAAAATAGAGAGAGAGGAGACACAACTTGCTTTTGAAGAGTTTAAATTAGCAAAAATATAGGTACCACCTAGTAGGCCAAAATCTACAAAAGGATTCCCATTTGAATTTAAACTAGAAAGAATAATGACATAGGAGATGGGTTCATTTGCAGAAGAATCTAAAGATCCTACGACATAAACAAGTACACCAAAGTCTATGGTGGAGGTAGTTGTAGAAGTAATGAAAGCAAATAAAGTAGTTGAAAATATTTTAGACCATGGCAATTGTGAATTTGAACATGGGGAATTTGGCTTTTGAGTTAAACATTATGAAAAATAAATTAATAATAGGGGAGAATGAGAAAACAATGTTACATGAGGAATTGGATAAGGAGAGAAAGTTCCATAAGGGGTATAAGCATAATGTGGAAATTTGGAGGAAGAATAGGGTAGAATTAAACAGAAAAATAAAGTGCCCATTAAAAAACTACATGATGAAAATGAGGAGTTATGGTTAGCACGACATTATTAAAGTTGCATGATGAAAAATTGAAGAATTTAAAGAAGAAGGTTGGAATACGGGAAACCACAAAGATGAAGCGGACAGAAACACCGTTTTTTCATAAGGAATAATAGGAGGCTTTGGATAGTCAGGTGAAAGCATCGACTAAAGAAAATAAGGAAAATGTTTTGACATATTTGGAATTGATAAATTTGAAGATTGTATTTCTGTTTTAGTCAAAGGAGCTTAAAAAAAAGACAACATAGGTAGAATGAAAGTAGTTCACGGAGGACAAGAAGGAATATTAGAAAATTCTGCAACACCTATAAGCATAGTTGGAGAAGGCACAATAACAAAAGAAGATCTTGGATCCAACTGGTATCAAGAAAAGACTAAAGGATTATGAACAAATGTTGTAGTAGTATACACTAATGAGGACAAATAACAAGATGAAAGACTTTGAGGCAGAATCTAAGGAATGGTGGGAGGTTGCAGAGAAATACTTTACAAAGGAATTGGAAGGAATTTGGCTTAGCATAAAGCTAATGCAAGAATTCTAAAATACAAGTTGGAAGCTTATCAACAGAATTTTCCAAATTTCATTTGTGGTAGTCCAACACGTATAAAGGTATTGGGCCAGATGAAGAGATAAAAGTAAAGCGCAATGGGATAACTTAGGAGGAGGAAGTATAGATTAAAGAATCACAAGACCTCAGAATTGGAGCAACTCAGGAGGAGGAGATATAACCAAAGATACCACAAGACCTTAAAGGAGGGGGTCAAGAAGAAAAAAAACCAAAAGGGAATTCAAGAACAAGAAAAGGTGCAGGCTTTTCTAGCACTAGAAGAAGAGATATCCAAGATACAACATCTAAACATAAAACCATAAACTAAATTAGTTGGGGAGGAAATTGGAATTGTAGAGCAAAACATAGATATATAACCATTGGTTTTGTGTAAATTGGGATTATAGCATTGTGATAGGGGAAACAAATGTTTAAAAGGATATAGAATGTTGTCATTTCATTTCTGTCATTTGTGTGAATTTTTTGTAGTGTTAAATTATGATGAAATGAATTGTATCTTGGTTCTGGAGTTTTTTTTACTGTATTCTAAAGTGCAAATTCTAGTTATATATAATAACCATGAATATGATATTGGAATGAATTGTAGTGTTAAGTTTGCTGAAATTTAAAATAGAAATAATGAACATAGGCATGTGAAATGTGAAATTGTTGTTATAGTAGTGTGAATTATTTTGCAAGAATTTTAATTTCATTTCTACCATATGTGTTTAGCTCCTAGACTACAACTTGCAAAGGATGTTACTACTTTGGTTTAATAAAAAATTTGTTAATTTTTCATTCAACATTTTTTTTTGGCATGGATGATCAAACATTATTAAATTAAAAATAATTATTAGACTAATTTAAATTTTTAGTAATAATTAAAAAAATTATCTTGAAAAATTAAGAGAAATAAATTTAAGTTTCAATTGTAGACAATTAGAACAAAAGTTATGATATCCTTGCCACCAATAACATATTTTGCTTACTTCAGTTGACTATTTTATATCATTAAAAAAATATTCTTTCCACATCAATATAGTATTTTGTTCACATGGATGTACTATTTTTATTTATGTGGAAAATATTTGGCTTATGTGACAAGAATATTCTTCAAAGATTTTTTGTTGCTCACAAAAGTTTAACTCACTGTTCACACTCACACAGTCACATGAGAGTTGTGTTGCATTGAGCTGAATGTTGCAAAAGTTCATAATCATCAAAAGAAAATGTTGAAAATGCATAAGGATGACCAATTGTTTGTAGGCCTAAATGCCATTGATTTTTGAGTAAAAATGAGATGCCTAGGCAAAAAAACGGGGTTGAAGCCAAGATGGCAAGGCCCCTATAAGTTCGAGTGACAAAGTTGATGAAGGTGCAAAGGTGTGTATGTTATAAAATGTTAATGTGTAGATATGGGAAAAACTTTGTTGCAAATTATAGGTCTTCAAGCACACAACTTGAATTATAAAAATGTGAGGCACAAACTTATTTTGTAAGGGATAGGTTACACCTAATTAGATGTGTAACACCAAAGGGCATATACACCTAGTTAGGTTGATCCCTAGGGAAGGAGAGTGAAGCAAAGCAAAACAATGTTGGCTTCCTTACCTTATTTTGGGGCTGCTGATGAGGGGAAGTTATGAAGCCTCTTCTAGGATGTTGATGGTGAGGCAATGAGCTTGATGAAGATAATGAATGTTACACAATGAAACTTGTGAAGGAAATCACATAAAAAAGAGCACTAGTGAATGTGTGGAGATCAATGGATTTTTGTGGGCAAGAAAGCAATAAGACATTGGTGGTTTAGAGAGGATGTGACAATGGATACATTGAATGTTCTCTTTTACATATCAATGAAGAATGTTGCAATTTTTTTATGTGCCGAGTAACTGGAGAAGCAGCTTGCTGATTGTGAGGTGCTAGAGGTTGTGTGTGAAACTTGAGTCTTTCTGAATCCATGCTTGAGACATTTTGGAGTGTTTCTTTTCCCTTAGGCCACTTTGACCTATATCCTATGTACTCCCAGTCAATTTTGCCAAGGGAGGAATGTTGTTCCAATTCCAAAAGCAAGCTTGTCTCCACATCCTATGTTTCCATTGATGGGTGATGTGTTCGGTGAAATTGAAACAATATTAGGCCTTTTTTACTCACATGGGGTTCTATGAAACTGGGTTGTGTAGTTGAAACTGAGTTTCACAGGGCCATCATTATTGTTACGATAGGCTAATGCAATACAGTTTTGTTCCTCTGGAAAGCTTCAGGTTATTTATAGCAAGTAGTACATGCACAATCTGGAGAGGTGAGAGTACGTTGTTGAACAACTAAAACGAATGAGCAGGTTCTCTGGGAAGAAAAAAACCACTCATTAGGGAATTTTCTCCTCCTGAATCCTATCTTTTTCTCTGATCTCTGTGTGCACAGTACAACTATGCCAATGAAGGTAGACACACAGACCACAATCAGAATTTTAACACCCACTTAGCAAAACGAATCCTCTTTTTGCTAGCAGCTCCAAAGCAAAGTGAGGACAAGCCTCACTTGTGTGTGTGTGTGTGTATACCCATAACACAGAACGGTTGATTGTCATACTAGTGTTTGATGTACTGGAAGTTACTTGTTGAGATTAGAGAGTGCTTTTTTGTTGCCGTTTGTTGGAAAGAAGTGTCGAGCAGGATCCTCCTCACAGCCGGGCTTGTTTGGCTCCTGAGGTCTTCTCAAGGAGAGAGTACCGAACAATGAAGAGTTCATTCAGCCCCTCAGTTTGGGGAACACTTTCGTATTTGAACTGTTTCTGATTAGGAAGGAATGCCTGATGCTCTTGCAACAAAACCAAGTTGTGTTGGTTTATTACAGTAGCTAGGGAGCATGTGAAGCCTTAGTACATGCTCACTAGCTACTTGTTTTATTAGCCAATGGTACCTTTGGGAAAAAGGTTCAGAGTAAAATGAACAAGGGATTCATGAAAATCAGAACAGTGAGTAAATTCCCTGTTCACTAGATTTGTTGTGAGTCAGCATAGTGTTGGATGTACTCTAAGGATTTGTTGACAGTGAGATTTTAGTATTTGATCTCTGGAGTATTATGAGCACTCAAACGGATTTGTTGGGAGTCAGAATAATATTTGCCCATGTCGGGCCCTGCCTCCATATGCCCACTCAATAAAAAAAACAAATTTGCACTGTTGTTTGCCTTTTTGCAATTTGTCAACTTGTTTAATTGCTGAAAAAGTGCTGTGATCGCATGTCAAGGTTTTTGCTGCTTTCCAAACACTTTCTACACATGTCAACCAACAACTACGCTAATCGACACTTGTGGCTGCTACACTTGAATATGGCTTGCAGGTGGCAATGTAACCTTTGAGATTTTTCAATCTGGAGTTTATCTTAGCATGGGCCATGTGCCATTGACCTAACCCACCTGTGTGACACACAACTCATTTCAGTGACCTCACTTGACTTGGGGTGATGAGTTTACAAAGAAGATGTGAGAAACCCTTCATTTAGGGTTTACTGGATTGAGATTAAGCAATCATTGGCTATCATCCCAAAGAGGGATTTGGCATTAAATGGCAACAGGTTCTAAATCGTAAAAAAATGCAACCAAATTAAAATCAGAATCGAAATGTGGCTAAAAATTTCCAAAAAAAACTCCCCCAAAATTTTGAGATTTTGTTCCAAAAAATGACAATATTGCAACAGAAAATTTCCTTTTTCTTTTTCACATTTTGCTGAAATTTCACACCCAAAGAAAAACCCTGAGTCTGAGCAGCTATACGATTCCCTGCAATATGATTCCCATCCGCAACTAAAAGTAGGTTTTGAGGTGGTGAAAGACAATCAAGTTGGGCATTACTATATTTGGGCTCTGCTGTATTCAACGAAGCAACAAGGACAAGTTTTAGTATACTGGAAAATGCCACCGAAGACCAGACAAATGTGATGATGCTTCTTCCATAGTATGCGCAGCCTTCCTTTGTTTAACACAGACACATACAGGGACACACAACAGCATGTTATGTGGCTGCCCCCACCCAATACGAGTTGATTCATTTCCCATTGCAGCAAATATAAGGATTTCCACTCATGCACCCTTCTGTGCCAATGTACCCACTACCAGTTGCAACAAACTATAGTACATACCAGGACTTGTACCCATCCCAGTCTCAATCTATCACTTCAACTTCTATGAGCATTTGGGAACATTCCACATTTCAAGCTCTGATTCTCTTGTCACTTTTTTTGTTTTTCTTTGCTTTTTCCCCATGCTTCCATGTTGTCATTAATGGGAGTAGCTACCCATGGCTCTAAAGTTTTATGGAAACTGTACCCAAATATGCTGTGCATGACAGTTGCTAGCTAGGAATTCGTTATTCCTAATATCCTCTTTCTTCCTTCTTTTTCTCCCTTTTTTGAGGGCGGCATAGAAAGAGGCAACACTGGTGTAGCAATGGCCCCATAATGTTTACTTCTATCCTAACTTTTCCTACCATGACATGTGAACTGGATGAGGCCTGTGGACCCACTGCTGGTACATGTCGTTTGGAGAGCTCATCCTCAGAGGTTCAAGAGGCGTGGGCTAACCACTGCAACCAAGAAATCAAAAAATTCTGTCCTTCACACCTACCGAGGAGGAGAAGTGTCACAAATTGTGTGCAAAGTGCAAACATTCAAATGCTGTCGAATATATGGATGGATGGGGGTTACAGCTTCACCTTTTAAGACCATGGATGAAAATTTTATCATCCTTCATCCAAAGGACCAATGTCTTGTCAAAAGGAGTCATCCAGAGCACCAAATACATAGACATATGTAGTATATATTAGTTGTTGAATAAGTGAAGTGACACAAAAAAACATTGAATAAACCATCAAACTGCATCACTTTGAATATTTCATCCACTGACAACATGACTACAGTATGCCTCCAGAAACCAATCCAGTTCTTAATCAAATTTCACTAGCATGAAATATAATGGTTTTGATATATCTTTTTTGCCTCTTTTTAGTCCCCTTACAAGGCACAATATGGACAGGCCTTCTTAGGTGTACTTGACCTAATCAGGGTTCAAAATCGACATGCCCATTGTGCAAATCTGGGTACAGGCCATTGTGCCTGTTTCACTTCCTGTGTGGAAATTTTGTCTTCCTCACCATCGCCTCAGTGACCACAATGGCATCATGGCCTACACCTGGCATGTTCTGTAATATTGTAGTACCTGGCTCAGATTGACACCCCTTATATTATTTTCAGAAATGTTGATTTTTTCCAAAAAATCAGAAAATAATTCTTAAGGAAAATAAAATGTTTGATGGAATATTTGAGAAAATATCATTTGTTGAAGTGAAAATTTCAAAAAATCAACTAATTAGTTTACAAATATCTGTCGAAGTGGCCAACATACTACGGCATATTGCATGGTCTTCGTGCCTCCTGCCACAAAAATAATCCCATCGAAGATCAAACAGCCATCATGAGTTGATAATGTATGTATTGACATGAAAACAAAGCACATCACTGGCACATACAGGGTTGAAGTTGTCATGGTGAATTAAGTATTACTCATGCCACTGTCCTCCCCTCCACCTCAGTATTGCTTCTTCATCATTTTTCTGCACACAACTGCAGCCAACCACAGCTAGCTAGATAGTTTCCATCTTGGATGATGCCATGTCCGACTTGAAAAAATGCGTTGCCAGCCATATTGAATGGCAGCAACGATAGAGCCTCAAATGCATGAGCCCACCACAGGAAAGAAAGGTACATCAATCCATCACCAACTAGGCTTAGGTACTACACTCAAGTCTTTCACCATGTTACTTCTTTGGGGGGGGGAGAAGGCGAAAATGCATGTGAGCCTTCAGAGGTTATATTGGGAAACTCAATAGCAAGAGCTGAAGGAAAAAAAAAAAAGTAGTTCTTGAGAAGAACAATTTCACCTGACATTTAACTGTAGTAGTCTGTAGGTAGGCCAAATGGAGAGAGCTTATGCCGAGTCAAAATTGGACAAGAGGTCCAGAGTCCAGACCAGTGTTGTACTTACTGTTGGTGCAGTCATTTTTCAATATTAGACTGGTCATGTATAGAAGGTCTCACCCATTTTCATGTCAACTGGTCATGGTATGTAGAGAGGTATTTGGGCCCCCTTTATACTAGATCTTAAATGCCCAGGACCATCCAAATAGAAAATCTATGTTAGAGGAAAATGATTGTCAGAGTATAAGTTAATTTTCCACAAAACTTGAAGGGCTAAAGGACCAAGAAAATGGAGGTGGATGAAAATTTGACATGAAATCTTAAATGGCAACTTATGATAATGTTTCATGGTTTAACGAACTTTGCATCCAGCCCCTTGTTGGGCCGATCTATCTGAGGTGGGCCTAGCACAAAATACCTTAGGCCATGAGGATTAAAAAAAATGTGATTGGTCTAAAATATTATTGCATTTTTTCCTTTTTAATTATATTCACCCATCGTTCTACCCCTACCATTAGCCTAGGCCAAAAATGGCAAAGAACATAGGTATGCAAAAACAATTCTTGCAACCAAGAAGGTGAGGGAACTTGCTCTAAGGGCTAGGTTTTTTTCTTTTGGGAGGGTTGGGGTGCTAGATTTTTGTTCTTAATGTTGTGTTCCCATCAAGTTCCCCAAGTTCCCAATGTGCTCCCAATATCTCCTCACTTTATCCCATATTATTTGCCATAAGTTCTCCTCTTGAAAACTTATATATCCAACCCAAAGGAGGAGGTTACAACATATCAATTTTGGGACTATCCAAAGCTTGACTTTTTTTATAGACCAAAGAGGTGCCAATCACATTTTTTTTAAAAAAAAACTTTGGGGCTCTCACAACTATTTAATATATGAGTCACAACATACTATTAAGTGATTATTATGTTAAAGTACCTTAACAAAGTCTTTTTATCATTTTACATTACACTTCACAACCAAGGCCCACACATAACTGATTTCAGAATTTTCATGTGACACCTTTGGATGTGTTTTGAAGGCTTTTAGTATTTCCATGAGGCTTTATTACTAACTAGTGGAGTATGGGTCTACCATAAACAAATATATATGGGGTGGGTATCTATATGGTGTTGTATGGTATTTTAAAAATTAATGATAGGTGTATATGAACACTGATATGGTATTGCCTTTTTAAAAAATGTGTTTATATTGAAATGCCAAAAGTTTTGAAATATTTTTTGCACGTAAACAATTCACGAATGCATTCATGACATGAAAATGGGCAATGCAACTTTCTAATCAATTGTCAAATGAGCCCATCTTTAAATGCCAAAAACATTACAATGTAAAAAAGTTTGAAATATGAAGCAAAACTCTATAAGAAATGTACAAAACTAGCGCACATGTATGTTTTGCAACTTACACTTTAAGTTTGCAAAATTTGCACCAAAAAAAAAACTCAAATAATGTGCATACAATTGCAAAGTAGGTGCACAACCAACCTACAATGCGATTTGTTCTACATTGAGATCTTATCACAATTGCATCAAATTATTCTTCTTGAAAATATTCAAACTCCCATAATTCTTCCTCATGGTCATCAAGTAGGTTTGCTTTGGCATAATAAAAGTCTTTAAGATAAAAGGTTAGAAAAGAACAACCTATTATTGCATCACTTGGCCAATTCTTGTAAATCATGACAAATGCATTAATGTTGGTAATTACAAGGCAATACCTTTGCAAGCTTTTGAGTTGCCCCACAACAAAGTAAATCTATTATGTTTCAATTTAAGATCTTGGTATGTCCAGAACATGCCTAGCCAAAAAAAACTGGGAATCTACTTGTATGTTCCTTCCACCAAGTTAGAGGCTCAATAACCTCCTCTCCAAAAACAACAATACCATGAAACATTGACACCTCACATACAAGCTTAACTTCACTAGCTTTTGAGGCATATGTTGTTTCATCAAAGAGGGAATTTGTAAACAAATTTTCATCTTCTAGTGCGTTGTGACTAGCAACAAGGTTCAAAAAGCTATTGACCTTGACAAGCAAAGGAATCATAGCCCTTTTGTTGTATTCACTAACAACAACTTTTGTTCTATCCTTGTCGAAAACTTCATGATGTATTGCAAATGCTTGAATCATGAATCAAACATGGAAGCAAACATGTTATGAGTTGTGCAACTTTCGAATCCACATGTAAAAGACAAGAATGGTTCTAATACACTCACCACTTTTGTTAACATGTGAGCACACAAAATTTTCAAGTATGAATCAAAATCCCCACATCGTAGATGTGGTTGTGCCCTTGATCTATAATTGAATTCTCCTTGTAGTTTGATTATATTGCAAATGGTAGCATGTAGTGCATTGGACAAAAGGTAGTACTTGTGAACCTAATTCAAAAAACATTATTTCACCATAAGTGTAAGAGTTTTTGTGACAATATAAGTAATTGCCCATGTCAATCCAAATGACACCCTAGCTTGCAAATATGAAGAAACTATTTCCAAAAACAAATGTTTTATGGTGTTCGAATATTCCAAAATTGTCATTTTCAAAGTTTCTTGGAAGAGGACAACTTTGTTAGCAAATTAAGTTTTCATAGGGGTGTTGAGCTTTTGAATGGGAAGCCATACCTTTATGCATGCCTGGCCTCGCTTTTGTCTACCTTTATTGGTCTTCTTAGTCCAAATACATATAATTTTTTGTAAAACACCTTGTATTTTTCAATGACACTACCTTCATCCTACATAAAACTTTGTGTCATTTGTTGCATATTGGCATGCTTTAGAAATTGCATGATTAAAAAAAAACCTACAAAAGGTTGTTCAAGCTACAAAGGTGCACATGTTCCAATTGAAGACAATTTTGTTCTTATGGTATTAAGATCACAACCTTCGTTTATGACATAAGCTATAACCTTGTCCATCAATTGGAATTCAATAAGCAAGCGTTTCACAAGTTTTATTAATATTGACCCATGTGTGTTAGTTGCTTTTAACAAACCAACATTAGCATGTTTTGACATTTAATCCCCATCAATGAAATTCATAACCAATACAAATATATCAAAACCAATTCTAGCCATCTAGAGATCAAGGTGATGTTGATAATTTCTCATTTAACTCATATAGGTAGAAATTATGTTTGCATGGTTTTTACAAACAAATTAAAGGATGTGGCTAATCCTTGACTAGTTGTTTGTGAAAGGGGAAATAAATATTAGGATCCTTGCACATCACCAATTTTTAGAATGAATGTGATTTCACATTTGATTAAAATGCCTTATAACATTTTGCAATGAAAAACAGACTTGATCTTCCACAAATTTGACTTGAAGAAGGTTTTTTTTTGGTAACCTCTTTGACCAACAAAAAAAATGGATGATGGCCAATGGATGGACCACCTTTCACTTCTTGCATGCCTTCCTTCCCTTGAACACCCCACCCTTGCCATCCTACATAGACCATAACTTAAGCTTGTACTTAGCAAATTCATCAAGGTAATCATTCAACAAGTGTTTTGTCATGGAATTGTTTCCATAGTCATGGCTATAATATTGTAACAGACCTTTCCTAAATCTCATGGTATTTTTTACATTTTGTGAAGGTTCAAAAGGAAGTAGCTACTATGGCATATCATGTTCATCATCATTTATGCAACTTGCAAATTGATTGCAAAGTTTTGATCCTAAAAACCAAAATTCCCCCAAAATTTTGCAAACTATGTCAATGACACATCACAACCCACATGGCACACTGCACTAAAACTTAAATCAATTATGAGTGAAAACACACCATGCAGTCCCTTTTTAGGAGTCACACCGTGGTTTTTTCTAAATGTCTTTGAAACTTAAATATAAAATGTTAATATTTTCATTGAAACATCAAGCAAGGGACTCACATATGTAATGTTAATAAATTTGGCATTTTAAAAATGAAAAAGAAACACATCAAAATCCTAAATATTCAATGAATAATGGACTTTTGAATTTTGACAACAAATTTTGTCATGCCCTACAAAACTCATGGATATGGACTTTTGTTTTACAATCTGTTAGTCTTATGTGTTTGAAAACTTGGGATATTGGATGAATTATGTTTTAAAAATTAAAGATCCATTATATGAATGGAATGTGATTTTAATCTATTATGTTATGGACTTTTCAAAATCCCAAAATTTGTAATCATTTTGATCATTTTTAAATCATTTTTAGCATTTAAAAATAATAATTTTTGGAATTTTTTGATATTTTTTATATGTCTTATAGCATCATGACTTGAAATTGGAAATGGAAAAAAATGTTACTTTCAATATAATCTAAATATTCATATTTTAAGTTAATTTCCAACTACACTAGAGAAGGACTTTGAAAAGGGACTATAATCCATTGAAACTTAGCCACCCTAATGTGCTTTCACCCCACATGAGATTTAAATTTTGGTTCTGATGATGAGAGTTGTGAACAATAATCAAATCGTTGAAAACAACTACCAAAGGAAGAACAAAAAAAACATTAAACAAGAGATATTGAAGTTTTTTTTAGGTTCAAATGCAATTGCAAATGAAGGTTGACATGTGTAGTTTGATAGAAATTGGAAAGGTTTCAAAAGTTCAAAAAATGAAAGAATATAATGCGTAATGCATGCAAATATAAATGTTTTCGTGAAGGCTTATTACAAAAGCTTGTATAACCTTAAATTTTTACACAATCTTTGAAAGTGAAACCATTAAAAGAAAACAATTATTGTCTTTTAAACCTTGTTTCAAATATTTGTCCATTCTTGTCCAAATTGGACCTTTTTTACATCATGAGAAAGTTCTTAAAAAATCAATATGAAAAGCAAGCTTGCATTATCCATTTGCAAATATGAAACACAAGTTAATTATGACCAAAATTGACAATTCAACTCCCAACCATTAAAACCTATGAAAAAAATATCAAATGATCTTTGAACAAAACATCTAATATAATATTAAATAATTTGATTTAAAGGAAAAAAAATTTCCCTTGAAAGGTCTTCAATAAAAACTTGTATACTATATGTGAGTTATGACTTTACAAAGTTGCAAGACTCATAATGTGGCAAAGTCAAAAAAATTCAAGAGTTCCATTTTTTAACTTTAATAATTAAAGTGTGGTTGCCCATGGTTCGTCTGTGCATCATTTTGGCTCCAATGTGCATTAACCACCATCTTTTTTGGTTTGTAAATTGGATTCACTTTAAACTCAAACTTGTGAGTTCATTTTAGTCTCATGATGTAGTTCCTATGCCCTTTTTTGGTGAAAATTAATTAGGAGCACACCATAGGTTGAAATACATTCAAAGGTGTCAATTGTGTTACTTATCGTAAAGATTGCAAATGATGTTGCTTCAAAAAACCTTTTTCACAAAATGAAATTTGGAATGAAATTTGTTATGACTTATTATAAAAAATTATTAAAATTTCCCTCATACATCAACATAATTTTTAAATAAATTAAAAATCTAAAAAATGTGTAAATTCCTTGTCAATTTTGTGTTTCATTGTTTAAAATGATTAGAATTGAACAAATCATACCAAAATATGTTCATTATTTGGGTGTTCATTTTTTGGTATTATAAGCTATAAATTTGTTCAACACATCTTGTACATATTATACCCCATTTATGTGATTGAAAGAGTTATTGAAACTCTCAAAATTTTGAAATATACATTGAATTTTTTAGACTTTAAAATTGCACATTTTTATTATATTTGAGATTGTTATTTTAATGTGGCTAGTATATTCTTATTAGTTTTTACTAATAAAATGCCTTTATTATAGGAGTCCTTTTGAAAATCCTTTACAAATTTGATTATTTTTTATGTGATAATTACTCATTTTTAAGCGTTTTAAATTAAAATGGAAAAAATAAATTGAAATGAATTTTCAATTTGAGTTTCTTAACATTAATATGAATCAAATTACTTTCCTTAATTAACATGGTCTCAAATGGAAAATAAAATAAAATCTTTGATTAAAAATGGTTTATCGTATATGATTATTTTTTTGGCTCCTTTGAATGTGTTTTGGCCTACTCAACAAATCTTATTACCCTTGTATAACTTGAAAAACTTAGGAGTGTGCCATTATTACATCAAGGAAGAGCCCCAAAAATGCATAATGAATATTGCACAACCATCCAAAGCACAAACATAACCTAACTTTTGCAATAATATTCATACCTTATTCCATTCAAGCTTAATGAAAAGCTTAGTACTAGCATCACCCATGATAACAAAAATGTTCACATTAATTTCGTATCAAAACCCTAAACTCTTAAAACATACTACCCCCAACACCAATATCACTTAAATCTATGATTTTCCATATATGACTTATTTATTTTCTTGTACTCATTCACAAACCTATATTACATATTTGTGTTAGACCCTATATACCAATACAAAACTAGTCCAAACCTAGATGTAATTTCAAAGAAGGTTGTAAAATATGATACAAAAAATATAAACAAAAAATCATGAACTTAACTTGTCAACAAAATGGAAAAACAAGTAGTGAATTGATGTTCATTATAGTGAAAGACGAATAGATGCATTAACCCTTTTTCATTGGATTTATCATGTTATGATAAATCCTTAGAAATCCTTATTGCTCCCTTTTATCCAACTTGTTAGATCAATGCTCTCACTAGTTAATTAATGTGGGCTTTTGAACTAAGGTTTCAAATCAAATAGGTATTAGACCAAAAAATCAGATTGTGGCCTTGTAGGTAAGCCATAGATGGTGCATGAATCAAATTAGAAACAAGCTTAAATTGTCACTGCCTAGCCACCCAATTATGGAGGCCCCTTGGCATCATTATTTGTTTGAAGGGTAGTTTAAAATAGGTTTGAGTTTTTACAATGCGGTGCCATAATAATATTAGCTTTTGAATCAAAAGGCTTTCAATTTTTACATCAATTCAATTTTTTTGATGCACCTTCAATGAACACATGTTTGATAATAATTTCATTAAAAAAAACAATTGATAAGAAATTTTAAATTTTTCATTAAAAGAATTATTGAATTTTTTCAATTGAAAATTTATAATAGTAAACTTCTAAATATCAATTTGAAATTATATTTAAATAAATAACTTTGCAATTATTCATGTCATTCCAAATTATTAAAGATGGTAGACCAATCCACTTGTCCCCCTCCATCGTTGAAAAGGCATGTAGGTTTCATCACCAACAATGCTTTGAAGGCTTTAAGGTTTTACAACTTTGCCTTTAACTTTATTATGTTATCAAGTTTTAAGGCTTTGCCAATATGTTACCATCCATTATTGTTGATCACCAAATAACAACCACCTAATTTGGTAGGTTGGTTGATGAGTTCCCCCTCCCCCAAATTAATAGTACATTTTTAATTTTTTTTCAAGTCCCTTACAATGAGCTCAGTACTATTATGCCTTGTGTTTTGAAACTTTGAAGATGGTGGTAAGATGTGCAGGGTCATTGCCTTGAATGTTTCAATATGCTTGAACATTTGTGGTTTTTTAACAAATGGATCATGAAATCATTGTGAGCTTGGTGGCAGAATTTTGTTGTTGCAACAATACTCATGCAAATGGATTGTGGGGGAGGGGTGGCAATATAATTATTGACAACATGAAAAATAATTGAGAGTTTTGAATCTAATGTGCTTGCAACTTCTTTTTGTCAAAGTAGTATAAGAAAAGTCTTGCAAAATCCAACAACAAATCTTTGATCTTTTTCTAGGTTTCTCCCCTTAATTTTATCATTGCATCTTGAGCTTTGTGTTGAAGGTTTATAGTTTGAAATTATGTTTAGGATTTGTTCACTTGTGAGTCTGCTTGTTGTAATGCTACCATTGAAAATTCTTTATAATTTTGTTTTCAACATGGTTTTTTTACTCAAGGCAATAACATTACAAGCTCATCCACATTTGCCCTTTTTAATTTGCCATTGTTTAAAAACCTTGTAGCTCTAGTGCACAATTTTATGAATCCAAGAAACTTAATATCTTTAACAACAAGTTTCATGTTTTAAAAGATTTTTGGGCAACTAAGTTTCCTTTAGTTGAATATATTCTATCGGATGATTGCTTGGTCTTTCAAGTCAAATGCATGATATGGTTAGCTATTGAGGGAAAAGAAAATATCTAAAGTTGGATACTTTGCATAAGATAGTAAGAAAATTTGTTGTTTATTTTAAAATTGATGTTGGGGATAGGTATAATTTCAATAAGGATTCTACAAATGCAAAAAATGAAAGGACTTAGGGTTCATCTTGAATTTTTAAAAAAAAATCAATTTGCAATTAAATAGTCCCATCAATAGTTCCACCATGAAAGTCAAGGCCATTGTGCAAGTACATGCTATGTCATATGATATGATCACTACAAGTTGTAATTTTTGCAACTATTTTTGAATTGCAAATGACAATTTTCCTTTTAATGTGTAATGGGTGAATTTTTTTTATGCCCCATGGGTTTCACATTGGATGTTTGGAAAGAAATTGCATCTTGTTAACCAAAATGGAAATTAGGTTATGGTGCAAATGCACAACTTTTGATACATTTCATTGGGAAGAAACCTTTGAACCATAATAACATGATGCCCAATTTTGCTCTAGTTTTGGGTTGTGGTTCATTTTTTGAAATTGTGAATTTTGGTGGAAAACATTTTAAATAATGTTTTTGTAAAGGAAAATTCCCTAATGTTGGAGGAAGAACAAGGTATGTAGATGGTTAGAATCAAATTTTAACACCAATCAAGAGGCGTGAATTGGTGGGGCGTTAGTGCCCATTTGCACCCACATTAATAGATGCCCATTATATTGTTGCTTCAACACCATTTCATAATTTGTCACCATTGGATGCCAAACAATTGTTTGGCAATGTCCCAAGGAAGGCACTTGTGTTTTGGAGTTGTTTAAATAATGAACACAACATTATTGTGGTGTTGCAAGCAAAAGTTTTAGTGCACAAATACTAAAATATATATGTAGAGAATAGTGAAGTGGTTTAACATGTTTCATTATGGCATGTGGCCTACCTTGCTCAACAACATTTTTATTTGCTTCCATTAATAACAATTCAAGGTTAATTTGTCATGGTTAGGTTCAATGACAAACCACCATTGGCATTAATCAATAAAGTGAGGTGGCACAAGTAGCACTCCCAACTTTGTTTGACTTTCCAATGTATCTTGTTTTTTGGGACAATGGGTTGGGACTTGTTCGGGATACTCAACACATTTTGGTCGAACCCAATGCCAATGAATGCAAATGGGCTAAAAGATTTGTAATGGGCAGTATTGCCACGCCACATTTAAGTGAGGCATTTCATTGGCCAATTTTAAATCAAGCAATCGACCTCAATTGTTTAACCTCAATTCATGGTGTGCCCAAGACATCATCTTTGCTTACCGGGATGGTTTAGGCAAAAATGGGTGAACACACAAGAATTGCAAGGTGGAAACACCCATGGAAAATGTGAAATGAAGAACATCGAAGACAAGTTATTTGGAGGATGTGGCCAAGGTTATTGAAGGGGTGGAAGATTTCTTTGGAACAAATGAAAATCTTCAATCGATTTTGGCAAAACTAGATGAATGTACGCCAAAACAAGACACCCGAGTGGTTGTTGTAGGTTTTTTTAGTCATCAAGTAGGTGATGCATATGTTACTAGCAAGCCAACTAATACCCCCAAGGTTGTGGTCATGAAAGAGAATTGGGAACCTAATATTGGACTTGCAATTCTTGGAGAGGAAAAAAAACAAGATCCACCAATTCCTTCGGGTCTTTACAAGGATAGTTTTGTTTTTAATTTAACGAACTTGGTGTCACTTAAAGGCCATGATATTTGGATTGAATTGGCTAATGGTACACCATATTCTAAAGGCTTTACAAATAAAATAGCAAGGATAGGTCTTTGATTCATTCAAGGACCAAGTGTTGTTGGAGGTTGGATTGGTAAAGTGATTAGCAAAAGAGTATGCATCATTTATCATGATATATGCCAAGAAGGATGTATTTGGCTATTGGACAAAAAGGTGGACATGTAGGGACTACCAATTTGTGAATTGGCAAACTAAGTTTGAGAGATATGTCATGCCAACTCCAAAGGAGAACTTTGATGCCATTGGGCATGTTAAGGTAAACATTACTTGGGATTTGAGGTTTGAATATGATAAGGTATCTATTAAAAAGCCTAACAAACAAAATATTGGATTTTAAGGAATTGATGAACATGGGAAGGATTAGTTCTATCAATGGTGGTTCTTGCCATTGGGGTTGAAAAATGCCTTTACAAAGTTCCAAATAATTATGAACAAGATTTTAACAATGTTGGATAATGTTCAAAATTACATAGATGACATCATCATTTTTAATGTTACAATGCAAGAGTATGAGAAACACCTACAAGGAGTGTTTGAATGATTAGAAGATTAAAGTTGCATACATGAAGAACTATAAGTTCTTCTATGACCATATTGAGTATTTAGGCCTTTTTTAGATTCATATTTGTTTTATGTATAGTCTTCACTTTTTAAGCTCAATATGTCCCATAATGCAAAGGGGGTAATGGTTAAACATTCAAAACTAAATTTAGTTTCCAAATTGTGAAAGAAGACAAATTCTTTTGCCATCTTCAGTCAAATATTCAACTAGTACATTAAATTGGTGGATATTGCGATGCTTTGTGTGTTGGGGTTCATTGAGGATGAAATAACATTCATCAATATCTCATTCATGAAAAACAAGTTGTTAAATAAGCTAACTATTCAACTTCATGTATGTGTTTTTAAGATGTTTAGTTAAATGTCTTTGCCTTGTCTAATTTTGCATATGATGATGCAATTACATTGTGGAAAGTAATCATGACAAGGTTTTAGGTAGATGTGTAAAATTGATTTGTGGTTCTATTCATATATCTTAAAATTTTGTATGTCAAAGTTGATCATATGGTTTGGGTGTCAAGCTTGGATGTTTGAAAGTTGGATGCAAGTTTTGATTGTTATATAGCTACATGACTCCTTTGTTGAATTGGTTTGGGGTTTAATTCCCACAAGGGGAATGGTCATTGGTTGGTGTGATCAATAAAGTTTTAATTTTTGCGAGGTATTGATTTCTACATGTGAAATTGCTTCATCACCATAGCAATGCAATCCCTAGGTGAACTATTGCTAATGATTTTAAATTCAAAATTAGTCAATTTCCAAATGGAGGACAAAATAGTCAAATAGGCTTATTTGAAAAAAAAAGGTTGCCCAAATGCTATTAAAAATAAATAAACACATAGCTTGACATGTTTCCTTTCAAAATTAGCCTATAAATATATATATACTCCACTATCCAATTGAGCGCAACCATTCTGGCACTTTGCATTGGAAAAAAAACCCTTTTGGACATTACTTGCCAATCTTGTATGAATTAAATCTAGTTTGTCTATTTCATCATCCCTTGTTTGATTTTGGTTGAAGTTTTTGCTTAATATTTTTGAATCTATAAACTTTAAGTTCAATGGTTGGATTTGTAATCCCATTCTTGTTTGAATACATTAGACTAGATTTCGAACTACAACTTTGAATAGAAGTCAAATGGTTGTAGAAAGGGCTTAAGCTCTTAGTGGTTAATGCAAGCCAAACAACAAAGAAAACTCACCTAAAATGGAACAATAGGCCCAAGCATCTCACATAGATTTCCACCCACATTTCTTCCACAAGCTCCATAAACTTTCACCTCTTGCCCTACTATATTCATAAAACACTTGGAGAATTTCCTAGTATATTTGGAGGGCACCTTATATTCACAAATCTTTGAAAAGAAGGACATGTTAACTACACTTGCCGACCAATAGTGGGAAGGATCATGCCTATGTGTATTGGGTTCTTATGGCTATTTATACAAATAGGTGAAAGATCCTTCCCATTTTTAAAGAATATGAATCCCTACCCCTCTATGCCTTGGTATCTATGTATGGTTAAGGTTGTGATAAGCATTGCCTTTTGTTTTACGATGCATGAAGCCCATGGGTGGGAACACCCTAGGGATTTGCTTGACATTTATTCTCTATAAGTCAAATTGACAAACAATTTATCAAATCAATCTTCAAAGAGTTTTTATTTGTCTTTTTACATCATCAATTAAATAATGTTCAAAAGTACTTAATAGGCAAGCAATGACGCACCCTTAAGTTCTTCCCAAGGGTTGGGAAATGAACCCTTGAAGAATAGAAAAGGAAAGAAAGTAAAAGGGAAAAAAAACTTGGGGGGACACTCCTTAACTTTGTGCATGAAGGAAAGAGGGGTGTGTGGAAGCTTCAAAACAGGGACTAGGATGATGTGACAAGTTCACAAATGCTTCATAGACTATTCATTCATGTAGGCCAATCAAACAAATGGTATTTAGTGGAAATGGAATGAACTTTGGGTCACAAACTTGGCTTGGGCTCACTACATTCACACAATCTACTATTGAGAGGAAGCCATCACCTTCCCCCCTATAATATACTTTGTGCTTTTCAATGGGACTACATCCAAAAGACATTTTCCACAAAAATGGGAGTCCCAAAGTTAGGACTATTTTTGTTCTAAATTTTGAAGGTGTCATATCTCTTTTGTTTCAAAGTTATTTTAGGTGTGTGACCACACTATCTTGTAGCTTTTGTTGAGAGCTTACCAAGGCCATGTTGTGCATTCTCATTGAGGGTCATTTTATTCCTATTTTTCATTTTTGTGGTTGGGAGTTCAACTACCAATTTGACTCACAACCCTTTTTTTGGACAGAACACTAACTTTTAGATCCAAATGGAAAATGTGAATTCAATTTCCATATCTAAACTTTGAAAAGATATTTTGACCATTTTGGACTCCCAATTCCCAAATTAGGAATTCATATTGGGAGTGCTTCCTTTTCATTCCCCCAATGTTTTAGGTTTATTTCTTGCCTTAGTTTGTTCCCAACCCCTTTTTTTACTTTGTCCTAACCGGTTAAGGTCACAAAAAACAACATTAGATTTGGAAGTATTATGAACTTCAAATTGTTTATGAGCAATTGGAAACATTGTTTTCCAATTTTTTGAAAATTAAAAAAATCTCCATGATATAGCAAGCATAAAAAATATCAACATGCATAATGTGATTAAGTGAAAACCATCCTAAAAAATAAACGTCATTCTTCATATTGGACAACTTTTCGAATAAATAAACCGAGATATTTGGTGTTTTTTCCAAAGTTTCTACTTAGGTATTGCCTTTTGAAAATGGTGGTTGTGACATTCAATGAAAATCTAATCACAATGATATCCATTTCATTATATTGGAATCACATGACAAGTTTAATAAAGGCATCAACCATAAAAACTAAAATTACAAAAAGATAGTATTGACTTACAAGAGGCTTACAATGAGTTATGGATCATTCTTTCCACAACTCTAGCAACGTAAACGTGTAATTGACCAAACATTTAAAGGCCTTTCATTTTGACAATTGTTGTACATCAAAATAATACAAAATGGGCACAAAAATGAGCCAATGGTGTTACTTTAGAAAAGGATTACATGTATTTTTGCCCAAATTTTGTTTTTCATATGAATGAATTTTTGAATTTTTTTTGGCAATTTTTTATGAAAAATGCATATTTTTTTTAAGTAGATGATTTTTATATCAAAATTTTGAATAAAAATGGAAATTTGAAATAAATCGATTCTTTGTAAATTTTGTGTTTCATATTTTTAAAATGATAGCAATTTCAAATCATAACCAAAAATTGATTTAAATTTTTTTTATGTATTTTTGTATTATAAACTAAAATTCTTCTTTAAACATCATGTACATTATACCCCATTTATATGTGGTAAAGGACTTTTGAAGTCTTAAAATTTTGGAAAGTTCTTTGAATTTTTAAAGTTTTAGAATTTCACATATTTTTGGGTATGAGTGTTTTTTGAATGTGACTAACATGTCTTTATTTTCTATATTTTTTCCCCGTCATTTTTGTTTTATTATATGAGTCCTTTTGATAATCCTTTGCTAAATTGATTCAATCTAACGTAATTGGTGTTCACTTTCAAAGGTCCTAAATCAAAATTTAAACTTAAAATTTTATCAAATGGATTTTTGGTTTGAATTCCTTGACATTTATATGAATGAGAAAGGACCAACTTGCCATGATTTCCATGGTTTTAAATGGTTAAACATAAATATTTTTCCAATCTTGACTATTGTTAAGGCCCATTTGACTCATTTTATTATGACCGCACCCAAATAACAATAAGTGTTTGGTCAAAAGTTTTTAATTTTTTTCAATCTATTTGTATTTGATAGATGATTTCCCTATCCATTCATATGCTTGAGTGGCAACATTATCAAATTAAAGTTCAAAACAAACATTTGATCCAATGATTGCAACACAAATTTCTTTATATGTTATATAGTGAATTTGAAAAAAATGTAGCATATCATTATTTATTTATGTGACCAAATGTTGCCTAATTATAGCTATGATTGAATTATGATCATAAAACATACCTCATCAATCACTATAGCCACTAGCTATGAATTCTACCCATTATTTTTATTGAATCAAACTACATATATAATCACATGCATAAGCTTTTTATTGCACCTTTCAAGAGATATAAGCTCCACATATTTAAAGAATTATAGCCTTTAGCAACTCTAGAAAGGTATTGTAGATGCATAGTCAAGTGTTGTTAATGTATCCCATTAGATTCATCAATCGATATAGGAAAAAATATTGAAGGAAGTTCGCTTCAATAAGGAGACAAATTTTCAATTGCTAATAAAATAACACCAATACAAATTTCACATGTGCAAAAATATTCATATAACTAAAATATTCATTATTGATAACATGTTTGGTCATTGATGTGCATTAAAGCACATGAATGTGACATTGCTCCACAAAGCTTTGCACAAGGTGTTCATCCCAATTGACAAAAGATGTCAATTTCATCACTATTCAAATCATGGCTTGTTTTTATCCAATCATATGGTCCACATGTTTTTTGTAAAAATATGTTGGCCATCATAATAAATTTGCCAATTCATGACTATTGTGTGATTCTCATTCTTTTTGTGTGTTATGATAACTTATGTTTGGGTATGTCCACATTAACATGAGCCAACCCTTCACACATAACCAAAGTGAGACGAATTGCTTTTGACTACCTTAAAAAAATTGGAATTCTTTTTAGACTATGATTGGTTATAGAATGTGTTGGATTAGAAATCTATGAACTTTGTAGTATTGAAATACTTTTTTTTTCATGACATATTATACTATTATGTAAAGGTTTGAATAATCGTTGCACATAATTATGTCATTTTGAAGGCATTTCAAGTCCTTTCAAAAATGAAAAAAAATGAAAGCATTAATTATAATGCATTATGTGTGTTTTTTAGTATTTAATGTTTATTATATTCAATCCAAACTATTTCACATTCTTCCATAATACATTACAAAGGGCATCATGTCAAAATATTCTAAACTTGCAACATTAATACAAATCTTGACATTGAAAACATGAAAAACCAAACATTGGTTACACATCCCATGGCTACTTTTAGTGTGGTTAACACCTCTTCTAATGGGACACATTGTGGTTCTTTTCTTCAATTGTTATATTTGATCTGAAATCCTCCAAATTCATGAACATTTCATTACATGCCAAATTCAAAACCATTTCAGTAACACAAATTATATAACCACAAACATCATTTTTTCCATGCCATCTTGTTGTTTTTTTTTGTTCATTTACCATCATGTCCTACTTCAAGTTGACCCTCTTGTCCACCCTAAAAAAACCATAGAATAATGTTAGAAATATCATCATAGTATGTTCTTCAAATCACTATGATGAAGACATGTTTTTAGATTTTATATGCTTAAATTTTTTCCATTGGATCACCATTCGATAATGTACCACATGGGAACTTAAGAACATTTTTCTTGAAATCCAATGTTCATTGTACAAATATATATTTTACCAACCCTAAAAGTTGCACATAAAGCATCTACATGACATAAAAAGTCACCCATGATATATGTACTTATCGTATCCAAAATCTTTTAAACATAAGAAGCCAAACCCCTACCTCATCTTGCACATTGCAAACATGGTAAACCAAGTGGTTGCCAAAACATTAAATTAATATTAAGTAACCATCACTTAAAAGATATACAACATAACATTTGTGTGTATTTATGGTATCTAGAAACTTTTAAACATAGAGTCAAACCACTATCTCATGTTGTTGGTTGTAAACATGGTAAATTAATCAAGTACCAATTTATCTATTAATGAAGGTTGTTTGTTTGTTTTGATTTGTTTGACATAAATGTCATATTGAAATCTCCCAAACCATGGTCCCTTCATTGCATTATTGGTACCATTGGAAAGCCCTTGATGTGTAGGGGTGCACAAAGGTCATTTAGTTATGTTTATACCCTTGGTGTTAAAGTTATTGAATATTGAGCAATATTTTTATTGAATTTTCAAGAAAATTAGCAATAAGAAATTTAGGGTGGTTGGGGCATGTATTTGGTATTGTTAAATAGGCCTAAATCATACAAAATTTTCAAGGTGATTTTTTAAATTTTAGACCTATAAGATTTGGAGAGATTTAATTTTGAATTTTTTTGGTCATTGTACATTAATTTAGAATTTAAGATAGATTTTCACAATTGGGTTCTATTTTCATGAACATGTTCACACTTGGAATAATTACATAGTTCACACATTTGGGCCAATGACACCTACCAAACTATAAGTATAAATATATGAAATATCCACAAATTAAACCATATATAAAAACATTAAACTAAATAAACATATTTTAAGAATTTCAATGATCAATATGAAGTTTTTTATTTTGACTTATTACAATGATATTGAACAACCACATGGTTAATATGCATTTGAATAGAAATTTCAAAATGCAAATAGATGAAAGTAAACATTTTGTTTTTGCAAAATAAAGTTCCAACTATATAATGAAAATATAATGTTCCTTGGATTTTTGGTACTTTTGAATCCATGGAACCATATGTAAATATTAAAATGTATTAGTGGTCTTTCAACTTTGCCAAGTTCTATAATAATCTATCAAAGTATTAGTAAAAGTATGTTGTTCATCATTCTTCACCAACCATTTAAAAGCATACATGTTACTTTATTGATTACAATTCCTCGAGATTTATATTTAACATACCAAATCAAACTCAATGGAGGGTCTAATGATTTCATAATAATACTTATCAAGGTTGAATTTATTTTCTTGTGTTTAGATTATAAAAAATGATTTCATAGAATGTTCCCATAGATATTTATGGTCCCTAATGAGAGCTTTCATTGTGTACTCCTCAAATGAGTATGTAATGACATTCTAGAGGGAAGTATTAATGAGAGCTACACAACATTGGGGTGATTTATTTTTTGAGTTTCTTTTTTATATATATACTTAAAAACTTTGAAACGTTTAGACATAAATTGCTAAAAGAGTCTTGATCACTTAAAATTTTATTTGAAAGGGAAAATCATGTTTGATTAACAAGCTTGACACAACATGGATAAGCTATTGATAAGAGATACAAAGTAGTGATGTCGTACAAAATTGGATTTCCTAGGAATGTTGAGCCTTCAAAGTCACCTAACACCAAATTGTCCTAATCTTGAAGTAATGGTTATGGGATTTTAGGAAGATGCCATTTGAATCTAATCCCCATGAGGATATTTAAAATATAACATAAGGTAAGTTGTGTTTCCCATAGGGCTATGGTTGAGTTCATTTTGAATTAATGATGAATTTGTGATCAAAATTTGTCTCAAAATTACATTAATCACTTTTGATTGTTTGTGCAAATTACCTTTCAATCATTTTGTAGTAGCCATTCCAAAAATCTTGCACCTTGTTTTTCCAATTGTAAAGAATTATGAAATGTGCCTTATTTGAGAGTTATGTTATTGTTGAAATTTGGGAGATTGTTTGACAAGCTTGACTATGTGTTATAAATGGATTTTGTTAGTGCCTAACTTTGACCTTGATAAATAACTTTTTTCCATGGTGAAGGTCATTCAACTTTTCACATAAATGTTGCCTAGCAAACACATATTATATTTTAATACATTTAATTAAATGTATATTAGTCTTTAGTGAAAGTTTAAACATGCTCATCAATGCTTCTATTGTCCATTAATCTTTTTAGGAAGCCTCGACTTCATTTGATTTTCACAAAGTTTCTTGGATTAAATTTCATCTATTATCTTTCTTGGATTAAGCTTTTGGGACTTAATTTTAATATCTTCCTCAACCTTCATTTCATTCATTCATCATTGGATCAACTTCCTCTAATGTTTTGCCTTCTCTAATTGTCATTTTATCTTTTATTTTCCCAAAGTTAGTTTTTACAAATTTTTCATTTTTGTTAGATTTTTTTTTCCATCCATTTTAGTTATTAAATATGATCTCGTTGGATTTTCCATCTTCGTTTCACTAATTATATGTTTAAAACTCAATTTCCCAAATTTTCCATCTTCCTCAACCTTCATTTAATGCCTTGTTTTTTTTTGTACTCAACTTTAACACCTTGATTTTTCATCTTTATTTGACTTCATATGATCCTTAATTATTATTTTTTTTAAGTTTTATTTTTTTGGTTTCATATGATCCACTATTATTTTTTGGATTTTATTTCATTTGTTCTTAATTGATTTACTTTTCTTATGTTTTCATTATTGTTTTTATGTTATTTTTTAGTTTTGAAACTTTAACAACTTATAACATCATTCAAGTTTCATTTTTGATGCATGCACAACTAGTTCATTTCTAGTTGGGTGCATCCTAATGCATGAAGCCTTTCATGTGTGCTAAAGATTCACACAATTCTTTTTCCACCTTTTCATATGGTTGATGTTGAAAACTCATATTGAGTTCAAACGGGTGGCAAAAATAAACAAGAACAAACATTTATTTTCAACTACATAAAATTTAAATTAAAAAAAAAACTTATCACTTTCATCAAGGGCAAACTATTGACCATTTTCATCCACTCAAAGTGACGTGTTCCATCTTTAAGTCAAATGTGGACATGTTTATCCCCATGGGTCTTCATATGGGGAATTGTAGTTCCTTTACAATTTACATACACGTTTTCCATCATTTATGTAATATAATATGGTTTGTGTTATTGGTTCGAGTGTGAACTTGCTATCAAATTAATTGTTCCTTCCAAAATCAGTTTTTGTAATTTAGTTAAGATAATACGCTCAATTTTCAATCATCCCACATCTTAGGTCTAAAATTTATGAAATCACCTCCATAAAATCCTACAAATTGAGGGGTTTCTAGCAATATGAAAATGCATTCCAATTTTTCTTAAAACTTTTAGATTTGATTTTGTAAAATTTTAAATGACAAAATTGTTTGATATTAAAAAACTTGTGCATTGTAGGTATAAATAATGCAAAACCACCTTGGTGCACCCCTAATCATCAAAGGCTTGCCAATGATGTTAAGGTTACTTGAAAAATTTCACACAAAACAAACAAAAAACCTTTTTTAATAAATAGATATTTTTGTGGTGTTGTGTTTTTGGACCATCAATTTTTGTTGTTGTTGTGAATTGTTTTTAACTATTTAGATCTTTATGTGGATACAATAGAAAAATGGTTTTGAATAAGTAAATAAATGATTGATCTTATGGTCAATTGCAATGTTCATAAATACTTGATTACATTTACATGATATTGATTATTAGGTAAATGATACATTTGGGCCACAATCATTTGTGAAGTCTCACACATGTTACCCCAATGAACCTTTTGAGTCACAATTGTGTTACAAAGAGAACGAGAAGACAAATGTCTTGTTAGCATTTGTAAACAAGAATCTTTTCACCAAAAAGCTATTGCCCCTAGTTAGGGGTGGGTTCTTTGCCAATCATTTCAATGAAATTTAAGTTAATACATAACAGTTGTTAAGGGGGGGGGGGGGGGGGGGGGGTAAATAGCCATGTGCATGTGTTAAGAGGAGATCAAGGTTCAAGTTTACCTTTTCTAAGAGATGGTAGATAATGTTCTTATTGAGTTTAGGTGCAATTGGATTTGTAAAGTTTTGATGCACAAGGGTGGGACTTAAAGAATCACGCTTGTGAGAGGAAGATGTGTGCAAGAGTATTCCTCCTTTTTTGTTAGTGGTGAGGAGTAGTAAGTGGTTAACTAATCAGTATCATAAATGGATTGTGTTTCAACTAAGGTTGCATTTGTTGAAATTTCAAATGATATCAGTCATGGCAATATATAAAGGGTAAGGCTGATAGGGGTGAAGGAATGTGTGGGGAAACCATTAGTAGGAAGATATTGGGCATCATATGGAAGGGCAAGAACATTTTGAATGGGAACATGAGCACAATAGGAGCCAAGGGGGTAAAATGGTTTTTATTGGGTAATTGTTTAAAACATAATCATTGACAAAACATTTTCATATAGTAACATAGTTTGTGAGGAAGAATTTTTGAATGTGCCATAACGCTTTGTTATGTTGATCTATGTATAAACGATGAATTACCAGGTGTTACTAGGAAAATAATAGGTGTGGCCGTGTATCAACATGTGTGTGAGAGGGTGCACATAGTTTGCACATTAAGGATGGCAAAATGATTGTGTTACACAAATGACCATGACCTTTACAAAGGTCAATGTTGCCTTAGATGTTTGGATATGGAAGTTACAAACCTAAAAGCTAGCAGCCCATCCCACAAGTAAATCTCAAAAATTCTTTGAGTGATTACTATCAAAATCCCATGCCTGAACAAAGCATCTCATCATCTTTTCACACATTTACATTAGTGACATTGTAAAAGGTTTAAACCTTTTTGTAAATGTTCAACATATTTGAACATGCCAAATGTTCTTCCTACAAAACATAATGTGTCACATTACAGGTCATGTGCATCTACTTTAGTTTGAACAAGTTTATCTAATTAATAAATCAACAAATTTAAGCTGTGAACACATAGTGTGAACTAATCAATGGTGTGTGATGTCCTCCAAGTAGGTCTGACATTTTTATGCCAATATTTTGATACATGTCTTCAAACTTTCAAGTGTGATACAATATGCAATACAAGACAAGTACAAGGGGCATTGAAAACTAGAACATAACTATGATTTTTTGAACTATGTGTAGAATTTAGTTGATTACCTACAGAATATGTCTGGAGGAAGCATTAGATGGAGGTGATATTGAGGAAAGGGAAACTATTTATGGGGGCAAGATGATCATAATTCGAATGGGGATTATGGGTGATTTTGCATGACTTTCGTGGCATGGGTGTTCATGGATTTGATGAAATGTTGTTTTGTTTTTTTGTTAGTTACCCCACAAATCATAACCATAATCTTAGAGCACAAGTAAAATGGCCTGTACTCTGTAATTAGGATGATGTATAGCCTTCAAGTAGTGTGAAAATTGGTATTGGCCTGTATATTTGGACATGATATAGTGGCCTCCACAACGCCCGGTGCAAAAATTAGACTGCTTCTGATTGGCTGGTCATAATGAATGGGCTGACGGCTTCTAATTGGCTAGCCTTAATAATTGGGCCAACTACTTGTAATTGGCTGGCTATAATGAGTGGCCTAGGTGGTAGCATTTAGATAATTTCTCACATTATAATGTCCAATTTTATGGGTGGGGCTGGTGAAGCAATTAGGAGTCTATCTTTGGGGAGGTGTAGGTCTATCAGGGTTTTGTTCTTTTTGGGCCTGGGAATTCGGACTTTTGGTTCTTAGCTGAAGTGCCAATCATCTATAAGACGATATAGCCAGATTTGACAATAATTTTTTTGAATGAATTATTTTTAGCATCCTTCTATATTTTTTTGGCTACATTTTAGAACTTGAGATGGACTCTGTGGAATTTTTCAAAACTTTCAAAAAAAATCAAAATTGGGTGGTTAAAAACCCCAGAAACAGGAAAAAATTTCATTTGGAAGAACAAATTAAGAAGATAAATTTAAAAATCACCAGTTTCCATGCTCTCAAACAACAAGACCACCTATATAGGTACCAGTGTACCAGTGTTCGCTAATTCTTTGATTTTGTTAGTAACATTGGTTCTGGTTCTTTCAAACGCCTCTAAGAACCCCTGCCTAGATAACTGCTATATACTACGTTACCCTAAGGTCAGTTTTGTCATTAAATAATCCTCAAAATAGGGAAATGAAATTTTGTGAAAATATGAAGTTGACATGTTGAAAATCATCATAATTATCATAGGCTTCATTTTGAATGATTTCACTACATATCAAAATATCATAGTAGATGATGGAAAAAATATTATAATTTCCAAATTTAAGAAACGAATTTATTTTTTGAATTTATTTTTATTTCTTTTGTCAAATTAGAAACTGACCTTAGGCTATGGTACTATATGCTTGCCCATTCTCTACAAATTAATGTTGGTGAGGGATTGAAACTTGGGGTAGGTACTAGATACTTCCACATCCAGGACATGGCTTTCTCAGGAGGAGGCCAAGCCACATTTTGACCATTGTAAGTACCTTTGGGGCCATTTTCCCCTTAAATTATGTTATAAATATTGAATCCAAAGGTTGAATGTTGTTGGGACAAATTGTCACCATTAGGGTAGAGTAACACAACTCATTATCAATATGGGAATTGTGGGTTCACCGTACTATTGTCTCATTTGTGACAAAAGTAAGCAGAATATGGGCTTATTATGAGCAACAAGAATGAGACAACCTACAGTTGTCTTTCATCAAAACAACAGTTTACATAACCTTTCAAATGACACCCAAAATGGCTTGAAGAAATGCTGTTTGGTTTTTTTGAAATGGACTAAAACCCCATCACTCTCCCCAAGATTGGCAGCAGCTAAATGATCCATAAGCTGGCATGATGAGTTTTAGGAAGGGAGGGGACACCTAAACTCCTGACATGATACCAAGACGTACATGGGATAAGTAGCTAGCACTTGGACTACGTAGGTTAGCTTGTCTTTGTTATTGTTCATTGTCATTTCTTCGTAACTGTGGGTCCTATTTACATAAGGTTTTAAAAAAAATTCTCATTGATTGTTTGCTTTAGTTTTTTCTTTGGGTTGTGTCTACTCGTGCTCTCATTTCTCATTTGCCTTGTACATTTGATGGATGGGAATTAAGTCTATTAAACCTATTAAACCTATTTTAGAAACGAATTAAGTTACATAGACTTAATACCTATCTATGTAACTGGTTTGTCAGTTTGGAATGAAAACCCACTGCCTGTCCTTGCAAGTGGCACCTTCTGAACTACCGACAAATAATGAATGTTCTCACTCATCTGCTGCATTTAAGGTAAGGTACAAAAACCCCCACTAGCCCCCACTGCACCCAGATGGGAATGCCATGGCTTCTCATAATATTATTCCATTCAACTTTCAGAGGGTCATGGTGTGTGAGTGGAGCCCAAATTTTAGTGTCCTGTGGGTACCACTATGGTATCCCCTGCCAAAGATGTAAGAATCAAGAGCATCATCCATGGTATCCTAGCCAACACTAGTGTTATATGGGTTCAGATTTTTAATCTAATTCCCAAACTTATGTTAATCACCATGGTATCATATTTAACACTAATGTATATAGGTTCAAATTTTTCATCTAGTTCTTGAACCTATGTTGATCACCACATTACCATAGCCAAACTTTTTGGCACTGACATTTTACTTAATTTATTTCTCTGTTTTTTTTCTCCTCTAATTTTTTTTTTTCTCAACACTGACCTCAACGATGTATTACCCTTCTTCTTGGCCCTACCTACCAACTAAACAATTAACAGCCCCTACCTACCCACCCACCCATCTTACCTATCCACCTATTTATCTAGCCACCTATTTATCTATCCACCTTACCTATTTATCTCCCAATGTATTCACCCAACCTCAACCTATCTATCTACTTATCACCCACTCTCATACCTATTTCACATTTGCTTGTTGTCAACATTGATCGATGAAGTTATAACACAAAATGTAAGTATTGCAAAAACCTTACTAGTAGCTGTTTTAGTCCTATCCAAGGCCTTAATAAGGATAAACTACTAGTCTTGAATATGAATATTGCAATCATGAACAATTTTGGAGCATTTAACTCATGATGTCCTTAATTTAATTACGTAATGGGTATTTAATTTAACTATACAAGAGACAATATATTTAAAGCTAGAGAAAAATAGATATTTATGAAAATTTGCACCTTCTTTACACATTAAAATCAAACAAAAGTTGGATTTTTGGAAAACAAAATTCATACACACGATTATGAGGCAAGGGAAGGGGATTTGCATACACAAAGGCATTAACCTATTTCAATATTATGATTTCTTCAATGATGAGATGTGTGTATAACATATTTTGGCAATTATTGCTTGAAGTTGAAATAGTTGAAAACCTTATTTCAAAATGAAATACTTGCATCTGAAAACAATGTCATTTCAAATGCAATAGACCACATCAACCAACGTATGCTTTGTGACCCAAATTTGGGTATTATAAGTTTGATAAAAAAAATAAAAATCAGCCCCTATTTTCCCATCCAACATGTGGGTATTGCAAGTTTGGTCCAACAATCCCAGAACATATTTAAAGAGGTCCATATGCAAATATTACATATGTTGACACTTATTATTTAAAACTGGCAATAGTTGAAGACCCAATCCCAAAAGGCAATATCCACATAAGAAAAATGCCATTTGAAATTCAAGAAATTGCAACAACCAATGCATATTTGTCCACCCAGATGCAAGTATCGCATGTTCCATCCAAAATCCAATGTATATTTTAAGACCCTTATGCAGAATCACATATTCTACTAGTTACTCCTTGGAGTTTGAATAGTTGAATACTCAATCCCAAAATTGTCAGCTCTTGGTTTAGTTACATTTTCAAAACAAGTTGAACAATAGCAACAGTGGGTTTGGCTACATTTTCCATTAAAAGTTGAGTGGTTTCCATTCTAAAAGTTGAATGGTTGTGGTGGGCTTGACTACAATTCAACTTAACTCCACTAGCCTTAAAAGACCTCTTCCCCCAATGGGTGCAAATACATTTGATTCAACTTTCACCTTTTAAAGACCCTCCTTCAATGCCGATTGATGATTTGTCTATTCATGAACATTAATAGCTAAATATATAATTTATTTTCATTTATTGAAAAAAATTTAATGTTTGACAACTAAATCAAAAAAGTACTCCTCTTTCCTTATTTTTCACTTGTCCTATTTCAACAATAGTGACTTTTTTAAAAAAAGGTTGGGCAATATTTCTTCAATTTCTTTATTATCTTTTTATTAATAATGTAGTAGTAGCATTTAATTTGCTTTGCAACAAACATGCAAAAGAACCTATACGCATACACCCTACGTTCCATAAAAAGACTACTAATACCTATAGTTGGCGTATGCACCCTCTCTTTAATCCCCTTCCTAACTTGCTCATGAAAGTATAAGGAGACTTAAAAACCTTTTTTTAATCCAAAACTGAAGTCAAATAGTGAGACATATCAAATCAAGTGGCAAATTAAGTGCGTGCACTCTAAGCCAAAACAGTTAAAAACCCAAGATTAAAGGAATGCTTACAAGAAATATGCAAAAAAGACAAATGCTACCCTTTGCTTCACTTGTGCAAGTCCACATAATTGTTGTGAAAAACATCAAAATATATGAGGAACATATCATGTGTGAGGAAGAAATTGACTGACTATGAAAATAGTCATAATCAATCAAAAGATGTGTGAGAAAAAAACACATTCAATCCATAAGATAACATATAGTGTTAAACATCATAACACTTTGATAACATGGTGATGAAATGCACAAACCCTATCCATCTCCATAAAATAAATGGTCTATGTAAAAAATTAAAGACAAGACTAAATAGCTTTACCGTTCTGATATGATAAATGTTTGACTTTGTTGAACTTATTTTCAGGCCTGAGCCCTAACTTAAATTCATCATTCACTAACAACTTTGCTACTTGCTCTATTGTGATGGAATGATCACATGCCAACATTAACACACACATTCCTGCCTATTCCTTTAAAAACTTAATTATTGTTGTCACATTTTCTAACAATTAATCTTCAAAATGAAATATAGTTAAACAAAAAATAGAACAAAAAATTTTAACCAAATCATGAATGCTTTTTACCTTCTAGTTTTCCAAACACACTCCACTAAAAAAATTCAATATTTTGTAACAAGAAATGCTTTTTACCTTCTAGTTTTCCAAACACACTCCACTAAAAAAATTCAATATTTTGTAACAAGAAAATTAAAAATCCACAACACAAAAAAACCTTTGAAAAAAACTTTTTTTTTTCTTTTTTTTCTTTTTTCCTTCATGTTTTGTTTCTTCTTCTTTATTTTTTTTTGGCTTTTCTTTCTTTTCTTCTTGTCATCATCTTCTTGCTTTTTAGTTTGGTTTGGTTTTCTTTTCTTCTTCTTTTTAAAAAAACAAGAAATGAAGACGATGACATGTTGGAAGCTCATCATCATCGTTCGTAGTTGAGGGTTCATGATTTTAAATCAAAAACTGCCCAAGTATGAGATTTACTTGGAGGATTGTTGAAGGTTGGGGTGATAATGTTAGAAGAAAAGCATTGATGATTTTGTAACAACAAAATAACTATTAGTAATTATAAATAATAGTATTAGTGTTGAGGTAACAATATGGATAAAAATAGGGAACAAAATAATGAAACTTATGGGCCCTACAAAAAGAATCTTTTGACTAAGGGCATAAGGGTTGATTATGAATAATTTATGTAACTATTTTGGGTTAGTAATAATGGGAGGTCAAGTATGTAAACTTGATCAAAACCTAAATTCCCAATAATGTAAAACCTATCCATAGGAGGATGGAAATTTTAAGTGGCATTTGATGAATGGTTTGATACGCGGGGAATAGATGTAAATGGATGTGGTTAACTATTCATCCATTTTTTCCTTCAAGTATATAAGGGGTAGAGATTGGAACTTTTGGGGCACAATTTGCATTCAATAATTTCATGTTGTTAGTTGGATCATGACTTGTAGAAGTATCATATGAGGATAGGAATCTTTGAAGAAATAAAATGTGGAGATTATTGTGAATACCATTATGTAAATTTTATAATCTTTGATGAGTGATCCCCCATAAAGGAGAATTTTTAGGCGCATGTGATGAACTCCCTCGGGGTGTAGTTCTTACATAAAGATTCGACTTTAGGCACGTGGGTGATCTTATCTCAAAAGAATGTAAAGTCTCATGTTCAAAATCATGTGAATAATGAATATTGCAAGTGTTGTTTTGAAATATGTTTGATAGTCTACCTATGTGCTAGAAGGGATTAATAAAAAATTAATCCTCGTAGTTCTAAACCCTTTCCTAGGCTATAGTTCCATGGCACCCTTTGAACACCAAAAACAAATTGATGAGTTCAAAGAAGAAAGACACCAACCCCCCCCCAAAGGGATGGAAGTAGAAAACAAAGAGAAAAAGGTGGTATTTTATTTTTTTTTCTAATTTTTTTTTCTAACCCACCTAGACCCCAATGAGGGCTAAGTTATCTAGATGAAAACCCAAAACAAGTTTTCTCCAATTAATGCACTGGTAGGTGCTGGGTCACATCGGCCACACTTTGGTGTGAGAGTAAAAAAGCTCAAATGCTAAAAGACTGCTTTTCATTGGTTGCCTATAATGATTGACCCTGGTGAACCCTTGTCTCACCTTACTACAACTTGCTTTTCAAAGTTATGCATGAAGAGGAAAAACAATGACTCCAAGTCCATGGATGAGATAAACATTGATAAAAGAGCAAACGGCCAGAAGAACGTAATGAAAACAATCCAAAGTAGCCAAGGAACAATTGCTCTCTTGTTTGTTCAGCTTAGTTCAAGAGTCACTATCTACAAAGAGGCTAGCCAGTTGCCAATATGACATGAAGTACCATATAAGATTTGGTAATGCCTCAAAGGACGTATGAACTTCAAGTCAAGGGGGGGGAACAAAGAGAAAATCAGGCTCAATCGAACCTACTCATCCACCTACCTACAAACAATGGAGTCCCTTCTTTAGTCCATTCAATGTCAAGCCATCTGCTGATTGGCACCACCCCCAAAAACCCACCCCAAAATAGCATGGCCAGGATGAAGTGTTTCCAGTCCAAATTTAGTCACAAACCAAAATTAAACTGTAAAGACATGGCTCTTTCTTTGTGCGTCTTGAGTCGTCACTTTATGAACTACCCATGAGAGCAGCCCAGTTACTGGAAAAAAATGAGCCATGGGAGGGGTGAGTTTTTTTCAGATAATCGGGCTGCTTGAGGCATGTTACAAGACATAACCGGTGACTCAACGGATGGGATTTCCGAGTTGTAACCTGAGACCTCTCCGCCAATGGGGTGACATCACATTGTCAATTTCTAGGGAGGAACTTGTTGTGGGACAGAAAATTTAGTCCATTTCTCACAAAAGCCTGGAAAGCCCGCCTACCCAGACTGTATGAAAATCATAAAACTCACTTCCCATCTTGTCACTCGCACACCAGTGCCGAACTTACCAGTGCCGAACTTCTGCCGTCTTTATGCACAAAAAAGCTTGAGGCCTTGGGCTTTACCTACCACTTGATCAAACAAATGCTAAGCCTACAAACCATCTTTTCAAGAGAGAGAGGAAAAATGATCATATGTAATAACTAGAAGGTATAAGTTAAATCCCACGAGAACGGCGGGTCTCTGTCCGGTTACCAATCCAAATTACAAAGGAGAGCTCTCTCAACCACGAACACTGTAAATAATAACCGCCGCGCCGTGGTGGTGGTGGTGGTGGGCTGTCCGGTTTCTTTAATCGCGTCCGTCAGATGGTTCACTGTGACGGATCTGGACCCTAGGACTCAGCACTGTTGCTCTAAATTTGGATGAATGACGACCAGGTGGCGATTTTGTGACGGGCCCTTTCTGTGTACAAGAAATAGAACCGGTGCCTGGACGGACGGACGGCGCAGTTGCCTAGTGGTCCCTGCCAGCAGTTGAAGAACATTAGAGGCCGAGAACTGAGCTGACACGGATGAGAGAAGGAGTTGGAAAAAATGGCATTGGTGTGAAACCAAACAGTAATAAATCGAGTACATTTAAAAGGATGATAAAGTACCAGAGAATGAACGAGATGTGGGCGACCACAGACAGAGTTAGCTCGCTCGCTGGCAACAAAAAAGGCCCTCTCCGAGTGGCGCGCGTGGTGTGAGTGGCGTAATGGATGGATATCGATGGATGCAAAAAGGCGGAGGCACCAACAACAGTGGGGAAGAGACGCCACTCTGCGAGAGTGACATTGATCAAGTGAACGAGAATTGGACGAAATGGATGAAAGCATGGGGGGGATCTGCGGTGGAAAAAGCCATGCTCGTCTTTCCCAGTGCGCGCGTGGTGTGAGTGGTGTACTGGATGGATGGATGGATGAACACCAAAAGGCGGAGGCAACAACAGTGGGGGAAGAGACAAGAGACTCCGAGAGAGTGAGATTAAGTGAGCCAGAATTGGACGAGGTGGATGAAAGCATGGTTAGCACAGCGGTGGAAAAAGCGAGGCTCGTCTTGTGCGAGGCGCGTGTACCGGAGCAGCAGTAGCAGCAGCTTCTGAGGAGGAGCAGGAGGAGGAAGAAGAAGAAGAAGAAGAAGAAGCAGAACAAAATGAGGTGGGGGGGATATGGCAGGTGCAGTTGTAGTGTTACGGCACACAACAGATGGAAAATGGACACAGACCAGGAGGGAATGAAGAGCTGCTTTGTTGTTGCAGAAGAAGAAGAAGAACAACAACAACAACAAGCAGAGGAGGAGAAGAACAATGCTCCTTCTCCACTACAGTCGCAACCTCCTCTTTTCTCAGTTTTTGAATCAGAGGGACCCGACTGTGTTGTCGTTGATGCTTTGGAAGTGGAGAGCCTAGTAACTGTAGACGACGATGGTGGCTCAAATGCGGTTGTTGTTGCAGCAGCAGCAGCAGCAGCAGCACCTGAGCAGGTGGCCATCCACGTAGATGACGTCCAAATCGCTGAGTGTTTTGAGTTTGTAAGCACATCGGCGGGGTGCGGCTTGGATAGCGAACAAGAAGGTGGCGAGTGTGAGGATATAGATGTGTCGGAGTGTTTGGATTTTGTGCAAGGCGGCGCAGCAGAAGATGTGTCTGAGTGTTTGGATTCTTCGCCGCCTCAAGCGGCAGCAGTAGCAGCAGCCGGAGGGGTTGTTGTCGGGGGTGGGTTGTTGGATGGGGGGGAGAGTATTTCGCAGTGCTGCATGGATTTTTGTGAATCTGAGAGTTTCCAGGACTCTTTTGATGTAGCCCAGGGATATATAGATGCTGCTGTAGAAGACGCAGCGGCTTCCGAGAGTCTGGATTCCGGTGGGGGCGGGGGCGACGGGGTGGTGGAGGAGGTTCTTCGTGGACGTGCAGTTGATGTCGTGGATGCAGCAGAGGTGGAGGCGTTGTTATTTGCTGATGTGGCCAAGAGTACTACCACCACCACCACCACCACTGCTGGAGAAGCAGTTTCGGGCTCAGATAGTGGAGAATGCAGTAGCGGGGAAAAGAAGGAGGAGGAAAGAAATCATCGGACAGGAGGTGGGAGCAAGAATGCTGCAGCAGCAACAGCAGCTACCGCTTCCGGTGGGAAGAAGAAAGCTAAGGTAGATTGGACCCCAGAGTTGCACCGTCGGTTTGTGCAAGCTGTTGAGCAGTTGGGAGTAGAGAAAGCTTTCCCATCGCGGATTTTGGAGCTAATGGGAGTGCAGTGTCTAACACGACACAACATTGCCAGCCATTTACAGAAGTACCGCTCCCACAGACGACATCTAGCTGCACGGGAGGCGGAAGCAGCTTCATGGAGCCATAACAGAAGACCTTACTGCAACAACACCCATCATCATCCTTCTTCTTGGAGCCGAAGCCGGCGTACTGAAGGATCATTGCCGTATCTGGTTCCTATCCACACCAACTCTCCTCCTCCCATACAGCCTCGTCCTTCAGCAGCAGCACCGCACATGGTTTCTTCGCATGCGCATCACCAAATGCAGCAGCCGCAGCCTCTGATGACAGCACCACCCTTGAAGGTCTGGGGCTATCCTACTGTGGATCATTCTCCTGTCCATATGTGGCAACAATCAGCTATGAGTCCTCCTTCCTTCTGGCAAGCGCCTGACGGCTCATACTGGCAGCACCCTGCTGCATGCTACGATGCGTCGTCACATCCTCCAGCTTGCTATCCCCATCCCATGAGAGTTCCTATGGCCACCATGCCCTCAAGCACAGGCGCGCTGCTACAAGCAGGCTTCTCCTCAGATCAGGACAGTTTCTTCGCCGACGAAGCTTTGCCTACCTCCATGTATCTGTGCTGCAATTCTTACGAATCTTCTGACATCGGAAGAGCTGCTGGAGCTGCGGCTTGCAGCAACCCCCCGAGTGAGTCGCATCTGTCGAAAGAAATTTTGGATGCCGCGATTAGCGAAGCGCTTGCAAATCCCTGGACTCCACCGCCGTTAGGGCTGAAGCCACCGTCAATGGAAGGCGTCATTGCCGAGCTACAGAGACAGGGAATCAACACAGTGCCCCCTTCCACTTGTTAGCTGCAAGTCTACTAAGCTAGAGATCAGAGCTTTTGCAATGGATGTGTTGGATCTCTTGCCCCTTGTTTTTTATGGTTTTTTGAGCTTCACGAGCGCCAGGAGGTTGTCCTCTGGGGAAACTGGGTTTAGGAGAGAGAGAGAAAAAGAAGCACACAAATTTGCTGACAATTCCAGTACTTGTTGCCATGGAGCTAGATAGACCATTTTGTAGAAATTTGACCCAAAAAAAATCGATGTAGATTAGCATGGGAGCACAGCAGCTGTGATTCTGAGGGACTTGGTATGCACAAGAAGAGGGAGGACAAATAAGGTGATCCCCGTTCTTGGAGGCTGCACACGGAAGAAGAAGAAGAAACACTAGCTAGAAAAGAGCTGCAACTTGGGAGTATACCTACGAGGGGGATTATACATTTTGTAAGAATAAGGTACTCGAGCTAGATTAGTGGTGTGTGGGGAGAACTAGAGGTGAGAGATCAGCCATGGTGATGATGATGGTGAGCATTCTCGCAGTGAAGAAGAAGAAGAAGATGCTGATGAAGATATGAAGAAGAAAAGATTGTGATAAGAGGACTGAGCTATCAAATGTAATTGACCCCAATAATGCTCACTTAACTCTCACTCTTTGGCTTCAAGGCAGTTGTGAATGAGGAGGATTGTCAGGAGTCATGTGCAAGATACAGTGTCAATCAATAGTAGATGATGCGAAGTCGACCAGAGGAGTTCTGTTCTGAGGAGGATCTGGTACTTTAGCATTGCTTCTTGTGGTACTCATCAGCTTGTGCAACAACATACTGTTGTACATGATCCACTGGATTTATGACATGCTCCTGATGAATTTTAAGGCAATCTTGCTCACTTTTCTTCAGTCTCTTCTCTCATATGCAAAATGGATGGGCTTGTGCTTTTGCTTGGAGTATTTTACATGCTCAAATCTTATGGCTTGTCTCATTTTCTATCAGTTCCTTTACTTGAGCTTGAATTCCAGTGACACAAGTGCATGTGGCATTTGTGAATGAATTGCATATGACATAATGGCAGTGATGTCGATCCATGAGGATCACAACCAAAAGATTTCACATTTCCTAGAGTTGTTGAGGCCAAGAAGACCTGTGAGGTTGTTTGAATCAAGTGTCAGCTGGTTGGTTGGTTTTTGCTGATGGGGGGTCCTGGAGGAACCTCATTTGGTGCCATATTTTGATGTGGGCAATCCTATTACAAATGTGATGGTGATTAGCCATGAGAGAAATTTTCTGCAGCCTAGAGAAGCCAAAAGCAAGCCCTGGATCATCATCAAGGAACTTGTCTTCTGGATACAGTGATTGTGGAGGAAATTTTGGTTTGGAAACATCTGTAGAAGTGTTTCTGAAGACATCACTGAATTCATTCTTGAATCCTTTGTAATTTGTCCTGAAGCTTCTTCTTAACATCTGAGAAGATGTGGACATATCTTTCCCAGATGTGTTAAATTCCTACACACTTTGTTGCTCCATTTGGGTAGTAGCAACAACAATCTTTTTGCACAGCAATTCTTTTGCAAAATAAAAGTAGTGTTCCTGCAAGTGGGGTACTACTGATCAGCCAGATTCTCATACTTCCATGTCTTTTACACTGGAACATAGGCTTCTTTTGAATGGACAAAAGTTGAGTTTTGGGAAGGTTTTGCTCATCTTACATAATTGGTCAACAACACTTAATACTTGAAAGAGGGGACACAATTGCTCCATAAAGAGTAAGTACTCTTTACAAGGGATACACACCCAATGGTGACACACCGAAACTGCTTCTTCATAGGGGTAAGAAATAAAAAAAAGATATGTAGGGCAAAGATTTTTCCAATTGGAATTGCCATCTTTGGGCTATTTTTCAGCACAAATAAGCAGGCTGTTCCAGATCTTACAAACAGGTACTGCACGTCTCAAGCAAGCAAGGTTAACACTGTACTACTTTTGCCACCACTTCAACACATGCTTGTGGAAAAAATAATTTATTTTTGGTGATTTTATTTCGACAAATGATATATTCTGAAATATATTCCATCAGATTCTTTAGTTTCCTTGGAAAGAAACATTTTCTGAAAAAAAATACAATTAGTGTTGAACTGGCCCAGGTACTGCCCTAGTAAGGTTATGGTCTTTCAAAAAGATTATTGCCTGAGCTTCTCAAGAAGGCAATTTAACAAAATAGGTGTAATAGGTATGTATTGTTTTGCGGCAATTACTTAGCCTAGGTCCTAAAAAACTGCTTGCCAGAGAGAATCAAACCAAAAATGAAATTTCAGCAACAGTCCAAAACTGCAGGTGAAGCGGAAATAGGGGAAGATCTTAAACAAAAGCATTATTATTATTATTATTATTAAGTCTCCACCTGCTCAGAAGGGATTTCAGTAGCAGTCAGTCGCGAGAAAATTGCTGGTACTATGGAGGCCACTAGTGCCAAAGGTCACATTTAGTCCTTACCCACCATCCCAAAAGACAAAATTGCTGATGCCTCAAAAAAGGGCCTTATGATCTAGCGCAGAACACATCACAACACACTCACATCCCAGTTCTGAATGCTTTGTATCCCTATGCCAGGTACCTATGTGAAAAAAAAGAGAAAAAAAGGAGCTCATCATCTTCGAATTTAGTGACATGGAGAACAATTTTGGAATTACACAACAAAATTCAATTACCTCTAATCTAGCTCTCAAAACCACCATCTAGTATCTTCCATCAGAAAGTAAAAGAGCTATGAGAGGGGCTAGGGTGAACCAGCACCTACTACTACACTCATAGCTTCACCATCTTGATTGAGTGTGGCCTCTTAGAGGAGATAATTAAACTGGAAATGTTAAATTTGGACTCAGAGACCCCCATTTTAGGTAGTCGAAGAATTGGACATTTATAACAATGGTTATAAGCAACCCCAAATTTTTTTGGGTTTTTACATTTTGGCCATGGTACTAGTGTAGGTGATCATCCTTGATGGCCAGAGGCATGAACTAAGAAAAGCCCAAAATTAGCACAAATTAAAGTATGTGAACCTGTAGTTCATTTAATTGGACTGGAAGTTTGAGGCCTCGGATATAGGAAATGAAGTTTCGTAGCAGGTTCTCCAATGTAAAAGTCTTAATGAATAATGACTAAAATTGGGGGTGAAACCCCTGGGCCCCTGCAGCAGCAAACTCTCAAATAGCCTTTGTTTTAAAAACACACTAATAAGTGCCTACTTATGAATTTAGACAGGTGCACAGAGTAAAATTGGGACTGTGTTTTGGGGGGCTGGGGGATCAAGTTTTTGTTACAGTTGAAAAGAAAGGCAAATAGGTAAAGCATGTGTGCAGCAGCCTTTGATTTTCCTTGAGTGTTGCAATAATGTATTTAACTTGATATGAATTTGGATAGGTAATGGGCCCCACTCTAATCTCTGCCCCATCCCCTGTTCTCTCTCTCTCTCTGTCTCTCTCTCTCACAGAGAGAAAATTGCCCTTACATATTGATCCTTGGACCAGCAATACACTTGATGCAAACAACTACTTGAACAAAGAATCATCAGGTCTTTGATGATGATGCTCGGTATATTTTTGTGTATGTAGCCCCCCCCCCCCCATATTTCCTAACCTACCTTGTAAGGCAGCCACCCATCTAAAGAGAAGAAGACAAAGGCACATGTACAAAAACAAAAGCACTTTGTCATGTAGGTACGGAGCTTGACCTCAAGACTAGTCCAGGTTTTCATGTTCAGTTTCATACGAGGAAACAAAACAACAAAAGGGAGCCAGAAAACTGGGGTTGGAAAAAGGAGGGCATTCAATGTAAACGGTAACAACTGGGTGTGTGTGAGGTTTAAGAAGAAGAAGATTCATGAGGGCATATTAGAACTAGGTACTAGTAGTGCCTGCCAAATAAGTCTTACATGCAGTAGCCATGTTGGTTGTCCGGATGTTATATCTATCCCGGACTAATAAACTAATGAAGGTGCATTCACATATAATGTTACGTCAGTGTTCAGTGAAAATCTAGGTGGCATCTTAGGTGGCACCCAATGTTAAATGGGTGATTATTTTATATTAAGTGAATGTTAACATAAAATCTTTGTGGTAAATATGTTTAGGTTCTAAATGACTAGCTTGGTGTTAGGGGACTTAATTCTAAAGTCCTTAACACCAAGTGTAATGCACCTTGACTCTGTGAAGTATGGTGTAGCATAATATATATACATCTCTCTCTCTCTCTCTCTCTCTCTCTAGGATGATTGCAGGCTCAACTTTGTGGTTAATCAAATAAACAACAATGGGATGAGTGAGTTTGTCATTTGATGAGAATAAAGGGCCAAGCAGTGAAAGAAGAAAGAAAGAACATGGTGAGAATCCCAAGAAGTAAGGGCGAAAGATTGGGAATGACAAAAATGACCTGGAAAGAAGGAAACTAATAAGGAAGAAAGTATGTGATCATATTGGGTATTGGTGGTATTTTAAACTTTTGACTATGAAAATAAGGCTTTGACAAATAATTTCCCCAAATTATATATTTTGAAAAAAGACCAAAAGACACTCGTAACAATAATAATGAAATATTTCTAGTGGCATGAGAGAAGTTGGATAAGGGAATTTATTCAATATTGAATGTCACCCAAGGACGTAGATTAAAAAGTATGCATGTTGGGGATTCCACTGAGCCTGGCGCACCAATGATAGAGCCTAGAAGGGGCTACCAATGAGGTGTAGTAATTTTTTGAGGCAGGAATTTTAAGCTTGATTAGAAACTCATGGCTTCTCGTGTGTATGACACATTTGTGGCCAACATTCTCTATTGCAGTCCCAAGTCTCCTAACTCCACTCCCTATCTGAAGGTTCTTCTATTGAGTTTTCTACCTGCCAGCTTTTTCCTAGATTTTAATTGCTACCTTATAACCCATCTCTTCCTTTCTTCTAGTGAAATCCAGTTTTATTCAGGGGACACCTTTGGGTTGCATGCAGGCTTGGAAATCAACCATTTTACAAGCATTTTATCTCTTTTTTGGGCCTGAGTTAAAAATTTGGTCCAATTTTTTCATCCATGAATTGGATTACAAATCCAACTATTAGATTCCAAGTTTACACACTCCTGGTTCTTGACTAAGATTTTCAACCAAAATCAAGCAAAGGTTGATGAGAGCATAAAACTAAATTGAGCTCATGTAGGATAAGCAAGTGTTGCCCAAGTTGGATTTGAAGATTCATGAGTCAAAAAAAATCTTTTGACATGGATTAATGCATGCATTCTAGTATGACACTAACAAGTAAGATAGCTACTCATAAAAGAAAAATATAACCAAAATGTGATTCTTAAAGTAAGAATGATGTCTAAGCAAGTTTTGGAAGGAGAGTGTGAATGTGAGAATCCATAAAAAGGGGTAGCAAATTCAAAAGGAACTCACCACTATTGGAACTCTTGGATCATTTCATAAATGAATTTCCAAGTTAGCTGAGCTACCCTAGGAAGGCTGATGAGGGTGAGCTTGGGCCCTTTGGTAACCCTCTTTACATAGTTTTCTTGACAAGCGCCTCGTTAAATCGTCTTGAATGTGCTAGGGCAACAACCCATTAGAAAGATATTTGATATGTTTTTCACAAGTAGCCCTTTTCCCTGACTCTCTAATATGGAAGTACACACCATGTTTTAAGAGATTAACTGCATGCCAAATATAAACAAGGTTATTCATATTGGAAACTATGTAATCATGTATACATTTATATAAACAAGGATGGAAATCCATCCACAAAAAGTACAAGGCATGTCAAAGAAAATGTAAACACACAAAAGGAAAACCATTACCATCACAATAATAATAATGAAATGAAAGACATAATGTTAAGAGGGCATCTTCTACCACAAATCAATTAGTGATGGAGGTGAACTAGCCGGTATGTGTGAAAGAGATGAAGAACTATGACTAAGCATGTTAGCTTGTTGAAGAATCATAATGGCTTATGGAAGCTATAATGCTATTGACACTCATTACTTATAATGAAATATAAAAATTGAAGGTACCAAAGAGGTCTATGGATGGTGAACTATATTGGCATGTACACAAAATGTTTGAAAAGAATCAAAACAAGGATGGAGACAACTATAGGTTTTTATGGAAAGGGGAATGAAATCATTTCCTGGCATTCGCTTTGTGTAGGATCATGCCTTGTCTTGAACGGTAACTATACATGTGTTGTCATTGTTGAAGCATGTTGCACCAAATTTGTACAAGTCAAATTGCCAATGATAATTCTGTCAGGGTTTGAAAATTGTCATTGATGATGACAATATCCATTTGTTTTCATGTGTAACAAGGAAAAAAGTGAAAGACCTCTTTTTGTACATGAGCTCCATTCTTTGATGTGATAGTTACAATAATATTTCGAAATGTATCATGGGCTATAATGCATTCACTCTCGCCTGGGCAACATAACAAATGGATACCCAAATCATCGATGGTATGACCACACTAGCATCATGGAAGATGCACAACTATAGGATGTGGTATACCAAAAGAAATACAAATGTTGTAAAAACATGGGCAGGGGATAAACAAAATGAAAGGGTGCTAGAACAAGTTAATAACCAAGCCCTTGTTGTTGGACTTGCACAAGAATGAAAACACGTTTACACAAAATCTAAAAGACCATTTGTAAATAAATTCATGCTCCTATAATTGGTCCATCAAATAAAATTGCCTTTGAAAATAGGATTGCATTATTAGACTTTTGAAAGGCAAGACATGTGATTGAATAACCTCAAGTAACATTGCACAAATATCTCGTGGTGTGACTTAGAAATGTTAAGTACCAATCTCTACATGTGCCATCGCATCAAGAAGAGTAAGGTGACCATCTTGTTTGGAAATGAGAGACTAATGCAAGAGTGATCAAAGCCCAACATCCTAAAAAGGCAAGGATAGCATGTCATACCATTAAAGGAAGGCATAGGCCCTTTGAAAAAATAGGCAAAGTGACTTAACAATGAATCAAATGACCCATTGTGGTGCTAAAAGATTTTGACCTCAATGGCTTTTCTAACATAGCTATGATTGAACATCAAACTAGGTATAAAAATATGCAAGATACTTGGTGATGGAAATACAATATGTTATAAATAGCTTGGCCGTAAGGCACAACAAAATGAAAGCATCACAAAAGTTGCATGAGGATCTACAAACATAGAAAGGCTAATGATCATGTTGAGGTCGTCATGGAGTGCCTTTGATAAGAAGGACTCCACAAATGGCAAAAAACCTATTAAAACAACTAGAATACAAAGACCAAACTAAGGTGTAAGAATTTTTTTTAAAAAGTGATATAGATTGGTTTACACATTTTGTCAACTACATTGAAAATTCTAGTGTTCCAAACTCCTCTTGTAATCACAAAAAACAGGGAACAAATCCGAGGTAAGACCAATTATGTGCATATCATCTACTAAGGAAGGAAAAACACAAGTAGGGTGGGTTGTTGCAGTAAGATGAAAAGTGCAAATTTGAGTTAATGCAAACAACACTCCTCCCAAATTGGTGTGGACTCCCATATTGGAAAGATCTATTAGCCATTAATTAATAACATATTGACACTTAATGATGTATTGTAATCCATATTATTTGGGGAGGAGGTGATGTGCATTCCAAGTTTATTATTATTTTTGCAACAAGATCTTTGGTTTTGCTGATCCACAAAAAGTTTTGAAATTTGGGAAACTCCCCAATATAAAAGTATTGGTTTCAACTTAGAAACATATTAATCTCAATAATTCATGCACACATATAGGTTCCTATTGTTAGGGTAACTATTGTTATTCTATTAATTAAATGGGGGTGCTTCCTAAGTTCAAGCTTTTTTTGAAATGAGCCATTTCAATTGGCTCATTTCGAAAGGAAAAAAACTTCCCATTTCAAAGGGCCCCCAATCTAGAATTTTGTATTCCAGTGGGAAGTGATTTGTAATAAATAGAAAACCCTCGCAATTAGGCCCCTTAATCTATAAATGTCAATTGGAATGTAAAGTGAGAGTGAACTAAACCCTAAACCCCCTCTGCCCCCGCCCCCCATTCACCATCTTCAAAGAGGAAAAAATCAAAACCTCCTCAACGTACAGGAGATACACAAACAAATAGTTTAAGAACTAGAAGTATTTATTTCATCACAATTTTTAGAGTTCTCTAATATAAAAATTTCTATTGCAATGCCAAGTGAAAATGGCAACAATCATTAATGCACTATTACACGTGCAACCCTCTCTTTGCCAACATGAAACCAAAAAACTGCCCTCATTGAAACCAACCCAGGAGGGAAACTGCCAACCTGACACCCTGCTCACCCACCCCATCACCCACATTGGGAACCAAAACTTCCAACATCCCCCTGGCCTCCCCAAAAGAAAAAAAATTGGGGTTGTTGAGTGCATGCTGCAATTAGTCTTTGGCTGAGTAGCATTTCTCTTCTCCATTGTGTTCATCACCTATTTTTGCCTAGGCTACTGACAGGGCCATGAATTGTGCTGCCATGGTAGGTAGTTCAAGTTGACAATTTTGAAGCCTTCCAAGTTCTATGATACCTTTAGTTGTGATTAGTCAATGTATCTTGAGAAGTACATACTTTGTAAGGTTGAAAGGAGCTTTTCAAAGTGGCATTGAATTTTTAAATTAGACACTATTTGGTTCTCAACAAAATGAAATGGTAACATAAGAGGGGCTGCAAACCATCACTGGTTGGTGATAAGTCCAAATTGAAACTTTTGATCACTTTTCAGAGTCCATATGTGTACACAACATCTGTTTGCAGGAGGCCTCCACCAGTCCACACCTGGCTATGCCCATTCCCATGACAAAATAATATCAACAAACTAGAACACATTTATAAAGAAATCATTTAGGTTAATAAACGAGAAAATTTTGCAATGCGATCTTTGATGAAACATACATAACTTTTTATTGGTTGGGAAAAAGCATAGACCATATAGATGGCAAATAGGTGGGAAAAACACAAATGAAGGGTGGTTTTGAAATTTCCCAGCCAGGTTCCATGTGTTGCTCTATGGTTTGATCCACATTGATATTTGTACACCAAACTTGGAATTTATGAGTCATTTTATTTGAAGAGATGATATTTTTGCTTCTGTTGAAACTTGAGATTAAGTTTCAGAGTTACAATATCTTAAATGATTTTGGTTTCTTTTAGAGGATTTTTTGAAGATTATATTTTTGCATGGTGAAATATTTGAGTTTTCATAATTCTTCTTTTGTGTTAAGATACTTTTTTACTGTAAATGGCAAGGCCATAGTGTGACACACCCCTTGTTTGAAGATTGATGATGGGTGAATACTACTGTATATGTCATTGGTAAGATGAGCAGCTGAGGGCTGTAGTGAAGGGCCTTGGGTAATACAGCACCCTGGCCAAAGTTACGAAGGCAGCTGCTGGACCAGTTCAAGTAAGTAAACAGAACTTTGCTCATTGCATGATCAGTCCTTGGCTTGAAATTAGCTCACAATTGTAGCTATGCCAGAAGCTGGCCACAGTGAACCAGCACCCACCAGTGCACCGAGAAGGATGGATGGTAAGTGGTCAGGAAACAGTTTTCCGTTGGGTTCCAGATCCCTACCTAATCATGGTCGTTAGCTTAGTGCCTTTTTTTGCTACCTACCTAGGTAGTAAAAGCAGCCCTTTCCTATGTATAAACCATCTGCTTACCTATTAGTTACCTATTTTCCTACCTATCTAGCTACATATGAGACCTTCTTCTTTCAGAATTAGTTACCAAGGTGAAACCAAATATTAACTCACTTGAGGTTCATCCACAACTGAGTAATAACAGGCATCCACTGGATGGTGCGCTGGTTAACTGTGGCTGCCAGAAGCTGACCCATGCCGCCAGCACACTCCAGACTCTGAATGAGGATAAGAAAGAGAGAGAGTGCGTGCGTGTTTCTTTTATAGAAAAATTAAGTACATTTATAATTTTAATTTTGCAGTCCAATTTTTTAATGTAGTTGAGGTGGCAATCATCTATAACAATATTTAGCCAGGCTATAAACTAGTAAAAAAATTTAATCACCCCTCTATATTGTTGGCTACCTACTGAAACATATGATAGCAATCTGTGAAAAAAAAAAGTTTGAAAATCTGGCGAGGCTGAAAAATTGCAAAAGCTTGCCCCCAAAAAAATGGGCCACAAATTGCACCTCAGAGCACAAGATGCCAGTGTGAACCACTAGGAGGGATGGATATTAGTGGGTGGACACGAAACACTTTTCTCCTAGCTAACCATGGTGGTTAGTATGGTTTCTTTTCATACTACCTTCCGAATACCCAATAGCCTTATCTAGGTACTTAGGTACTAAGTATCTACTTGCATTTACTTACATTGTGGCCACCTATTTATCCTACCTAGCTACCTATATGACCTATATTTTGCAATATAGGTTACCATGGTGAAATCCCCAAGTGAACTCCGTTGGGGCAATTAAGTCATAACAGTCTTCCAATGGATAGTCGTGGTGGCTATTGGTTCACTCTGGCCTACAAATGGGAGTAGTGGTCACCAAATTTCCCTCTCCTTACATGTGGCTTTCAGACCTTTTTCTTCTTTTTTTCTTTTCCAAATTTAAGATATCCAATATTTGGAAAAAAATTCTGTCTGAAAAAATAAAAAGTAGTGAGTTTAAACCAGAAATTTACATTTCTCCAAAAAAGTTCCAAAATTTTGCTTGAAAATTGACAAAATTTGTGGGAAAATAATCCAGTCCCACACTATACCGGCCAGCTGGAGCATCCTTACATTGTGGTCCCAAGGATAACTGACAGATTTCGTCCAAAACATGCTCATACATCTTGCATTGTCCACTATTGAATGGGAAGTAGACATGAGAAAACACATATGACAAGTCCAAATTCCATATTCACGTGGACAACTGGATAATCCAGAAACCTGTTGGACAGAACTGGCAACTGAGTCAAATGATGCCACAGAACAGAACCTACTTTTCTTCTTCTTCTTTCTCTCCAGTTTCTGCTTTGCAGAGAACCCAGGAGGAATTCTGGTCATGCTTGTTGTCATACAGTTCCATAAAGTCACCCTGTCTGCGGGCCCTAGTTTGACCCTCTAAACCCTGTTTCGTCCCCAATTTGAGTGTCTCCATGTAAAAGTGAGCGAAACTGGGTATCATTTCAGAAGATTGGCAGGGTCTTGTTCTGATATAAGGCTTTGATTTAATGAAGAATATGAGCAAGCAGTCAAGCCGCAGGTCAGGCAAATCCAAAATCGGGGGTTAAACTCTTCTGAGAACCAATTTTGGTGAGAAAACTAATTTGGTCCCCCTTTCTTCCCCTGTGTATACTGTTTTCCTCCTGACTTCTGATCTGGTCCCTATTTTTGGCCGAAACTGGAGCCCAGTACCCCCCAGTTTTGGGATACTTTATAGACAGCACTATTATTCTGTAGATCTAAAAATTAGATTGGGCTCATGCACAGTGCTTTGACATTTTACATCACCATAATATGAATATATTTCTTAGAAAACCGTTGCACCAGCAAAAGTACACAGGTACCTAATTTTTTTAATAGACTCAAAATAAATTGCTTCATTTTCACAGGCTTAAAATTGGAATCTATCATGGATGATGAATAAGTTAGTTTCTCCTATTGCAAAAAACAACTTCCTAGAGTGCATGAAAAGGGTTTTTTCCTGGTGGACATGCACATGCAATTGAATTTTATTTATTTCAAAACAGATGTAAATTTAACACAATGCAAGATGATGTTGCAAGTTTGACTATTCATTATTAAAGCCACTAGGTACTGTTATTCACACTTTTCATCATTATTAATAATTTTCAAATATGATCATCTGTATGTATTACTTGGATGCCTGTTCTAAGTTCTAAGTTCTAACATGACTGGAAAAGCTATTTCCAGCCACAATAATAAAATAAGACCAAAGCACTCAGCCATGCAACAAGGGTGCTTTGATTGACTCCATCAAGGTGGGCCACAGAGATTTTTGTCATTCAAAATTACTGGACAAACTGCACTTATGACTAAGAGAGTAAGATCGGTGACAGCCTGACTGACTGACTGACTGGAAACCAGTTTGTTTTCATTCACCTAGGCATCTGCTGCAAGAAAAACACTGAGAGACTTTTATATTGGAATGAATCAATGATTTTTGTACCAATTCTATGGCTGAAAAAAGAAAAGAAAAAAAAAAAAGATGAGCATTTTTTTGGTGCATGCAATTACTCTATTGCATTTGAATGCAAAAGGCCAATCATGCATTAACTGTAGCTTTGTTGGTGGTGGTGGTGGGTTGTCAGCAATGGAATTTGAGGGGGTAGGGTAGCTGACCCCATTAGTGCACATTTGAGAACATGTTTTGGAATATTCTCGTGATACCAAAAAATACTTGTGGCTGAAATTTAGAGACAGTGCCTACACTGGGTTGGCCACAAAACCCAATTTTCAGAAGGTGCAAATATGATATAGATATGAAAATATGTTATACCTACAACCAATGGATATAATTTGAGTTCACCAATTCACATTTATCCCATGATTTGCACACCTCATTGCACGAAACAACCCTATAATCACATCCCTCATTGGACACCATACCCAAGATTTATGACCGTGGTGTAGTACATGAATCAGTTCCACATTAATTGTATTATTTTCAGAAATGTTGAAGTTTTCCCAAAAAATAATAATCAGAAATATATATTTTCTGAAGGAAAATAAGGAATCTGATGGAATATTCGAGAATATATAATTTCTCAAAATGAAATCCTCCAAATTAATTGATTATTCCAACAAACACGTGTCCAGGGTGGTCAAGGTACTATGGTACTTCAGATATAAGAACCCAAGTCCTGTTGTGCAAGTAAGTGTAGGGAACAACAGCGTGTGACACTAGGGGTTTGGCGTGTATGGATACAGAGTAATAGTGTGCAACAGTAGGGGAAAATATGTGCAGTACAAGCAGAATTGCAGTGATAGGTTGCTTTAGGGTAAGTGACCCCTTCAAAATTGGAGCGCCAACTTCATTGAGCCTTCCCAAAGCCAATTGGATAGGAGTGGATACAACAAAACCAACAAACTATATTTAGTTGTACGCAATAAGTAACAAAATATGAATGAGGACAAAGTGAAGAAAACTAAGGGAAGGGAAAGTGTCGGATTAAGCTTAAGGGTCTACCCAGTGGGGATATGGGGGTGACAAACATTTATGCACCTAAAACTCAAAAGAGCGTTGCATCCTATGGGCAAAGAAGATCCAAAAGTTACCTAGAGATTGTAGAAGGATTTTTGTTGGTGATTGGAATATGGTAGGGTTCAGTAGGGATAAATAGAATGTTTGTGAGTGGTTAATCTCTTGAGCATAATTGCTCTCTTAGAGTTGTTTGCTTCAAATCAATTCAGGAAGAACTTTGATGTTGATGATGGATTTGATCTCAAGGATAGGTTGAAGTATACCTAGGAGAATAGGTGGAGGGATGGGTGTAGAATCTTGACCAAATTAGATAGGTTCTATGTGTCAAAAGAGGGTGGAACCCATGGGGGGAATGTTATCATACATTATGATATTAAAAGCAATTGTGGAATATCTAATCATTGCCTTGTCTCAATTTGATACAAGGTGCAAGAATTTGACAAGAGGTATTGCATGAATAAGTGATATTTAAATTGCCTTGAAGCAATTTTAGGTACAACATATTTGTGAAAGAAGATGAATGCAGCCTTACCTTTCTTTTCCAAGTTTCAGAGCATTGTTAAGTTCTACAATTTGTTCTATATAATGGAGGTTAAGGAAAGTAGGCAATTAGAGAAAGAAAGAAGGAACTAATTGGAAGTTGCTCAAGTGGCCTTACAAACTAAACCTCAAAACACAACAATCAAGGAATCCATGGAAGAAGCCACCCTAAAAGGTTTAAAGGTGTTTGAAGAGGGGAAGATTGATGATATTATAATTAGGAGTAGGATTAAGTGGTTAAAGAAAGGACACATTGCAATTAAAGAATCCTTTGTTTTGTTGAAAGATTGAGGTTTTCATACCTTTGATCTTAGAATTGAAATTAAGACAAGGGCAAAGCTTAGTTCCCAAGCAAGGTTGGTGAGTACTATAAGGAGTTTTATTCCAAACTTTATCCCAAGGAGGCTTGTAAACAAGATTCAAGAGAGGCTTAGGAGGTGTTTCCTGGGAATCTTTCAAATAAAATCCCTAATTGATTGAAACAGATTTTGATTACTCCCATAACAAAAGGTGAATTGTTTGCAACACTAGGAGCCATGGCCAACAGCAAAGCCCCTAACCTTGATGGGAAAGAGATGGAATTTTTCTAATGCATGTGACTGGTTTTTGGGTAGGAGTTTATTGACATGGTGCATATTTAAATCCAAAATGGTCAACTCCCCCCTAGAAGTTAGTAGGGGCATGATCATTTTGCTACATAAAAGAGGGGAAAAAAAGATTTGTTTAACCAACGCCCTATTACACTACTTAACGTAACTTATAAAATATTTGCAAAATGTCTCCAATTGTGTCTTTAGCTTGTGTTAATGGAGATCATCAACCAAGACCAATTAACAATCTTTTCATTAAAATACATTTTAAACAGTATTTTCTTAGCCCATGAGACAATTTCATGGGCCAAGAAACCCATTTCGATAAACAACCAATTGTGTTTTTGAAACTAGGTTTTTCTAAGGCATATGATAAGGTTGATTGGGATTTTTCTTTCAAGCGTATGAAAGGCTTGGAATTCCCGTTGAGTTTGTTATCATGACCCAACGCTATTTTTGGGAGCTCCAATCTACATCTTGGTTAATGGGTAGACCACTAGGGAATTTGCCATTCAACATGGGGTGCACCAAGGGTGCGCACTGGCCCCATACTTGTTTCTGATAGTTCACCAAACCTTCAACGTAACTGTATTAAAAGAATTCAAGGGCAAAATTGACAATATGAAGTTTTTTGGGTCAAACAAGCAACAATTCAATATGCTAACAACACAAGTTTCAGAATTTCAGGAGGACCTCACCCAACTAATGTACATTTTGTGGTTGTTTAGAAGAACATCTGGTCTTTTCATTATCAAACATATGGTAATGTCCTTTGATTAAAAGGGAAGGTGACCAAAAGGCCAATTTGGACAGTATTGTTCAATTGAACCTAGCCCTGACTTCACAATGTCTCCAATCTTCTAGATATGCCATTTGGTTTATCTTTATATTCAATTGATGCAAATAATTTCATGTTAGGAAGAATCAGATTCAAGATTAACTTTTGGTCAATCACAAAGCTTTCCTTCACAAGGAGGAACATGATTGTTAACAACTGCCTGATCTCTACATTTTGGTATTTTGTTAGTTTTTGGGGTGGGACCAAAAAGGCATCCCTAAAAGTTATTTGTCTTTTGAAAATTTATCTTTGGGTTGCTTCAATTCCTAATTGTTTTTGTCAAGTAGTAAGGGGTCAATGTTTCAAAAAGAAAAACACTTGGTAAGTTGGACCTAGTGGATCCAATTGAAGTTGTTGATGCATTACTTTCTAAGTGGATAATGCACACTTTGGAGCCTAAAAATTATAATATCCAAAATTTTCTAAGATATAGGCTGAGGAATTACCAGTCTCATCAAGGAGGTATGTGGTCTCCCAACCTTGAGTGGTGTGCGTAGAAGAATTACAAAAGAACACATGAATCTACATTTTGGAATTAGGTGGGGGAAGGCACGAATAAGCTTGGGCAAGAATGGTGGAGGTACAACAATCTAACTAACCCAAAACCTAGAGGAGACACAGGCTTCAAGCTTTTGGTGGAACCAAGAAGCTCAACCATGTGCTAAAGGCTTTTCTAAAACTAAAGTGGTAAAACTACACTCTTTTAGGTTGGATCTCAATTGCAAAAGTATGGGTTGTTATCAAGGGTAGATTTGCAACCATTGAATAATCTAGAGAAAAATATGTGTTGTTTAGGGAAGAGGAAGCTGGCTATGTTAGAACTATTACCAAATTGGAAGAAAAGTGGGGTAACTAGTAATTGGAACATGATGGGCACAGCCTAGTAGGAGAGTGGGTGAGTTTGTATAAAGACAACAAGTAGAAGCCTTCTCTAGTTTACCAAAGTCTCTAGAGCTTTCAATCCTAATGTGACAGTGGTACACAGCAAACTACAATCCTAAAGGAGGTGACCCATCATACTATTCGAACTCAATTCAGAGCCTTTACCCAAGTAGTTATGGAGGGAGGTGAAGAGGGGAGCAATGACCAATGGATTGGGGAGGTGGTGCAAGTTATGGTGACAAAAGTAATCAAAGGGCCAAAGAAAATATGCTTTCAAGTTTTTTTGTGGCAAGATCAGGAGCTTGACCCATAAGCTTGTGCATGGTAGAGGGGGCAATTGCTTCCCTCCTATACTACTAACTTGGGCGGGAAATGCTGAGGACATAAAAGCCTAAGGTCAATATTGTCACAAAAGATGGATTGAGCTCCTCCAGACAAACTTCAAATTGAGGTGGGTATCATTTTGGTTGTAGAAAAAAGCAATTGTGGTGAATAAATGGATAATAATAGTGGATGCATTGATTGTTCAAACCTGCCCATTATATGAAATTGAAGATGAATTTATATTGCATAGTTTTTGGGAATGCGCACATACCTAAGACACTTGGGTGTATGCCCAACAAATTATGAACTATCTAGTCTATGGGCCCAACAACAAGAGACAAGCACCCTCATTGCACTGGAAACAATTTGTCTTTCTTGCCAAGGTCCCTAGGAGGTTCTGAAAGGTCAAAGGAATCTGGTTCTTACTAAGAGGGATCACCCTTTGGACACTCTAGATCGAGTGAAACAACAAGGTCCTCAACAATGTCAGTTGGCCTTACATTAGGATTAGGAAGCTGATTTGGAAAACTTTGATAGACTATGTTACAACAGCATGGATGAGGTGTTTGAGATCTATCAGATCTTCCCTTTCTAAGGGTAGGAAGCTTCTTGCTATCTTTGACCCAGGTTCGGGTATGTAGTACGTGCTCTATGTCAGAAGTAGTAATTTTGTTAGATGGTGCTCTGACAGGCCTCCTAGAGGCTTCATCAGTTGAACTTCTTGAGTGCAGGGTGGCGTTGCCCATCTCTGGTGAGGCTCTCTCTCTCTCTCTCTCTCTCTCTCTCTCTCTCTCTCTTTGCCATGACTTCTTCTCATTTGTGCCCAGAAAAAAGAAGGGAAGGGAAAAACCACACAGAACCCAACTCCTATGCCAGGCTTCAAGCTTTTCTAGAAGATAGACTCCCTCCTCCCCTCCCCCAAAAAAATCCCAAAAGCCTATAAGAAGATGCAGGAAAGGCGATTATCATTGGGTCAGAGTATGTGTGCTGCGAATGGGCCTCCAACAGAAGGCAGTAATAAGGTAGGTCTACATCAAGGAAAAATGGCAACAGGAACGAGTTCTAAGCATGTGTGGATAGATATTTTACAAGAATAGCCAACCATGTATCCTGGGCAAAGCATGGAGCCGAACAAGGCAGAGAAAGTCGGGCGGCAACAATACTGACAAAAGGAAGTGTGGAGCCTGCAGTCAATGGCTGATGATGGATGATATGAGAAGCTTAAATAAATAAATAATTAGGCGCTAGGAATTGGCTCATTTAATAATAAGCTCATTTGCCTCTTTAACCACCAACGGCTGCCCGCCATGCACGTTCAGTAACTCCCTGACACTGTCAAGTAATATCCGTGAAAACAATAGTTAAATAAAGATTATATACAATAACAAAGGACCTCCTTCCCCCCTCCCCCCCCCCCCCCCCCCCCAAACATAAAATTTGTACATTTTTCGGCCTTGGGTGAACCAGCGTCTGCACGGGTAACATGACAACCCCAATTTTCTTTTGGGTTGCTTCTGGACATTATAAATATCCCATCCTAAGACTAAACCCCTGTTTCTCCCAGTCCAAATATTGCCACTTGGAGGCCTTCGTCCAGAAAGGCTAAAGTGCCAGTGTAGGTGCCCGGTTCACCGTGGCTCCTTTTTTTGGCTACAGGGGAAGGTTTGAGCGGCACTTTTAAGAAATTTCCTTATCTTGCGAATCACCCTGAGGCATAGGTTATTATGAGAATGCCCCCCACTATGGGGCTTTACCCTACGTATGACTTCCTTTATTTGGCAGAAGTCCTTTGATGTTGTGACGGGTTTTTGGCCCCTTTGCCTTTTGGCTTTTCTTCCTTTATTTGGCAGAGCAGAGAAGGAAATCTTTCAAGGATTTTTCAAAGAGCAATCAACCACAAGTGTCTTGTAAAGTGATAGAGTGAGTTTCTTTATTATTTTGGCTATAATCCCCCTTTCACACCAATTGTAGACAAAGATTTTAAGATTTTCCAAAAGTCTGCTACAGTGGCGGTCTATGGTATCCATAATGTTAACTGGTGATTTTCAAGGGTAACTTCTAGGGTTTCAAATGAACACTAAATTCCCCAAAATTTCAGACGGTGCTGTAAGGTTTTTTGGGGGGGAGGGAGTGAGGGGGCGTTTGTTGTCTCGCCTGGAACTTAAATATCATTCTATAAATTTAGATTCAACTATATATTAAAAAGCAGCATTATTCTTTGGAAATGATTTGACTAAAGATTTTTAAAAAGCAGCTGTCCCCAAGGAGTGGCTCTAATCTAACTTGTTGCCTGGAGGAGCTTTTTTTGGTCTTTTCTTTTGTGCTCCCCTTTATTGGCAATGCTTCTTGCATGACAGTGAGGATAGATTTTGAGTGGTCCTCATTGAACATGATCTTACAACTCGGGTGAATCAACAGCCTCAATTGTTACTGTCAAAAGATTGACAAATAAATTGACTCTGTGCCAAAATCATGGTCTCAAATCCTATGAGTTTCAAATAAATTGGAAATAAATTTTCAACTCTTTCTTTTTGTAATCAAAAGAGTAAAATTTAGCTCAAAATCCCTAACGTTCTAATGGAAGTGCGAAGATTCATCATTTCAATAAAACAACGTTGTGATTGTCGTCGTCATTGTCGTCCCTTTTTCCATTTGTGTTTAGGTCATGACATTGGATACGTTTATGTGATGGCTTATGACTGTATGACCCATGACACCCCCAAAACAAGGCCAGTGTGAACCAGCACCCACCAGTGCACCAACATGGATGGATGGATGGTGCACTGATTATATCTATCCCCATGCCATCCCAGGTTGCCTTTTTTTCTTTGCCCTTTCTCAGCCCTAATCTCAGTTTTTCTTTGCAACTTTATTTTCTCCCCGGTTCCCACCCGGTTTCTTTTTTCTTTTTTTTTTGGAAACTTTTCCCACCCACCTACTACCCCCCACTGCCTCCCACCCACCTACACACCTTTATATTTAAAGTAGACTCTTCCCCATCTACCTACTCAACTATAAATTTAAAATGTGTTACTCTCATCTCCACCCACCCACTCACCCCCCCCCATCTATTTTTCTACCTACCAACATTTTAGGTAGGTAACTACCAAACCCCACCTACATGGCTACACCTGCCTACCTGGTTGGCACTCCAATAGACCTCCAATGGTTGAAACTAATGAGGAAAGAATAAAATGAAGGTATTGCATGGAACTAGGTCTTGATCATTGAAACAAATTAATAAAGCATGATTGAAGTATTTATCACCCCTTGTGTAAGGGTATTGTAAATAGACATTGATTATAAACATGATGTTTTAGTGTGTTTTAATGGTATTGTAGAATCTTTTTTTTAAATCTAAAGTATGTAAACCCCCCCCCCCCAATGAAGGTATTACATGTTGTGCTTTGAGAGTGTTTTCCACCATGGGGGTATTGCAAACTTGACACATTTAATACATGTCATACACAAGTTTATCAAACAATTAGGTCTAAATCAAACAATTTGATTTGCTTATTCCAATGTTGTGTTTAAGCAATGTGGATTAGATTTAGCAATGTTATGCCTTTACAATTATTTATGTTATTTAGTATCAAGGTTTTAAAATTTTTAATTATGGAGACAACATACATCTATGACTTTTCGCACCTTTTACACCTAATTAAAATCAGACCTAATATGGATTTGGGGTGCAATTTGGCATTTGCCCATATATGCCACAATACATCTTTTTCTTTTTCTTTTTCTCTCAAAGAAAGAAAGTGAAGAAAGGCTCACATTGATAGACTTAATTACGAGGTAAGAAGCACACCATGGTTTCCATTCATTATTCTGTTTCATTTAGTTTCTCCAAATTAGGGTTTAATTAGTTGTTATAATGAGGTTTCATTTCGTTTTTGTTTGAATATTTAGACTCAATAGTGACTATGTGTTTTTTTTTTTAAGGTCATGTGTAGTTAATTGTTTAGAATTATCATGGTTCATGGCATCCACCATTGGAACTATTTAAGGTTTTGTGTTTATTTCTTTAATAACATCCATATTGATCTATCCATGGATGTGTTTTCATATAAGGCCAAAACCCCATTGAGCATCAATGGCATCACCCTTGAACATCAATAGTATAATATTTTGTCTTAATAAATTCCTTTTGTCTTTTTTTCTTTTTGTTTTTACTTAGGGAATTTTGTTCCCCCTTTCATATGGATGGTCATGGAAGTATCAATTGCATGTGGGTATTGCACATTTTGATTGAAATCCCTACATATATTCAATTGATTGTCTCTAAGAATTTTTTTTTTTTAAATGCATAAGTCTAGATAGCCATAAGATAGTTTTTTGATTTTTTTTACCATTTGTAAATTATTGTTTGTTTATGGGTTGTGGTAAGGTTCATTTGTAAGGTTTAAGGGTTTTGTTGATTAAGGTTTAATGGCTTTGTTGATTAAGGTTATGACAGTTTATAAACTTGTGAAGGTATTCCATGGGTTTTCACAAGTTGGGGACTCCTATTACAAGGTTATTTCTTCGGCAATTCAAAGCATGGGGTGAACTCCATCCTCCCAATCCATCAAGATCCAAAACTTGGCAAAGTCACTTTTCTCGAATGTGGAATTTAGTGTGGAAAGATGGTTTTAGGCATGAAGGCCAAAACAAGGTGGTAATTGAAACCGCATACATCCTCCATGTTCATGTCTTTGAGTTTTTGCAAGGTGAATGAATGGATATGGAAATTCTGGTCAAATGGAACATCTCCAAGAATTTGTCCCCTCAAGAAGATGTAAAAAAACCAATGATAACAAATCACCTTGGACATGCTTAGTATGGTTTCAAAACTTGAAAACACTCTCCATTGGTCATTTTTGCAAGTTCTAAAGTTAGTTGCTATTGTGTCTTTTGATTTGATTGAATGGATCATATGTTTTGTAGGTCTATATGTGATTGTGGGCCAAAGGACCACCATTGGGTCAATCAAGCATGGTTGTTTGGCCCATTTTTCCACTAAGAGCTTTTATGCACGACCAAATGTGATAGAAATTGATATTTACCATTGATTCACACTTGAACGAATGGAGATCTTGTTCACAATGCATGTGACCCAGGGTCCACATCATGGATGTCAGTGTATGCTCCACGTGCATCTCACAAGTTGAAGGAGTTTATATGGACCCAATTAGGGTTAAAGTACACCATGAAACAAATTTATGACAAACACAAGGAAATTTGGTGGGCACGGATGTGAATGAATGGATGACTTGGGATGATTTTTATGATTCCAAGATATTGCCTACTTGGATTGGAAGCACAAGAGGGGCACTTGACGCTTGCACAAAAACTCAATACTTTCCATTTAGTCATGGGTTTGTGTTCATCTTGATAATGTCTTTTATTTCCAAACTACATCTGAAGTGAAAGGGATTCAAGTCCCTTTCACCATAAGGATTTAGACACTTGCACAACTTCAAACCATGTTCCAATTCGATCGCAACATGTTTATTTATATGGATGCCACATTTGGCACCAATAATGTGAAGTACCACCTATTCACATTAATGGCATTTGATTTTCATCACACATGGTTGTTAATTGGTTAAGTTATCATAAGTCGACAAAATATGTGAAGACTTGGTGGAGTGGTTGAATGCCCTATAAAAAAAGCTCCTCTCACATATGCCACATTGGAAACCATCGTGTTTTATTATGGATGGTGCCCCTTAGGAACTCTGAGCATTATGGTAAATTGTACATTGACTTAATTTTATTGTTGCATTGTCTTATGTTTTGGTACTATGTTAGCATGGGGGTTTCATAATATATTTATTGTTCATGGTAAGCACATTACTGTTGGGTGTACCATGGTAGGATTATGTGGAGTCAAAATCATGTCCCAATGTTTTTTGTAGATGCCATGTGTTGAAAGCATGGCGCTTGTGCTCTATGGAAAAAATCGAGGATTCATACGTGAGGTGTGCATTATTTAATTACCTCCACATGATGATGTTCATTTCCATCAACCTAGATGAAACCATTGATGATTTTAAGGCATGTGGGAGGTAGATTGTGATCAAGAGTTTTGATAACTTACAACCTAGTGTTGCTTGGACAAGATACTTTTGGGCTTATTATTTCCAACTTAGTAAATAAAAGGTCCCCCTTGCCAAGTATGGCATGTTATTAAACCTTTTTGCTATGGATGCATTACAACTTGCATGTTCATTTTCACACATGTGAATTACATCACGGGTTGAAAGTATGTTGTGCATGTCCATGCAAAGTTTTAGATGGTTGGGCTTCATCAGGTGCCACACTTGAATAAAGACACACAAGCTAACCTAGAGTCTTATCACGGGGCTATGAAATGTTGGTTCTCTTTTGAGACCAAGGGTTTGAGGGGGTGTTGTATTGACTAGTTATTATGGAAGCTAACCATGACAGTGGCACAACGTTATATGCATCAAGTCAAAATGAAGAAGCAAAGGTTCATAAAAAACAAGGTCACAGTGTGACTTGTGGTGGCAAGTGTTGGCAAAGCTAATCAAATTCCACACACCAATGTGATCCCACCTGCCTTTGAAGGGGATGATGGTGGTAATGTTTGGTGGGTACAAAGCCAACACCATCCTAGTGTTACTTACAAGATCTGTACCCCTTTCACCTAGTATGTAATTTGCACTTGCAAATGGGCATTGCGAAGCAGCTTTTGCAAACATCAAGTTGTTATTCTATTGAGTTGTATCAACCTTATAGTGAAGAATATCATTGAGTATTGTGGCATGTATTATGGAACTCACCGTGGCGGTTTGAAATGCATGTTTATTGACCTTGCATACTTATAATTGGATGATGGTGCATCCAATGATGAGGATTGGTTGACAAGATTGGCATTGTCAACTTTGGGGGGCTTATGGCCATGGATGAGCACAGTTGTTTTGACAATGTTGATGTGCCGAAAGGTTCATCCGCTCCCATGGATCGAGCCTTAGCCTACTTGCATGAAACAATGGCCAAAATCACCACGAAGTGTACAGTGAATGTAAGCATTGAATTACGCAACCACGCAACATCATTTTTTTTAAGGAATTGCACCAAACATTCACCACTTTCATTTGGCTCGAGTCAACAAATCCATACACCCAAAAATGTTATTTCACTAAGTGGATGATGGCTACGGGAGTTTCGTCAACTCTATGAAGGATTGGCATGAAATAATGATGGAGGACTTAAATACTCATCAAAAAAGGACTAGGGAATACATAAAGGTTTAACACTTGTACTCATATTCGGACTTAATATATGTGCGACTCAATTTTCATTTATATTTAACTTTTTACACCTTTCACCAAATCAAATTAATTATGCACAATTTGCATTCAAAAAACTACAACACATGCATTAAAGTAATATCCAAATGTCTAAATAACCAATATGTGAGAATGAATAATTGTTATTCACAACTAAATGTGGCTAATATAAAAATCAAAACTCTAATTAATGCACAAAATAATGAAATTTTCTTGTTTGTAAACATCGAATTCAACTATAATACCCCACACTATGTAATCCATAAACGTGCAACACCCCTTTCAAGGTATCCGAAAAATGTTTTGGGGTCAATCAATTATATTTTAACACTACAAGGGGTATTGCATACCAAACCAAAACCTAAAGGGTAGTAATACCCACATTGAGGTATGATGTAAAACACCATGTGCTAATTCATTTTGGCCTATGTTGTCAAAAGGTTATTGCTTGTGACTAGAAGGATGGAATGAAGCTACATTACCCCTTTCAACATATCCTGAAAATGCCTTGGGATCACATATATTTTGATAATTAATGGGGTATTGCATAACCCTACCAAAACCTAAAGGAAAATCAATACCCTTATTGGAATATTCTATAAAACACCATGGGCTAAATCATTTTATGCCTAAGCTATCCAAAGGGTATTATTCATGGCCATAAGGATGGAATTAAATTACAATACCTTTATCTAGTATCCTAAAAATGTTTTGGAGTCAATCACATGTTTTTTCACATTAAATGGGGTATAGCATAAACCTACCGAAACCTAGAGGGAAATCAATACCTTAAAATTGGGGTATTATGTAAAACACCATGGGCTAAATCATTTTTCACCTAAACTATCTTAAAGGTATTGTTCATGGCCAAAAGGATGGAATTAAATTGCAAGTATACCTTTACTTAGTATCCTAGAAATGTTTTGGGGTTTATCACATATATTTGTACACTAAATGGGGTATTACAAAAACCCACCAAAACCTAGAGGTAAAACCACATGGGTTAAATCATTTCAACCTAGGCCATCAAAGGGGTATTGTTCATATCTAGAGAGCTTCAATTACCTTGTAAAACTTTACTCATGGTATCTCAAAATGCCATACATATTAATTCAAGTAAATGAAGGTAATGCAAAGTTGGACACATTGATGGTAGAAAGTTATGGAAGAGCTTGAACAAAATTATGGAGATTAAATGTAAGATTTACTATTGAATGTTAAAATTTAGGTTTTGTGGAATTTTTAAAAAAATAAAAAATCATTCATAACATTTCTTCAATGATGTACATATTTTCCTTTTAAAATATGTAAATTCATTTCAAGAATACAAAAACTTAAACTTCTTTATTTCATTGGATTTAAATGATTTTTTCAAAATAAATAAAATTAAAGCACACGATTTTTTAAAAAAATTATTCACATAATAATCAAATTTGATATCTCTTTTGTATATTAATCCTATGTATGATTGAATTTATTTATTTCTGACATAGTGAATAATTTTTCACATAAAATAGTTATGCAGTAGATCATTAATATTTTATAAACACATCACACAAGTTTTTATGTAAATTTTAATTGTTATGATGTATAATATTGGCATAAATATTGGCCACAATCTATTGTTGTTTATAACATATTGAGTAATATTATATATTTAATCAATAATATTATGAAATCATATTTTGATTCATTTTAATACATATAATATCGTCATATTTATTTCAAATATGATACTAATTCATTAAATACATATATTATATGAAAATATAATTATTAAATATAATATTAAATATAAATATAAACCCATTGTTATGTATAATGTAATTTTAAATTATATATATATAAGATATAAAATTTTCAAAAGATAATTGATCAACACTATATATTGAATTAATACATGTAATTGAATATTTATTCTATGTAAATTGCCATCTAGGGAATAACATATCAAACAATGTGAATATTGATCACTATTTTTGTGACACTATAATTTATATTCCCTTTTGTATTGAAATATGTTAAATTATGTAATTTCTTAATATTTATTAAACATATAACACATGGAAAGTTTATTTGAATAAATGAATGGTTAATTATGATTCAAAAAATATAAATGGTGCATAAAATATAAAATTTCAGGTTTTTAAATATTTTAATTGAAGAAAAGATATATTAATTAATCGATGTGTGAAATTATATATATTTTTTCATTTCTAGAGATATAATATCTGCCTAATTATTTTAACTTGGGTAAATTTTTTAATTAAACATTAAATATAATTGAAAGACATTCTCAACATCATAAACAACGATAATTCTTTAATTGACCAATGAAAAATGGTTATTATATGTGAATGAAGGTATTGAAAAATTAACCACATAGTTGGTATAAGGTTACTTGAACAAAATTTAGAAGTGTAAATGTAATGCCCTCATTGTGTTGTGATAATATCATTAATCATGAAATAAATAAATAAATAATTTGCATGTTTATTCCATGCTCAATATATCATGCCATGTCCATATTATAACAAGTAAATATGGGTATTGCAAAATTGGTGGCATTGATGGTATTGAACAAAGTCTTCAAATGTAAATGCAATATCGTCATATGGTTGTGATAATTCCACTGACCATGAGACATAAAAATATATATTTTAAAAATTTCAATTAATTTTTAAAAAATTCGAACCATAGTGTGTTTGTGCTCATGTTGCAATAGGCCAAGTT